>WOXC01007066.1:0-586445 GCA_011680675.1 Gymnobelideus leadbeateri
GCACACAAGAATATTTGTATTTTAAAAGAGGACCCTGGGGAGCAAGAACCTAAAGCAATAAATCTAGTCTTGGAATTTCAGGAACCACAGCAGCTGACTTGGGTGCAAATGGGGAAGTGGAAAGGGAATAATTTTGGATCAGGGGTTTTCTCACATCTGAGCACAAAATGTATAAGTGTCAGCCCTAATCTAGAGATGGATTAAAGTCTCCATCCACTTCGATGATGGAGGGGAACAGAAAGGTAGACATTGCTAGTCAGTGACATCAATTGACAAGTACTTATTAAGTGCCTGCTATATACTAAGTACTAGGAGCAGTTAGGCTATATGGTGGGTAAAGCACCGGCCTGAAGGCAGGAAGACTCATCTTCTTGAGCTTAAATCTGACCTCAGACACTTGCTGGCTCTGTGAACCCTGGCCATGTCATTTAACCCAGTTTCCCTCAGTTTCCAAAATGAGCTGGAGAAGGAAATGGCAAACCACTCTAGCATCTTTGCCAAGAAAACCCCAAATGGAGTCACAAAGAGTTGGACATGACTGAAAAATGACTGAACAACATATGCTAAGTGCTAGGGATAGAAAGATAGACATAAAAGTGCCTACCCTTGTAATGCTGAGAGCCTATTGAACAATTCTTGATGGAATATTCACTTGGCTTTCTTCCATTAGACAATGTGGCAATGATAAAAAATGAACCTCTCCCAAAGAGAAACAAAAAGCCCTATATTTATATATAATTTTAAGGATGAAAAAGCACTTTCCTCACAACAATCTTGTGATGAGCTTTAAATGATTAGCTCAGGGTCAAAGGGCTAATAAATGTTAAAACTGGGATCTGAACTGTGTGTGTGTGTGTGTGTGTGTGTGTGTGTGTGTGTGTGTGTTTCAATTTCAAGGCTATCACTCAAGGGCTAGATGTTCTAGCCCCCTAAGGTTTACCTATAGGAGGGCTGCACTTCTCATTGTTTTGGGTCTAGCCTCCTCATGAAGCAGGACAAATGGAAGATCCCAGCCATGTCTGTGAAAATTCAGTGCTTCATGAGTCCATGTGCCCCTTTGAGATCATCCCTAGGAGATACCTTGGAGAGCGCCCAGTCAAAGACCCTCATTTGAAAGATGAACCAAGGAAGGCCCAGAGAACAAGACTTGGCTTTCCCAAGATCATATAGCTATGTCTTATCTCTCTAAATCCCATGTTCTTTTTTTTTTAAGACAAACCAAATGGACATGCATGTTTTATATGGATACACTCACTTTACACTAAAAACAACAACCCAAAAGCCTCCATATTTTTTAAAAAAGGAAAACATCGCAACATCAAGAATTGCAAAATAAGAAACAAAGATTGGTTCTGGAGAAACTTTAGTCCTGAGACCCTGTAGTCTTGATTGGTGACTACTTGCCTGACTAGGACTACTATTTCAAGGAAAGTCTGAACTGTTTCTTCACTCTTCCCTGAGGAGGGGGGGCATCTTCTACCCTTGCCATAGAACCTTTATTCTCTATTTCCCCCCTTCCCCTCCTCTGCCATGTTTTTGGAACCATGAATCATAATATAATTAACTTTGCTACTGTTCCTGGATGGGGATTATCAATCTACTCTCCCATAGCCCCATTGACAATAAATCCCGTGTTCTTTCTCACAGACCAAGTCTCTAAATTATTTCCATGGATTGTGGTAACATGCTAACATAGCTCCAAATGCTAGATGAAGAGAGACAATCACTTGTACGAGACACTTGATTTCAATTTGTGACTATGCCCAGCACCTTCCACTTCCCCAGTATGCCTTTCTTCCCTTTCTCCTTGCCATGGATGTGAGATTTTTCTACTGCTGTCACTCCACGTTCCTGGTCACCAAGCAAGCAAAGAACCAACACTTCAAAGCATCCAATTTAATTATGTTTTCCGTTGTGATAATTAGTCATGTAGCAAAGCAAACAAATTAAATGGACATTTTAATATGTGATCCCTTTAAGATAGAGCCTGCCCCTAAGCAGAAACCTGGCCCATCATGAACATTGTTAGTTCTAATTAGGCCAGCAGTGCTGAGCTAGCGATAGGTGGGGGGAGGGGGCGGGAAGGAGGAGGGGACAGAGGAAGGAAGGCAGTCAGATGTTAAGGCATGTTTACTTATTTTTTTTCTCTGCCTTCCCAAACCCCTAGGACATAGCAGCGGAAGGTTTTTCTTTTGGAAGAATGCCTCCTTTGTATTTCCTTTGCTTTCTTTTCCCTCCTAATTAGGAATTATGTTTGGTGATCAAATTCATTAATCTTAGCCAGCAAGAGTGAGATCAAACACCAGGGAGTATCGAGTTTGATCGATAACCTGCTGCAGAAAGAGTCTGGAAAACCAACTCCTACTCCTTTCAGCACAACCTTTAATTAGGACAAGATGAGACAGCCCCAGAGGAAAGAGATGGAATAAAGAGGAGGTGCTCTTCCAGCCTGGGAGAAGAGATAGGAGGCAGGGACCATGATGAGAAACTAGAAAGAATAAAGGCCCATGGCCATGTGGCCAAGGCCTCCTCTGTCAGTCTGTCTGGGACCCTGAACATCCTGCCAGATGTGGCCAGGAAACTCACGGCAAGGAGGGCCATCAAATGGTTTATTCATTGGAGTTTGACAAAGGAACTTTATCAGTTGAGGGGGAACCTGGCTAGTCACTTAGCCCTCTGATGGGGGTCAATGACTGGATGGCTGAGGCTAGACAGTTCAATTTAATTCAATAAGCATTAAGCAGCCACGTGGTAAGTGTCAGAGGCAGTATTTGAACGCAGGACCTCTGACTTCAGAGTCAATATTCTTTTCTGTTTCCTGAGAACCTTTCCAATGACTCAGTTCCCATAGGGTCCATAGCATCTCAGCCTGTACCTTTTGTCTATGTCTGCTCCAAGAGGGGTTCATGCCACGTTCTAGGGGCCTTCTATTAGACCTCTTCATATTACATGGCTCCCAGACTACCCCTAACTCCTGTTATATGACTGGCTTATCTCCTTTTTCACTTAGGCTTCTTTTGTACTCTATTTTTATGCTGCTGACGTACCATTCTTCATTGGGGAAACATTTTAGCCTGCTCATGGAATAACCACATATTAACCTTGTATCTCCATTGCCCTTTGGCATAGCCATTATTTTGATTCTTTGGAGATTTGCATCTCCAGAAAGAATACCGGTTTTGGAAAGACAGGTTTTTGTTTCTGAAAGGAAGGAAACATTTATTTTCATCTTAATTGATTAGTGACATTCTTTTCCTTAAAAAATCGAGTTCCAGGGGCAGCTAGATGGTGCAGTGAATAGAGTACTGGCCCTGGAGTCAGGAGGACCTGAGTTCAAAGACACTTAACAAAAAAACTAGCTGTGTGACCTTGGGCAAGTCACTTAGCCCCAACTGCCCTCCAAAAAAAAAAAGCAAAAAAAAAATTTGAGTTCCAAATTCTCTACCTTCCTTCCACCCTACACTCTACCCATTGAGATGGTGAGGAAGATATCAATTATATATGTAAAATCTTGCAAAAGGCAAGAAAAATAATGTGAGAAAATTATACTTCAATCTGCATTAGTCGATCAGTTCTCTCTCTGGAGGTCAATAGCATTTTTTTTCCACCATGAGTCCTTTGAAATTGTCTTAGATCATTGTGTTGATCAGAGTAGCCAAGTCTTTCGTAGTTGATCATCATTACAACATTATTGTGCACAATGATCTCTTGGCTCTTCTCACTTCACTCTTCATTGGTTCATAGAAAGAAACATTTACTAAGTGCCATTTTATTTGATCTTCACAATAACCCTAGTAGGTGTTATTATTATCCCTATTTTACAGATGAGGACACTGCTTATAAATGTCTAAGGCTAGAATTGAAGTCAAGTCTTCCTGACCCTAGCCCCAGTGCTCTAATCCACTGTATTAACTAGTTGGAGATTTCTGGGAGAAGTTTGGGGTCATTTAAAGTACAGTACGATTTCCTAAATACCATTCAACCTGTTTTTTCCCTTCTATAATAATTTTTTTTATCCATTTTCAGTATCTGATGAATGCTACCAACTCTCTGTGGGCTATCCATCCAACAGAATACCAAAATTCAGACAATAGACTTTCTATAGCTCCTTAGTTTTCCCTGTGTGGGTAATTAGGCTAAACTCTTTTCAGTGATGATGGGTCTTTTTTTCAGGAAACTCTACAATATTCTGGGACCTGATGTAATATCATACATAAACAAGGGCATGTGAAGAGCTTCAGCATCATACTCCTGCTGTTTGCATTTGTATCCTGGCCTGGACATCCTCTTCTTTACGGGCAATTGTATTTGGTGAGCATATATCTCCCTTTTTTATGTTTCACGTGAAAATAACAAGAAGGCCATCAAACAAGTTATTTAACATCTTTCAAGGAATCTTAAATGATCCTAAGGTATGCCTGGGACCCTTGTCTTTGAAGGTGAGTCTTCAAGGTGAGGTAACAGTCTCCTTTATTAAATATCAAAATTTTTATGTGTAGTCAATGATAGGCCCAGTGGGATCTTATATTTTTAGCACCTTTCAGTAAATTGTGTGACTGTAAAAACATTGTCCACTGTAGAGTATACCTTGAGAAAGCCTAATTGTGACCTACTCACTCTTTTTTTTTTTTTGCTTTTTGGAAGGGGGAAGTCAGGGTAATTGGGGTTAAGTGACTTGACCAAGGTCACACCACTAGTAAGTGTTAAGTGTCTGAGGCCAGATTTGAACTCAGTTCCTCCTGACTCCAGGGCTGGTACTTTATTCACTGGGCCACCTTGCCACACCTACCTATTCACTCTTTACCAAGTAATCCCTTGATCAATGTGTATATTACTCTCATAAAGATTTAGTAAAATTGGGAAAGTGGGCATATACATAAACAATTATTGATATTTTCTTGATCATATTTTCCAAGAGTAATAATGACTGATACCTTTTCCCAAAGCATTTAGTATCCCACCCACTTATATATTTTTAAAGAATGGTTTCTTATTGCCCTTGTAACTCTGCCACATACAGTACTATTCTCTGTATACATTTAGTTGGGTCTGGCTGCTCTGCCCTTCTTTGCTTCCTTTAGGACTATTTCTGTTTCCTCATACTTTTTATTTTTTATTTTCATTTTTATTTCCTCATATATTTCTTCATGATGGTGAGAATTATGATAGAATCCAAATGTGGTGACTCTACTCTCACCGATAGAGAAAAATGTCTCCATTGAAATCCAGACAAGTCTTTTCTGTTTTTCTTCTATTTTCCCCTCACAGTTTCATTTTAAATGCTGTTCAGATGATCTGGACTCATTGTCAAGCTTTTTACCAGTACCATTTTAAGAGTTCATACTACTCATAAGGAGTAGTTTGGTGACGTTGTGGATAGAGCCTTGAGCCTGGAATAAGGAGGGCTTATCTTCCTGAGTTCAAATTTGGCCTCAGATACTTGCTAGCTGAGTGACCCTGGGTAAGTCAGTCAATCCTGTTTGCCTTAGTTCCTCTTCTGTAAAATGAACTAGGGAAGAAAATGGCAAACCACTCTACTATCTTTGCCAAGAAAACACAAAACAGGGTCATGAAGAGTCGAACTCGACTCAACAACAACTACTCATAATCCTTCACCAAAAGATTTTAAAAGTGAGTTTATATTCTAAATATTATATTCTAATATATTTTAAAAGTGAGTTTATATTCTAAATCATTACATTCTGAAAAAAGGATGTGTTTGGCTGCCATATTTCTCTGCTTGACAGAGATCAAAGTGTTTCTGGCTGAGGTGGCTTCAAGGCTTTTTTGAATGAATGAAGAAAAAAATTGCTAAGCACTTATAACACACTCTACTAAGTGCTGGAGATACAAGTACAAAGTCAAAGATAGTACCTGCCCTCAGGATGCTTATGTCCTGAAGTGAGGGAGACAACACACACAGTGAGGCAGGAATTGTGAGTGGGACTATAAGGGAGCAGACAAACCCACCCCACTCCAGAAAAAATGGCAGAGTAGGTTTCATCATACTTCTGATTTCTAGGCTTTTGAGGAGAAAGAAAAATCAGAGATTGGTAATGAAATTATATTTGTTTTAAATTGATCAAAACATTGTGGGGGAAATGGCAATATGTCTTTGCTCCTTTTTCCATTTCCCATTTTCAGTATCACCATCTTGTTCAAAATTGGTATTGTAGGAGCTATTTAATTTCATGTCAGAGTTTCTCATTTTTATATTTCTAATTTAGTGTTGATTTGGATAGTTACACTAATAATTTGATGATCTTATTCCAATAGATAATGGATTTAGAAGATATTTCCATGATGGTGGCCAATCATTTCCTATCTGTGAAAAGTCAATATGTGGAGATGGGGAGTGGTGAAGACAAGATGGCGGAGTAGAAACAGGACTCCTTCATGGCTCCCACTTCTACCTCCTTCAATTCATGTAAAAAATGACTCTAAACAAACTTTGGAGCTATAGAACCCACAAAATGACGGAGAGAAGCTAACTTCCTACTGAAGACATTCTGGCAAGCTGGCAGGAAGGGGCCAGCACAGCCCTCTGGGAGCTGAGCCCAGTCCCACATGAGCCAGAGGTTTTAGCCTCAGGGCAGCCACAACCAGCTGCTGGCTGGAGGGACTTCAGATCACCAGCAGCTGTGGCAGTTTCCAGAATTATCAACCCATTGATGCTAAGGAAAAAGTGAGAGGTCAGTGCAGTGTGGACTTTGGGAACTGGGAGTTTGGGAGTGTGGTCCAGCCTTTACTCCCTAGAGGGAGAAGCAGCTGAGGTGCCTTGGCTGTGTAGCCACTGCCCAATGGATGCTTCAGAGCTCCTAGCCTGCAGATTGTAGGGGTACCAAGCAACCAGTCTGCAGGTAATTTTTCTTGCTTTAACTTGCTTGGATCTGGATCACTGTTTAGGGTGGAGGTCCTGGGGTGCATGACCAGTTTGCCAGAGTGTGTGGAGGCTTCAGAGAGGGCACCCAACTAATAGTTCCAGCAGTTGTAAAAACCCCAGTAATTTGAGACAAAGCTCCCCTCTCTGGTAGTAGAGTTCTACTGTGGCAAAAAGTCTGAAAGTCAAGTAATTGAGTGGCAACATGAGCAGGCAAAAGGAAGCAAACAAAACAGAGCAATCCAACTTCACACTCCTATTTTGGGGACAAAAAGGACCAAAGCATGGAACAGAAGGAAGACAGTGAAGTCAGAACTCCTGTACCAAATGTTTTCAAGAAAATTATGAACTGCTTACAGGCCATAGAGAAGCTTAAGAAGGATTTTGAAAACCAAATAAGAGAAGTGGAGGAAAAATTGGGAAAAGAAATGAGAATGATGCAAGAAAATCATGAAAAGAGAGTCAACAACCTGACTGAAGAAAATAACACCTTAAAAATAGACTAACTCAAATGGCAAAAGAGGCTTAAAAAGGCAACGAGGAGAAGAATACCTTAAAAAGCCAAATTTGCCAGATGGAAAAAGAATCTTAAAAGCTCACTGAAGAGAATCATTTCTTCAGAATTAGATTGGAGCAAATGGAAGCTGGTGACTTTATAAGAAATGAAGGTACTATTAAACAGATCCAAACAAATGAAAAAATAGAAGGCAATGTGAAATATCTCATTGGGAAAACCACTGACCTGGAAAATAGATCCAGGAGAGACAATTTTAAAATTATTAGACTACCTGAAAGCCACAATCAAAAAAAGAGCCTAGAAATCATCCTTCAAGAAATTCTCAAGGAAAATTGCCCTGATGTTTTAGACCCAGAGGGGGAAATAGAGGTTGAAAGAATCCACTGATCACCTCCTGAAAAAGATCCCAAAAAGATAAGACAGAATGGGGTAAACTATCTCATATAGAAGAGGTAAGGGAAAATGGTTACAAAGGAGAAGAACAGGAAGTCAAAAGGGAATGGGTCAACCTTATTCTCATTGAATTTGGCTTAGGGAGGGAATGACATATACACTAAATAGGGTATCTCACCCTACAGGAGAGTAGGGAGAAAGGAGATGAGAGGGGGAATGATAGAAGGAGGGCAGGCTGGGCAGGAGGGAAGTTGGAAGCACCCACTTTTGAAAAGGGACAGGATTAAAGTAGAGAATAGAACTAGTGGGGGGTGGGATAGAATGGAGGGAAATATAGTCAGTTTTTCACAACATATCCACTATGGAAATGTTTTGCATAGCTACACATGTACAACCTAATTGAACTGCTTATCTTCCCAGTAAGGGTAGGTGACAAGGGAGGAAGGGAGTCAATCTGGAATTCAAAGTTTTAAAATCAAATGTTTAAAAATACATTAATATTATTTTACATGTAACTGGGAAATAAGATATACAGGCACTGGGTCATAGAGATCCACTGTGCCCTACTGGAAAGTCAGAGGGGGGATGGGGGAAGATATGGGAGAGAGCAGATTGGGGGAGAGGATATTCAGTGGGATTGCTATTTTGGGGTGGTGAGTAGGGGGAAATGGTGAGAAAATTTGTAACTCAAAATCTTGTGGAAATGAATGATGTAAAATAAAAAATAAAAAAGAGAGGAAAAAAAAGTCAATATGTGTGTGTACTATACCACTACAAGGAGGAAGTCCTTGAAGAACTGCCCCTCCTTCCCAATCTCTATACCACCTCCACCCCCCACCCCTGAAATCTGAATGAGAAAGATGAGGATCGGATTGTGTGATTGGAGTGAAAGATGTGACCTCAGTGATAAATATGAAGGTGGGGGGTGGAACCCTTCATTAAGGGGGTGCCAATGGGTTAGGAGCAGCTTTGATGAAGGTGTGAATAGAAGATTTTACCCAATGGAGGGTTTTACGCAGTGGTTTTCTACAGCTAGGATCAGTCTGGAGAAACACTGTGGAGAGGCAAAAGGAGGGGGAGCTGGTATTAGAGTGGATATAGTGGCAGGCTGGGAGCCAGAAGAACTGAGTTCAGATCCTACCAGAGGCACTTAGTAGCTGTGTGATCATGGGCAAAGCCCTTAACCTCTCTATGTTTCAGTATCCTCATCTGTAAAATGAAGGGATTGCTGTCTGATTTTTAAAGTCTTGTCTAATGTGAGTTCAAATTCAGATTCAGATACTAGCTATGTGACCCTTCATCGTTGTTCAGTCATGTCTGACTCCTTGGGGTTTTCTTGGCACAGATATTAGAGTAATTTACCATTTCCTTCTTCAGTTCATTTTACAGATGAGGAAACTGAGGCAACAGGGTTAAGTGACTTGCCCAGGGTTACACAGCTAGGAAGTGTCTGAGGCCAGATTTGAACTCAGGAAGATGAGTCTTCCTGACTCCAGGCCCAGTGCTCTATCCACTGTGCCACCTAGCAGTTCCTATATGATTCTGGGCAACTTAAATTACTTAACCTCAGTTTCCTCATCTGTAAAAATGGATCTAATAAAGAGCACCTACCTCCCAAGGTGTTTGTGAGGATCAAAGGAGATAATTGTAAAGAATTTAGCATAGTGGGTGGCATAGAGTAAGTTATTATTATTAATATAATTCTAGTCCTAAATCTATGTCCTCTGAGGCTGTCAATTGATTTCCTGTATCTGGATTCTTGACAGACCCTATGTTATTCAACGAGAAATTACGAAAGTTTTAACCCTGCTGTTAAAAATCAGTTGAGGCTAAGGATATCCTAGGCCTCCTATTGGGCACGAGAACCAGGAGTTAGGTAGCTTTGGGTTTGCTAAAAATGTAGAGGATTCTTTCCAGTACCCTCATTTCTGAAAGGTGTCATTTGTTACTTTACGGTTTTGGAATCTACTCGTGTGGACCAGGGCAATCTGGGGATTCATGCTTCTCCATTGTCAACTGCCAGTGGCGTTTTGCCCTGATAGAGAACATAAAATTTAGTGCCAACTTTTGTTGGTGTCCATGCTCATGGAGAGGGGAGACAAGAATAAGCTATTGGTCACTTGCACTGTCTGTGTTGATAAGGCCCCTCTTCTTTGCTAGGATTTTTCATAAAATCTAGAGAATGAGTTTTGTTGATTATTGTGGAAGAACTCTGTATTGTAATATCAGTTGCTTTGGGTCCAAGGACATTCAGTGTGCACTGCTCAGCTCTATGGGGAGATATTTCTAGTCTTTTTCATTTCAGAAAGCTAAACATGAGTATCCTTGTATGTAGTGTTTCAGAAGTGTCTATTGTCAGAGCTGCTTCATGAAATTTGTAAGCAGTGATAGGAAGGTGGAAATATCAGAGTATATGGCTCAGTTGTTGTTATAAGAGTCACGGAATTTAGAAAAAGCTAGCTTCAAATGTTCTGTGTGGTGACATGTGAGAACAAAATCCACTGAAGAGTATCTCCAGTCCATTGTCTCTATTCAGGGTATGGCTTCTCCCTCTCCCCACCCTGGAAATTGGTTTCCACCCCCCCCCCTTGAACCTCCTTGGGCCAGCTTTGGCCTTATTTTAGTCAGTTCCAGGCCTCCATAGCATACCCTAGACATTTATAGTCTTGCCTCTGTAACCCTCCCTTTCTGCCATCTCCCAAATTTCCAGCTTCTCTTCCATTTGAACGTAAGCTGCTTGAGGGCAGACACTAGCTAGCACACTTTTATTTGAATCCTCACTGCACAAGTGCCTGTCATATATATAGTGAGCACTTAATAAATGCTCTATCTCTATCATCTAAAAAACAGTGGTAGCCGAAGGGTTGTGAGGTGCAAGAGAGAGCTAATGAGACTCCTTTGGATCTGTTTTCAAGACCCTTCATAATGAACCCTTGGTCAAAAGACAGCTTCAGGGAGAATACTTGAAACCAGGATTAGTGACTTTTTTTCCCCTAGAAGTTGGAGGAGTTTCTTGAATTCTGGATGGTGGGGAATGTGGAGGCCTCTGTACCCAGAGTCTAGAGGCCAAAGCAATCTTTCCTTGCTAAATCAGCAGGGTGTAGGGAAAAGAGTGCTGGACTTGAGGTGAGAACATCTGAGTTAGATTTTTTACTCCTTTGGGTTCTCTATTCTCTATATAACCAAATATAATATGAGAGAATGAATAGACAAGATGAAGTGAAAAAGACCTGTTAGAGGTGGGTAGGTTAGAAGCTCGTTATGGTCAATAGTGTAACATGGCAGTCCAAAATAAATGAATCTGATCTTCTCCTGCTTTAACTGGGTGGTGTAATGAGTTTCTCCAGACTAGAGGTCTTTGAATGAAGACTAGGTAACTATTGTCAGGTATATTGTAGGGAGGGCATTTGGCCAGATGACCTCCAAGGACCTTTCCAGATCCAGATCCTATGATTCTAGAGCAGAGAGTCAAGGGCAGGACTTTGGGAAAAATCTACAATTTGGGAAACAATCTACAATTAGGAGGTAAACACATGTATCTCCCTGTGAAAAAATGCAGGGGTTTTAGCCACTAAACCGTTGGTCCTTATTTTCTTGGACCAAAGATATATAAGTCCTGAACATGTTCAAGAGAAAGGACATCCTCAATGCAATCACTGCCTTTTAATCACTTTTCTCCCCAACCCTTTGCTCTCCCCAACCTTTTTGTCTCCCCAATCAGAGACTGCTTTACCCAAAGCAATGGTTCTCAAAGAGTAATCTGGGGGCTCCTGCCGGTCCTTGAGACCCTTTCAGTGGGTTGACAAGGTCAACACACTTTTCATAATAATGTTAGGATGTTTCAGTTTCCTACATTCTAAATATCAATAGGTGTAACCCATGTAAACAAAAGCTCTTCAGGGTCCTCAATACTCCAAGTATAAAGGGGTCTTGAGATCAAAAAGCTTGAAAATGCCTGCATTACAGCAATACTTCATTACAAGCAGCATCTTTCAAGAGATGTGAGGAATTGCTGAAGGATAGGAAGAACGTCCAAATATCTGGGCTTCAGTTAAATTTATCATTGATTGCTCCATAGCTCTGGCTATATTATTGTTACTTAATAAATAGAGATGAGTCTCACGGACCTAAATATTAGTAAGGAAGGTGGTGACAGACCAAGGCCTAGATGCTGATATAATCCTTTACCATTCCCTGTTTTGTGAGAGGCTAAAGGATCAGGGTTGAAGTCTTGCCTCTGACAAATATTGGCCATATGGGAACAAGACATTTAACTTTTTGGTTTTCCAGGCAACTAAGGGAAGTTAGCTGGTGCAGTGGATAGAATGCTGATCACAAAGAGTTCAAATTTGGCCTGAGACATTTGCTAGCTGTGTGACCCTGGGCATGTCAATTAACCTTGTTTGCCTCAGTTTCCTCATCTGGAAAATGAGCTGGAGAAGGAAATGGCAAACTACTCTAGTATCTTTGCCAAGAAAACCCCAAATAGAGTCATGATGAGTCAGACGTGAGTGAAAAACAATTGAACAGCACAAAGGTAACTAAGAGCATAAATTGCAGAGAAGGTACCAACAGGAAGTTTCCTTACCCAAAGTTACTATTACAATGAAATCCCAGGTCTGGTCCTATCCCCTATCCCTACTCTCTGTTTTAGAATGATGACTATAGAAATGAAGCAAAGGGGGAGAATCACACCATTAAATAAACAATAAGGGCTGCTTCTTCATCTCATGGAGCAAATAATATCATAAATCTAGACCTCATAGGCCATTTGATCCAACCTCTTCATTATACAAAAGAGAAAACTGATACCTAGAAAAGTTAAGTGACTTGCCCAAGGTCATACAGTCATATAGAATCAGGATTTGAACACACATCCTCTGACTCCAGAGACAGAGTCCTTTCCATTGGTTTTGTCTAGGCTTTCATAAGTTCATATTATACAAAAATGAAACCAGGAATATTACTTAGGGAATATGGTCAAAGATATGCTTCTAGTGACTGGTTCATACCATCTCAAGGGCCTAATTCTTAGATGATTTCTCAAGGCATCTGGAAGCCTCTAGTTAAAAGGGACAATTACATGGATCTCTGTTAATGATTGACATATAAGGAGTAAATGAGGGTTCAGAAAACAATGAAATCCATCTGATACAATCTCTGGCTACAGAAAACAATAAACTCAGGGTATGAATCTTTTGGCATTAATTAAATATTAATAGCAACATTTTTAAGAAGGCCACAGCTATGGGATGAGAGATCAAAATGCAAGAATTGGGTTGTACAGGGTAGTTTGTCCTTAATGTGGGAGGCTGGAAACCCAATAGGTCGGCAAGGCATCTTACACTTATATAACACTTGCAAAATGTTTTACATTCACCCCATTTTACAGATAAGGCAACTGAGGCACAGAAAAGTAAAATAATTTCCCCACATATGCATAGCTGGTAAACAGGGACAAAACTGGAACCCAAGTCTTCCAGATTTCAAGTCCTTGTTCTGTTGAAATAAGGAATCTCAGGACCACCATCTAGCAAAGCAAAAAGAGATAAGGTGCCATCTTTTTCATGTCAGAACCTCCTGAACTATACCATTCAGAGCTGGCTCAAAGGGGAGGGGTACCTTAAGAATTGTTAGGGTTTAGATTGGTTTGAAAAAACAATTTGAATGGGAAACATTGAGAGAGCATGGAGCACAGTACTGAAGGAAGAGGTGGACTATGGGTAGTAAGAAGATCTGATTTCAAGTTCTGGTTCTGTCAATGATTAGATTTTTGACCTTAGTCAAGTCACATAATCTCTCTGGGTCTAAGTTTTCTCATATGGAAAATTTGCTCTTGGTGACTGGCACTCTGAAGGCAGCCATTCTAGCAGAGACAAGGGTAAGGTTTAGCCTGGCAGAACACCATGGATATTTCATGATGCCTCAATGGAAATGAATAAAAATAACCAGTAGATGGCAGCAGGACTAGCAAGCTTCTTGAAATTTCATCACAATCTGAACATGTGTCTTATTTTACACTGTTACTTTAGGTAAAGTGAATGTGCAGTGTTGTAGTAGTGGCAGATATCTCTGCTGTGAAGTCGAGTGCATTTGCTGGACGCCATTACCCACTTTGGGAGGTTGCGTAGTTGTGCTTTGTTATTCTTTGGGACCAGAGAAGATGGCTTTGGTAGCTTGGGTGTAGCAAAGTGTGGAGGAAAGGTTAGATTAAGAGTCAGAGCCCTTGACTCTGACACTACCTGTTGTGACCTTGGCCAGATCACTTCACCTCTCCAATCTCATTTCTTTATTTGTTAAATGAGGTGATCCCTTTTACCCTAGACCTATGTTTGCTCTCTGGTACTCTTGGGAGCTTGGGAAGTCAGGAAGTTCTTAGAACTGAAGAACAAGTCTTCAGTTTATCTGAGGGGGGTGGAAAGCCTACTGTGAACTGAGAAGAAAGCTAACATGTATAATACATTTAAATATATACATAGAATTATGATAAACTTTATGCTACAATGGGAAAGAAAACGAAATCTGGAGTAAGAGAATCTCAGGACCTAGGTTTGAACTTCCGTTCTACTACTTAATATTTGTGTTCTCTTGGGCAAGTTAACCTGTCCAGGCCACCTATTCATCAATAGGTTGGGCTAGATTTGTGTTGCCAAACTCAAGATAGAAACAGAGGGTACTGTAACACCCATAAGGATCCTTGCATAATGCCTATTGACTTAGAAAATCATACATTAATATTATCTATGCTTTATTGTATTAAATATTTCCCCAATACATTTTAAGTTCGTTCTGGATGCATTTGGAAGTGTTGTAGGTGAGGAGGGTGGTGGGCCACATGCTGCCTTGGTGGGGGGAGGTGTTATTTCACACCTTTGGGTGAGTTGACCTTTGGAATCGTCTGGTTTGTTCTATGGTGTAGGGGAAAGAACATTGTATTTTGAGTTTTGGGATGTGGTTTTGAACCCCTGCTATGACCTGCATGACCTTGAGCCACTTAACCTCTTTGAACCTCAATTTCTTCATCTATAAAAAGAGCAGACTGGACTAGATTCATTCAACAAGCATTTATTTAGCACCTACTATGTGCCAGGCACTGGGCTTAGAGATACAAAGACAATAATGAAACATTCCCTGCCCTAGAGCTTACATTCTAATGGGGGAAAACAACATTCACACAGCAAAGCAAATACCAAATATTTACAAAGTTGATACAAAGGAATTTCATGTGGTTGCGGGGGTTAGGGAAGGACAATGGCAACTGGGATAGGTAAGAGAGGAAATGAGGTCAGGCTTCCTGTAGGAGGCGGCACCTGAATTGGGTCTTTAAGGAAAATAAGGATTCTATGAGGTGGAGGGGGAGGGGAAAAAGTGCATTCCAAGCATGGATTACAAGCTATGCAAAGGCACAGGGAGAGGAGATGGAATGTTGGGGTGTGTGTAAGTAGGCCAGTTTGTTTGGAATGTAAAGTGCATGAAAGAGAGTAACGTGCAATATAATCTTGGAAAGATAGGATGGGCCCAGAAAAACTTTAAATGTTTTATCCCAGAAGGAAGAGGGAGCCACTGAAGCTTCTTGAGAATGGAAGTTACAAGGCCAGACACACCTGTGCTTTTGAAATATGGATTTTTGGTGACTGTGTGGATGATGAATTGAAGAGGGAAGAGGCTGGAAATGGAGAGACCAATAAAAAGGCTACTGCAATAGTCCAGCCTAGTGGTAATGAGGGCCTAAACTAGGTTGATGACTGTCTGAATGGAGAGAAGGAGGCAAAAGCAAGAAATAGTGTGGAGGTAGAAATAACAAGACTGGGCATCTTATAAGGGAAGAGTAAGGGGTCAAGGATGACACCGAGCTTTGAAACCTGGTTGACTTGGAAGGATAGATCATACTCTCAACAATAGGACATTTAGGAAGTATTAGAGATTTTTGGAGGAGGATAATGAGTTCTGTTTGGCCCCATTGAGTTTGAGTTGCCTAAAGGACATCCAGATGAAGAGAATGTCCAATGGGCAGCTGGTTGATACAGTTCTGTTAAGATCACAGAAGAAAGCGTACAGAGGAGGGTCTAGGACAGAGCTTTGGGCACACCTATTCCTAGAGTATGGGACAAGGACACAAGGAAAAGGACCCTGAGAAGTAGCTAGACGTATAGGAAGAGCCTACTAATATCACAAAAACCCAGGGAGGAGTCTTTAGGAAGGGGAGTGGCCAGTGCTCTCTTAATCTCCCTTTTTGAGATGTAGCCAGTGCCATGGAGAGTATTGACTTTGTAGCCAGAATTCCTTGGTCAAATTCTGACCCTAACATTCACTACCTGTGTAACATTTGGTCTATCAGATCGCCTTTTTGGACCCCAGTTTCTCTGTTTAATGCATGCATATGTTGGAAAGTAGGGGGATAGATTAGATGACATCCAAGTTTTCTGCCAACTATAATTGTGTGTGTGTGTGTATACACACATGCATTGCTTGGGACAATAGCCCTTCTCTCATGGATGAGTCAGTGTGTGCATGTGTATACACATACAAATCAGCATTGCTTAGGACAATAACTCTTATTTCATGGATGAGTCAACTTTTGTGGGTGTCCTCCTGAAATGAAACTATCTTATTCAAGATCCTAACAGATAGGGAACTGGCCTTGCAAGGAAAGTGGTTAGGAAAGAATAGCAAGTAACATCTTTAAGGGGAAGTCTAGAAACCATTGGGGATGCAAGGAACTGATCTGGTGAAATCTTGAAAGAGTTCTCCTTTTTGAGCCTGATGAAAAAAACCGTAGCCCAGAAAGACTGGTGTGTGTGTGTGTAGAGACAGAAGAGAAAAGATCATACACATATTTTGACAACCAAGAGAGCCTGTGTATTAGAAACCTTTAAAGTTTTTGAATGAAAGAAAAAAGCTTGAATTTCTACTTTAGGGGGTCTAAAAGTAGCAAACATCATCTCTTCTTATGGAGTGACTTGGAGTCTGGACTAAAGGGTTGATGGAAAGTCTCAGGAAGACTATTTAATAGAGATCAAAGTCAGGCTGGAGCAAAGACTAGAGAGGCAGGACGGCCATTTCCCTTTTCTTCAAGTACTTACCTCAATTCCAGGGCAGGCAGGTCTACCACTCTATGTTTGAGAGCAAAAACAGGAAATTATAAAATGTTCCTCAGGGTAAGCACTTTTTTTGTGCTAGAAATAGCAAGCCCTGCCACAATGGATAGAGAGCTGGCTTGTGGTCAGGAAGACCAGGGTTAAAGTCTTGCCTCTGATACAAACTAGCTGTGTAAGTCTGGGCAAGTCACTTTATCTCATAGGGCCCCAAGCCCTATAAATTGCACTGGTATAGGGAGTTCCCTATTTCAATGAAATTATAGCTCTAATTCCTATTTATTTTTGATTAGGTCATGATTCCACAGAAATCCAAAAAGGTATCATTAATACTGTGGATGCTGATAAAAGCTCAGCAACAGTACCATCAGCTAGTGGTAAGTTTTTATCTTTCTTCGGACAAAGCCTTAACATCAAACATAAGGTATGTGTGGGGTAACGTGCCCAAAACACACACTCAATAAAAAAGAATGTGGAGACATACGCTCCTTCTCTCCAGGACATTGTTCCTAGATGAAATGTGTCCAGATTTTAACTGTTCAGTGTGTCAATAGAAAGATCAAAAAGGAAGTGAGAACAATTTCTAGAAAACGGGTTAGTTTTCCAGACAGGTTATCAGTTAACTTTTTTCCTCAAGGGTCAGAGAAAACACCAAACTTGGAGGGTAACTGCGTTTTCTTCACACACTGTCTCAAATCATCTGTTTTTCCTTTGGAAATCTTAGGAGTAGGTGGCCTATATCTAATGCCCTCCTCCTTCCCTCATCACAGGACCTAAAATTCTATCCTTAGGGGTTCATTTCCTTTGGGGTTTTTTTTGTTGTTGATGTTCTAGAGCTCCTCATTAAAATGCAAATAGCCTGAGAACACTTAAAAAGAAAGATGGGGGATACTGAAAAGGAAAATAGGAACCAAAACTCAAGATGTTTATAGGCCCAGTTCTGCCTCTAGAAATATAGATTTTTAAAATGAGAACAGACCTTGGGCTAGGACCAACAATGCATTGAGATCCCTTTAGTAATTCATTGTGCTGCCACTTACCTTTTATGCCAATCTTCCCCAGTCAATAGCTGCTGGCTGAAGAAGGACCAGTTCACAGCCTGGTTATAAAGGTAAGGAACAGAAATCTGTCGAAGACAACAGGCATGAAGCCTCTCAGAAGAGGAAAAAAATCTAAAGTATCCCCATCGTTGTTACTAACTAGTTGTGAACCTCCGTAAAACAGTCTCTTTGAGACTTAGTTTTCCCATTCGTAAAGTGGGGAAGGTTGGATTAGACAATGTCTAAAGTTCTTCATTTCGCAATTCTTTTTTACCCTTTTGCATCAGGCTGCTTCCACAATCCATCAGTTTTTGGTCTCTAAATTCAAGAGGTCATGAAAATAGAAAGAAAGCTAAATGTAGATATTGACAGCCACAGTCTGAAATGCTTGGGGGGAAAACTTAATCCCCCACCTTGAATCTTTCTTTTATTCTTTCCTGCTTCCCACCCCTTTTAACAGAGCACCAATTACATCAACTCCCTCCTTTCTCCCTTGCCATCTTTCTGATGACAAAAAGGCAGAGGAAGAAACAAAACAAAGGGATTAGAAAATTCAAAGACTATGGCATTAACTCCTAAATAATGGAGAATGTGCATGCAAAATAATAATATTCAACACTCTGGCAATGTACTAGTGTGCTACCAAAGTTGGCCCCCAATTCCAGTAAGGAAATCCAATGAGAAGATATGAAAAGCATTCTTAAAAATTTAAAGTGCAACATAAATGTCAGCTATCATCATCATCACCACTATTATTATAGTAGAACAGCTTCAAGACACTCAGGGAGAGGACCAGGAAGATTAAAAGCATCATTTCATTATGAAAGAGGAATGTAAAAAACTCACTGATTTACCATGTTAAAAAAAAGATGGCACATTTATTGCTACATAAATGTTATATACATATTGTGTTTTCTGTTACAGTGACAGAAAAGTTTTTGAACTTCTTGCTGCTGGTTGAAAAGGTTTATCAATAATACCTTGAAATTTGACACAGGGTACAAATCTGCAATAAACCAACAATGGAAACTGGAGAACAAGATGAGAAGCAATTCATCTCGGACAATTAGCTCTTACAATACTCCATAGGTACTACACGGTATGCTAGAACCCTACTATGGTCTTAAAATGCTATTGTAAATTTCTGATATTAATGAACAGGTTATGGTAAATAACCCTACATTTTTTACTACCTAATATAGTAAAATAAAGTAAGAAACTTTTTACTGAAAACTTTTTCGATTTCAAAAATCTAGAAAGAGTAATATTTAGAATTCAAGAAATTTTCTTACAAGATTATTGTATAAAAGACTAGCTACAGTGAAAAATAAGCCAAATGTTTTTTTCTTTCTATTTTATGAAGGAAAGCTTCTGGGCATACTGCAAAGTCTAATATAGCCAAAAAGACAACAAGCTTCGAAGAAAAAAGGCCAGGCAGTGGCATGTGGTCACTCACACATCATAAGCAACAACTTCTGTTTAGCTGATTAACACTGAAATGAAGAACAAGGCCACAGATAGAGAGTCAGGTGTTATTTGACAGTATTTGCAAATTAAAGTAACCAAAAGAGTTCACTAAGTCCACAAATGACTGATTTGTTAGGAACCATCCTAAATGGAGGATCTAAAGTTCTCTGTTTGCCTGTTGTTTTTTTTTTAAACAATTATTTTTGTTCTTTCAAATGAACTGAAATCTCTGAATTGCAAAGTGATTTAGTTCATTTCTTCTGTGAGCTGATTGCCACTGTTGGTATTGGCAATAAAAAATTATTTGCCAAGACAACCTTGTTTAGCATTGTTTTTTTCTCCCAGGGTTGTTGCAGTGGAAGACAGGTTTTGTGGAAGTTCAAAGGGATTATTATTGGGGGGAGGAATCTCCATAGATCAGTGTTGGGGTGGGGTTGGGGGGGCACCTTAATGTACGATATTAAGATGTACTAATATGTAATAGTTTAATTCTAAATCTGGCTCATCTCCTTGGGATAGGGGCAGTTGGTCTGCAGTTGACTGAGTCACCCACTGAACTCCTCCCGACTAAACCAGCCATCCAAATGACAGAGAAAGTAAAGGCTACGATATGGAAACAAACACCAGTGACCATAGCTCTCAAGTTCCATTGGGTAATTAGCTCAGAGTGGTGTGTTCCTTCATCATGCTACCTGCCATGCTGATTCCTGGGCTTCCTCGAGTTCACCATAGTCACAGCCTGACAATCTCCTTTGTATTGAAATGCATTTTGTGCTTACTTAACAGCTAACACTTTACATGTACTATATGCGTAGTACTTACTGCTTGGAAAACAAAGCAAATTCTAACAAAGTAGATTCTTTCCCCGGAATTTACACTTCACTTTATTACAAGCTTTACTATGAATCCTAGAAGCCTGAAAGGTTTTATCATTAGAAATAAAGCAATTCATCTAAGGAAAGTGTCAGGGATAAAACACCCTGTCTAAAACCTAAGCAAGGCAAGGGTCAGAGTTGGTCTCTGCTCTCTACTCTAGTGTAAAATGCTCAGATCTTGGCAGGGAGGGGTTTGGACTGTGACTTTAACTGTTCAGATTACCAGAGACCAAACACAATGCCCATAGAGGGAGGAAAATAACAAGGGAAAAAAGACAGGGAGAAAGAAAAAAAACTCTATTGAAGAATATTTTCCTGTTGCATGGAAAACACTATTCATATGGCAAAAGGAATGGAGAGGGCAATAGAAGCCTTTTCCCTCCCTTTTTTAAGACACTAATAGGTATACTGGGAATGCTAAGGGTCAATGGTTGTCACTGCTTTGTTCTCTGCATGGGAACGGCTTTTATAAATGCTGGCATCAGCTGAGTGCAGATCAGCTTTCCATATCAACTTTTCCCTTTATATGTAGACCTTTACAGTTCCATAACAATAAATAAAATTTGTAGTTACAATGCATTTGTCAATTCAGTTTAGGCACAAGGCAACTTCCACGGTGAGTGGAGAGATCGAGACAGTCTCTGATTGTGCAGAAGCGACACACTGCTTGCGACAGAATGATATGTTCCGAACATTTGACGGGCTGAAGTTCTATCTGATGAGCTTTCTATCTTCACTTCTTCTGATGCAGGTGTTGACCGGTTGCTTTGATCATAAGATTGCATTTGAATTTCTTGCTTCAAGTGTTTTTGCTTTGTTTTTTTTTCTCCTGTCAGATTTGTGTCTTCAGATAATCTGAGTTGTCTGTGTCCTTGTGAGGAGAGGTCACCTTCTATCTAGCCTACCAATCATTCTGGAACTCTGGTATGGAAATTAGGGAAGAAGAAGATGGGTTAGCATGAGACTTGTACATATCAGTTAGAGAATTATTTTATTGGTATGGTAAATATCATTTATGCCCCATTTTGATCTAAAAGCAGAAACAAGTTTATCATATGTTCTATATTTGCTTCTATTTTCAGATATGACAAATATCACATTAATAGAGTAGTAGAGGCCCAATGACAGTTATGGGGATGTTGGGGAAAAGGGACCTGGCTGATTTTCTCACCTGGCCATTCCTGGACCCTGTTTTCAAATGAAGAAAGGGAACTTCACTCTTTATTCAGTAAATAGAACATTAAATAATGAAGAAAAGATTATAACAGTTCATCATTTACTTGGTTTTGTCAGAATACTGAATGTTCCAAATAATGGATGCTTACTCTAGAAAGTGCCCAAGTCTATTTTTATTTTAGTCATTTTAGATGGAAGTTTCTATGTAGTCACCTACACTTCTAATGCCTCATTCTACAGAATATGCTAAATATGACAACATTTGCTTTATGGCTGAGGATCATCACTAGGAATAGAAACTAATGCTGTGTAGGATATAATATAGTGATAGCCTTTAGTGATGACTAAGTGGCTACACCACAATTTTTATCTACATTCAATAGACATTCCAGTCAAACTGATCTCCTTGATGTTCACTGTACAAGGCCCTCCAGCTCCAACGTCCACATTTTTATAGACACGACCCCAATTGTCTTGAACTCTTGGACTGCCCAAAGTTGAGGGAGGTGTCAGGACCATTCATGATTCCCTTAGTGTTCTCTGTCACAATGAAATTACTCTGTATTTATTTGTATGTCTATAATGTTTTTCTCTCAGAAAGAACATAAGCTCCATGAAGGCAGGGCTTAGTTATTTTTTTTTGTCTTTGTGTTCCCAGCACCACCCCAATCTTGGCTGATGATTTTGCTCTTTCAGCTCTTCTCTGGCTGTGTTTAGCAGCAGCTTCCCTGACTTCTAGTACCCACCTCATTGTTTTTCCTGTGAGATCTGTCATGGAAAGACTGAAGGTTGTCCCGTGAGAGTGTGGGGCTGCCTCATTCTATAATGCCTAAAGGTTACGGTTGGAACTAGAATTTGTTGTATTATGTTGAATCTTCCACACCCACCCTTTCCTCTTTTATTTTTATAAATAAAATCTTGTTTGGTGTCTGTTTATATCAGGGTTAATGTTTATAATGCATAGTGGGAACCATCACAAAAAGGTCCTATGGGAGAAAATGACTACTTATTTGCTATTCATCAAAATTTTAGAGGCTCAGCTTTAAATGAGATAGTCCTAGTAAAGTCTAACAGGGATGAGTGAATAGGAGATCCATGTTCTAGGGCTACACAAATGAAACAAAAACAGATCCCAGCAAACCATAAATTAACATTATCAATGCTGTATTTTGTTTTTGTTTATTTTGTTAAACATTTCTTAATTACATTCTAGTCTGGTTCAGTCTCTTGAGTCTGACTGCTAGGCCAAATAAAAGGAATACGAATATAATGAATAAAACACTCCTTACTTGAAAGGAATTTAGTAAGTATTGTATTATTTGGTCTTATTTTTTTGTTGTTGTTTTAGAAATTAACTTTTGTAACAGGAATATACCTGATATGAATAAAGTGGGGGAGGGTGGCTAGGTGCTACAGTGAGTAGAGAGCCAGCCCTGGAGTCAGAAGGACTTGAGTTTGGATCCAGCCTCAGACACTTAACACACACAAACAAAAAACCTAGCCGTGTAACCTTGGGCAAGTTACTTAACCCCAACTGCCCTCCAAAAGGCAAAAAAAAAAAAAGAATAAAGTAGGGGAAAAATTCTTCAAATAAATCAGATTCTGGGGTTAACCTTTTATAACATAAGCAACAGGTTTGTAACATTTTATGAAGGGCAAAAGCATCCTTACCAAATAACTGTGTTTTTATTAATCATCTACCATCAACAGTAAGATAATTCTTTGAAGATGAGTCAAGATAAAGAAAAGAATACTGACCCCCCCCCCAATGCCATAATTTCCTTTCACCTTTTTATGTCCCATCCATTAAAATGTAGGTCCACTTGTCAGTGGACCACTTGCCAGCATTTTGAAAATGCTTTTGGCTCTGTCAGCATACCTAGTGTGGGATGAGCTGAGGCAATACTTCTTACAAATCCAAGTGGAAGTGGATAACAAAACTTTTAGATAGATTGAGGCAGTCAGGTATTTCTAAGCAGGAAAATGTGCAGTATAAATGGTGGCAGCATATTCCTAGATGGATGGGCCATATCTCTATTTGCTTCCTAGATCAGAAGAAAATTCACCTGAGTATCAGAATGTGACTTTTGGTAACTAACTGCATCAGTGTGAAGGGAGCAAAAACCCTCTAAGACTCATATGCTATCTTGAGGACAGTAAATAGTTGGGTCTTAAATAAGATTTGCTCCCATGTCAACTTTTAGAACAGAAAAGACAACACTGAAGGTTTTCAAATTGGAGTTTAACTTTAAAATAACCAAAGCCATCATAATTCCATTCTTAGGTTCTCACCTAGGGAGAAGTAAATCAGTTTGTTTGCCCAGGCAGCATAACCCTTTACTTCCTTGCTCTTCTCCCCATCAAACCCCTTTGCAAGTTTCTACCCCAGACCTACCTGGCCGGTGTTTACATATGACCCATAGGGTTGGTAGTTTCACTAAGCCCAGGATGGGTTCCTGGCAGTGTGGTTGGTGGCTCTGCCGATACGGCAGAAACTTTTTCTTCTTCCCTTCTCTTAAGGCAGGCTGCTTTGGGGTTCAGGTTCCTCTCTGTAATAGGGCAGGGGAGGGGGGAGGAAGAACCTTCATTATTAAACAAAAAACTACAAACCATATGCCATAATTCTTGGACACAAAACCGCCATTCTTTACTGGAGTTCTTGATGTCCATGTAACTGTATATCACTTTGAACAAAATCACAAATGTAGATCCCAGTAAACATCAGCTCTATCCCCAAAATGTGAGTTCAAATGAAAAGTTAGATCCATGCTTCCCACTGTCCAAATATTTTGTCTAGTGTCTATTCTCTGTTACTTCTGATAGAGAGAGTCTTCTAGGGATTGCTTTGATCTGTACCAACACCTCAAACCTAATCCACCCTACTCTGGGGGTGAATGTCTGAGCTGCCACTGTGAGTGGCTGTAACCCCCTGAGCGTCCTGAAGAGATGTAGTGCACTGAATTGATATGAGTGCTGACACCATCTGTACCTGGGAGACATCTGGGCTCAGCCTGCAATTCCATCAGCTTAGAAAATGCTTTATAGTAACAGACAGACCACTCAGCCAGCCCCAAGGCGATGAAAAAAATCCTGAGGATTTTCACCCTCGAAGTTAAGCGACATGCTCTCAAGGGAGGCAGGGAGCTGGGGCATACCCTGTGACTTTTCTTTGATATAACTGTGGAAAGAACTACTTCAATTGCTGTTCTTGAACTGGAGGCAAAGGAAGGGAGATGAGGAGCATTTTCTCATGTTTCTAACACACAAAATGGCTAGCTTTTTGAATAGTTAAGGAGGACTGAATAACTAGGAAGTACAGAATGTGTATATGACGGAAGGAAGAGAAGGAAGGGAAAGAGACTGATTTACAAAGAGAAAGAAGAAAAACTAAATCAAAATAGGAAATTAGTTCTCTTGGGGATTTTTTCTGACAGGGATGTTAACTGGAGAAGTGCATGTAAGTATACCTCATTTTAAGAGAACTCCATATGTGAAAACTCCAGGGTATGAAAAAAACCCACGTAAATTAATCTGTGGTCAGGCTCACCCAAAAAAATTCGGCCTCTATTTTAGAAATGAGGTCTTGTGGCTAGTTTGATATAAACATCTAACTAACACAGGGGTTCTTAACCTGGGATACGTGAATTAATTTAAAATATTTTCAGAATCATATCTCAATAGAATTGGTTACCTTTGCAATCTTATCTATTTTCTTTTATGCATATAGAAACATTTTTTTTCTGGGAAGGGGTCCATGAAACAAAAAAGATTAAGAAGCCTTAATCTAATAGGTCTCAGAGACTCTTTCAAAGTTATTACAAGGGAATTCTGGGCCAAGAAGTCACTAGGTGAAGTAGAGGAGTTGGGCAAAGCAAAAGCAAACCAACCAGATGATGCAACAGAAAGTTTCATTCACTGATGAAGTGGTCCACTGTGGTAAACAAGTTGAATACCATCAGAATAACCATTTGTTGGCAAAAGGTCGATAGCAAAGATCATGCATGGACCAGTTTTCCTATGACTTTTGGAAGGTGGGTAGGGTGGATGTTTCATAATTGGCCCCACACAGTGCTATTGTGGTAAAGGGGCAGGGCTTAAAATTGTAGTACTCAGGATTCTTCTCTGATACAATGGCAACAACCCCATGGACTTTGAGTTGGTCTTTTCCAGAACTCTTAGCCACTCACTGTAAGACTAATGCAATTAACCTTGTTGATAGGACTTTGGAGATTTCTGTGAAATGACCAGCACCCTGCATAGAAATGAGAACTTAGCAGACGGCCCTTCTGTCCTCTTGCTCTTTTTTTTTTTTAAACAGGGAATCTGCTCTTCTGTTTTTAATTTCTAGATAACATGTCATCATGAAGTCATGTAAAAAACAGGATTCCCTAAGCCTAATGGGATTTTAGTCAATTTTTTTTCTACTAGACTATAAACTCCAAGAGGGCAAAGACTGTATCTTATCAAAATTATATAGCTTCCTACCACTTACAATAGGGCTCTTCTCATAGCAGGTTTTCAAAAACATTTTTTTGTAGAATGAAGCAGATATGTTAAAGGCTTTGATAACCAGTGGTGACTTGAACCAGATATTAAGTCCTTCCCAAATGGGGTTTCTTCTCTTCAAAGATCATTTGCCTTGTCCTCTAACTATTGATCAGAATTGAGAGTACTCTCAGAATCACAGAATTTTAGAGCTAGAAAGGTAAGAGATAACAGATTATCTAGTCCAACCTCTGCAAAGCCTGAAACGAGGATACTTGGTTTCTTTCACATGGCGTTAAAGACATATATCAGACACTTGTGGCAGATTGGGGTCATGGAGAACCTCCCATGATTCATTATTGACAATCTACCTCATTTGGTGAAGTGCGTCTCCCCTCCCACAGGTACAAGCTACAATAAAAAATCATGCCCAGTTAATTCAAGTCAAGTTTATTAGTTTTTCAGAAAGGCCCATTACAGGAAGTCCTATACAAAAGGTCACGTGCACCCAATTGTGTTAGGATGAAGGCATATGGACAGATACTAAAAAAAATGTACTAATTTGATGGAGCTGTATAAACTTCCCCAAGGGCCCATTGAACCATTCAAGGTGGTAGAGCAAGTCTGGGGTGGGAAAACAATTAATGGGCAGCAAGCATACCTAAAGAATGTGTACTTCTGACCAAGAGAAGGAAATGTGTCAAAGGGCACATTAGCCAAGCAAATTCAAGGTAGTTAGAGGACCAAGAAAAACTAAGGGTCTAAGTAGACTGATGAGATCTGGCTTGGACAGGAAACAGGTTGGGTATCAAAACAGTGGATAGGAATGGAAGTATCAGATATTTATTGTAGGTCTTGTTGGAGTGAATTCAAGTCCAGAGATGTCATCTAAGGCAGGGAAGTACTGGAAGGTAACAAATCTAGGCAGGCTAGAATCTAGGGGGGGTCAGACAAGAGTCAACAAGAGCAAGAAAAGTGAGCTGAGGATGTTCATTCCCTGTGAATGAGGCTGTACATCCATAGGTAATGACTATATTTAGAAAGCAATCATCAATCATTAAGTATCTATTGAGTGCCAGAAAGTCAACAGAGTTCTTAAGGTGAACACTGCCTAAATCTTGTGTCTAAGGAGACACAGCAAACAAACAAACAAAATCTTCCTTCATGAGTTAGAACAGCTATATTTTTTTGCCAGTGGGGAAGCCACTTACCTCGGACTTGCTGTTCTAGACTGAGGATGACTGCCACGGCCTGGTGAAGAATAAGGAGCTTTGTCTGGGGTTTTTCACTCTTTAAGTGAAGCTGACACATTCTTCCTAGTTCTTTGAATGCCTCATTAATATCTCGCACACGCAAGCGTTCCCTGGCATTGTTAGCCATCCTCCTTTCCTTCTCTCTTTCTACTTTCTGCTCTGGGTTCAAATCTTCATCTTCATTAGTACTGCTACAAAATCAAAACAAAAGAGAAATAACTAACCCAGTTATCTCCTTTTGTTTACTATATGGTGGGGATGGGGAGCAGAGTGAAGGTATAGATAGAGAAGGTTGACAGGAAATTGTACTTTTTTTGTACTGCAGAAAAAAAATGATTTATCATTAGTGTATGACCTAAAAATCTTCAGGGTCATTCTTCTGGATAGCCTACTTTGGACATCTGACTGACTTGTTAGAAAAATCAAATGCTATACTCAACTTGTCTTTGGGACACAGAAATCCCATCTTCAAAGAACAGGGATTTCCCACCTGCCCTTTAAGCATCTACTGATATCTGTGGTGTCAGCTACAGAGAGGGGACTCAATTCTTGTTAATTCACAAATCATGGAAATTTCTGAAATATTTTTGGACAGCATGGAATCCAAATTTCCTTTACTTGACTAAAAGTGTCATTCCCAAAGAGATAATAAAAAAAGAATCAAGATGGCACAGAAGAGTAAAGTACCAGGAATGTGAGATCTTGATTAGAAAGGTCAATTGGTCCAACCCAACAACAGATGAACCTCTTCTAATGTAATATGAAGTGAAATGATAGTGTGATGTTTTATTATCCCATTCTTCCTTCAGCAGAAGTGACAAGTGCCAGAACAAATAACGCCAAGTTTTATAAACAGCAACTGCCATAACAAACCACAGGGAAGTCTATGAATGTCTGGAACATGGAAAAGATACATTTGCTTTTCCAGCCACAATATATACATGGATTATAATAATTCTCAGCACCACATTCTTGTAAAACAAGGAAAATTATACACACAAGTAAATATATGTATGTACTATGAATGTGTGTATTACACAGAATCTGCGAAGGAGTCAGTAATTATTTTTTAACCATTCAAATTCTTATCTGTACTTTAAAGCTTTGTGAAACTATTTCTGATAAATAAAGTTTATACTGAGCTCTTACCTAGTCTTTATTATAGACCCTTTTAAAAAACAGTCTATATGATGCGATTTAGTACTTAAGGATATGTCATTCAATTAAAAAAAATTTAGTAAGCACCTACTTGTGCAAGGAACTAGGTTATCTTCTCTGTTTCAGCAATGTTAAGTATCTCTCTAATCAGACCAGAAGCTTCTTGAAGGTTAGGATTGTGACATAACTCTTTCAAACCAACACAACATTCTTCCCTCCATAGTGTCTAACAGAGCACCATGCTAGGGATATAGTAGGCCAGGCAGAGATGGCAAACCTATGGCCTCAAGGTCATATGTGGCTCTCTAGGTCCTCAAGTATTGCCCTTTGACTGAATCCAAACTTCACAGAACTAATCACATTAATAAAAGGATTTGTTCTGTAAAACTTGGGACTCTGGCAAAAGGCTAGACCCAAGGACTTAGAGGGCCACATGTGGCCTCGAGCCACAGGTTCCCTATCCTCAGAGTAGGCACACAGTAAGTACTTACTAAAGGATGACAATCTTTAATTTTGTCATTACTTTTACTTGTGGCCAAACTAAAAGAGTTAATGGTTCTAAGATTTAATATCAGGCTGCCCACAAATACCTTGTTCTGCCTCGAGATGAGACCTTTATATCTTTTTGAGAGGATTCGTCATCTGATTTCATGTCATCAGATGAGGGGGGTTCATGAAGATTTTCATCCTTTTCCTTGTTTTCAGACTTGATTTCTGTTGGACCAACAGCTCCAGACTGGCTCTGCAGGCCACCTGATGATTTAAGAGAGACAGAAAACAACACTGAGAGTTAGTCCACTGTAAACGGGCTGTCTCAGTTCTGAATCAGAACTAAAAGCCACAAGGAGATCTCAGTGCTCATCATGGAGACTGGGAGGGGAATGGGAAAGATCATGCTCACAGGAGGATAAAGAAGTCTAAAAACACACACCAAAATCACACCGGTCTTTTTTGACCATCCCTGTCCATCAGCTCCAGAGAAAATTCTATTACATTTATGTTAAAAAGAATACACATGACCCTGATAGTAAGAAATGAGTTTTTCTATTATTATAAGTAAATAGATTATTTCAGGCTTCACTCAATAAAAAAAAATCGAGCATGCTAAATTGTAACTGGAGGTGAGGATGAAAGAGTAAATGTATTTCCACAAAGTGCTCAGCTGAGTCCTGCTAGGGAAAGGAGAGCAAGACTAACCCACTAAAGTAGGCAGCAGAGTGCTCAGTGTACCTGAGAACAATACCGTTTTACTTGTTTAGGTTTTAATTCTAACTGCTTGGATGTTAATTATCATCATTCAGATGCTAGAAGGTTCCCACTCATACTGAGGTCATCCAACACACTCAGGAAAACCCTCCTCTTTGTTCCTAAGGGACTTGTATTTTCAGCTTCAGTCAAGGGTGTAAGTAAAGGAGAGAAAGATGTGGTGAGATTGAGAATAGAAGTGGTTGCTTGGCTGAGAGGATATTAAACATGGCTCTCGTGGCCTCTGAGAATACACTACAACCGTATAAACTGGACATTAGTGTTTGGCACATCCAAATCAGTTCCTTGGGGATCTGCTCTTCACTTTCCTGATTTCCTAGGGTACAACCCAGAAAGGACTTTGATTTGGAGACTACAAGCATTCTGGCTACATTAGTAATGAAAACATAACAGTGGATCAAATTATTACCCCTGTAATTTTCTTGTGTTTTGTGATTCAAGTCTGTGCTTGAAGCAGGGACGGTACTGGACAGGACTGAATGATTGCCATTAAGGTTGACGGAGTCTTCCCGATGAGTTCCAACCTAAAGCAAAGAAAGAAATTTCTATCAGTGGATTCAGGACCAAAACACTTTAATTCCATTTAGCAGAGAGGTAGGTATGAGTCACATAAAACTAGACATTTTAAAGCAATATTTTCTGTTTTGTGGGTGTATTAAATGTGTCCTTATAGTTATATTGCCTTTTAAATTGAACTAAAACAAAACTTTTACCTAAACCATTCAATCAGATACAGGAGATAGTACTGCCATGCCGTTATGAGGGCAAAGGAATTTCTCCCAATGAATTAATCTGCTGGCCCATTTTGGATTCATTTATTTGATGGGTAGCACTTTGAGTTCTAGAGAAAAGAGAATCAAATCTAATGCCATAATCCTAATCAGATCTCTATTACATGCTTCGGAGAATAAACTAGTTCTCCATTTTATCCTGTTTTTACTTATGTGACTTGTGGCTAATCCAAATAAAATCTCGTTAAAGTCAACCTTGCTTTGAAACAAATCGATGCATCCATTTCCTTGTGACTTCCTCCACTGATGTGGTTCACAGGTCCTCCATGTCTTCTCATTCTATGCAATGCTTATCCCCTTTTCCCATTAATCCTCTTTAGGGAATCCACCTGACACACAGGAGACCTTCCACGGACTCCTTTAATGCTATTGAGGTACCAAGACAGTGTTTAGATAATCCCATTGTTGGCTTCCATTCTCTTTACCCATCTAGCCCAATGCCTTTTCTGGGTGTTCCTATCTTTAATGAACTCTTTTATGTGACTTTTCTACTTCCAAAACATTTCAACTCTGATGCCTTGCTGTGGTAAAGTAACCTAAATTCTTAAAAGATATGTCCATATCTTTTAAGTCCTATGGAGAAGCTAGAAAAGATTTCAGTTCAGAATTGGCAATTCACAAACTTGCAAGAGGCAGTCTAGCTAAGTTCAGGAAGAGTCAACACCAGAATACTGGCCAATAGACTTTTCCCCCCCACCATGACAACACAAAAAATGAGCAAAATATTTAAATCCCAACTCAACTTTTTTTTTTTTGGGGGGGGGAGGAGGCAAAAAATTCCCATAAATTTTATGTTTCCTTTTTTTTTGGTTAATTCATTTATTTTTAGTTTTCAACATTCATGTCCATAAGTTTTACATTTTCTCCCCCTCCCCAAGATGGCATGCTATCCAATATAGGCTCCACATATACATTATTATTAAAAATATTTTCACATTAGTCAATTTGTATAGAAGAATTAGAACTAATGAGAATAACCATGAGAAAGAAAAAATATAAAATGAAACAAAAAAAGAAAATGGTCTGCTTTGATCTACATTCAGACTCCATATTTCTTTTTCTGGATGGCATTTTCCATCATGAATCTTTTAGAACTGTTTTAAGTCCTTGCAATGCTGAGAAGAGCTAAGTCTATCAAAGTCAGTCATCAAACACTGTTGACTATGTACTGAGTACAACTATACTGTGTACAATGTTCTTCTGGTTCTGCTCACTTCATTCAGTATCAGTTCATATAAGTCTTCCCAGATTTTTCTGAAGTCCACCTGTTCATCATTTCTTATAGCACAATAGTATTCCATTAGAATGTTTCCTCTTTTTGCTCAGTTGAAGTGTATTGTTTCTGGGTATGAGCTCATGTTCTCTACTTTGAGTAAGTGGTTTGGAAATATCTAGGACCCATTTTCACTGGAAACTGTCTTATATAACTATATCAAGCCTTGAAGGACTAACACACTCTGCAACTTTTTAACACACTCAGAGCAATTCCTGCCTTCAATAATTCTCATTTCTCTAGACCTCTTTAACCCAACTCCCCGGCTCTGTTACTATGTATTTTAACTTGAAGAACCCAATCCTTAGTATGGTATCAAAACACAAAAACATAGGCGATTTAGGAATAAAGAAAATAACCCAAGATCTGAATGACCCTGGTTATTAATAAGTCTCTATCTAAAAGAGATTGAGGAACAGGTTCTAGGTATGCAAAATATTTATAGTGCTCTTTTATAGTGGCAAACTAGAAACTTAGGGAATGCCTACCAATAGGAAGTGGTGTTATGGAAAACTATGAGCTGTAAGAAATGAGCAAATAGATGATTTCAAAAAGATAAGGAAAAATCTGTATGAACTGATGCTGACTGAAGTGAGCAGAACCAGAAGAATAACTACATCAGTTATAAAAAAGAACAATTTTTAAAACTTTTGTAAACTGAAATAAGCAGGAGCAGAGAAAACTTTAAACATTTTAATATTTTTCCAATTACAGGTAACAACAATTTTTAACATTAGTTGTTTTAAATTCTGAATTCCAAATTCTTTCCCCTCCCTGCTCTTGGAGAAGGCAAATAATTTGATACAGATTATATATGTACACTTGTGCAAAAAAAATGTCCATATTAGTCATGTTAGTGAAAGAAAACAGAGTGAAAAAGAAGGTGGTTTAAAAAAGTATGCTTCTATCTCCATTCAAACTCCATCAGTTCTTTCTTTGCAGATGGACAGCACTTTTCATAATAAGGCCTTCAGAACTGTCTTGGATCTCTGTATTGCTGAGAATAGTGAAGTCATTCACGTCATATACATTGTACAATATTGCTGTTGCTGTGTACAATGTTCTCCTGGTTTTGCTCACTTCACTTTGCATAAGTTCATATAAGTCTTTAGAACAATTTATAAAGTAATAAAAATGCTATAAAGATGAACAATTTTTGAAATTTTAAGAAAGATGATTAAAACGATCTACTTCTTAAAAGAGAGGTAATGAATGTAGGGGAAGAAATAAGACATGTATTTTTCTTTTTTTTTCTTTTTAGTTTTTATTGAAATTCTTAATTTGCTTATCTATGTTAATGCCTTTCAAATGTAAGTAAGGTCCCTCTCATCTGTACAAGTGTATTAAATACTGGTTTCAAACTTGACTTTTCTGCTAGTTGATGGGAAGTATATAATCTGAAAAATGGGCAGGTATCCTTTTTTAAGATAACTTTTTATTTGTACATTCTGTGATACTGCAGATAAATCCTAACACAAGTTGGTTTTTCTGATATATCATTCAATGGACCCACAAACTGGTTGTCATCACTTCTTACAGCACACAATTAGGAAAGAAGCAGATTCAAATCATTTATTCTAGACCTTTTCTTCTTTCATACTCTAAAATATCTTCATTGTGTTGTTGGAGGAGAAAGGCCCACAAGCCTGCAGTAGTGCCCAAGGTTAGTATAACTTTCAGCCAGTTGGGTTTTTCATTTGGGTTGCCCCGAACATAAAATGTTGAACGAACCAAAGTGTGGCGTGGGAGTTGGGCCCCGGAGAGGAAGCAGGAGAGCTGTGGGAGCAGCATCAAGGATGGCACCATCTTAGTCCGTTGACATGTATTTTTCAAACGTATATCAAGGGAATTTATTTTTGCTGACTATACATTTTTGTTACAAGGGATTTTCCCCTACCTGTACCTAAATGGAGTAGGGATGGGTAGGGAAATAGAAAATAGATTTCTGTTAATTCAAAAATAAAACCTTAATTAAAAAATCCTCAATAGGGTCAGCTAGGTGGCACAGTGAATAGAGAACTGGCCCTGGAGTCAGGAGGACCTGAACTCAAATCCGGCCTCAGACACTTAACACTTATTAGCCATGTGATCTTGGACAAGTCACTTAACCCTAACTGCCCTGCCTTCCCCCCTCCAAATAGCAAAAAACAAAAAAAATCCTCAATAGAAAATAGTAACAAATCATAAGATCTTAGAGCTTAACAGGTCATCTAGTCCAATCTCCTCATTTTATAGAGAAGGAGGCTGAGGCCCAGAGAAGTTTAGTGACTTGCCCATGGTAAAGAGCCAGGATTTAAACCTAGTACTTCTGACTACAAATTCAGTATTGAATAATGATGGCTCATACTTCTATAGTACTTCCAATTCTTAGTCTAGGGTTTTTTCTCTACAAGTAAATTCAAAATTATGCTGATTTTAATTAGTATATTTAATTCCTTAGAAAGCTATGGCATTTAAAATAATTTATAACATATGTGCCTACCCTGAACATAAATATGTATAAACTTTTGATGAATGTACATATTTTCATTGTTTCTCATATTTTCCCCAGATTGTCCTTCAATTTTTAAAAAAGAATGGCAAAGACTAATCAATAATTTTAGATAATTTAATGCAAAAGGTTTTAGAATACATAAAATACCAAACTGTTAATTCTGATCTTTAATCAAAAGAATGCAGAAGAAGTTGACCAAAAATGGCCATCAAAGCCAGGCTAGCCAAGCCCATGCAATTGTCTATTACTATATTCTTATTAAAACTGGCTACAGATGAAGCTTTTTAGTGGAACAGTAGCAAACATGTCAACTAGAAGATTAAGCCTTTAATTAAATAGGTTTATTGCCCAGAGTTACACATGAGAACCACTGTTTTTCAATAAATCCTTCAATCCTAGTAAACTGCTGAGCTTTGAATCCCTCTTGAGTAATTAATATAGCTTTTATCTTTCATGTCTTAGTATGGGTTTTACCCAGAGAAAGATAAATGCCCTTATGCAAGTTTATCCTTTGTTTAATATACATGGTTTCCCATGAGCCAAAACAGAAGTAAGAAAGGAACTAAAAGCAAGGTTTTAGTCCAGTCACTGAGCATTCTGCAGAGGACTAGATATACTGTATTAATAACAATTATATAATGCTTTAAAGTTTGCAGAGTGTTTTACAAATATTATCTCATGCCAGCTTCACATCAACCCTAAGAGGAGGTATTATTTCCCATTTTAAATATGAAGAAACAGGCAGGTAGCAGTCATGTGACTTGCCCAGGGCCACAAAGTATCTGGGACTGGAGTTTAAGTCAGATCTTTCTAACTCTAGGTCTAGCACTTCCCGACTTTAGGTCCAGCCATCTAAATACTTGGTGAATATTACACTAAACATTCTATTGCACTTAAGAGAAGCAAACATTCTTCTCCCACTTCTAAGTTATTTATTTTTTAAATATGTTGCTGTACATCTTCACCTCATCCCTAATCATTTAATGTCTCTCATAACTAAATTCAGATTATTTCAAGATTATACCTGATTCAGGATTGCTTATGTTACTACTCTTTTTTATTGGGAGTGGATAACCAAGAGTTAATTACATATGTCTTCTAAACTAGAATATAATTTCATAACTCTACAGTAAACTTGTCTTCTGAAAGAGCTCCCAAATCTGCCCTTCTTTCCTCATAAATCTTATGAAACTGACATATAGGCTTACATGACCAAAATCGAGTGAATGGGGAAGTAAAGCTTAAAAATGAAGAACTATTTGTGAAATTTGTAAGGAGGATGAGATATTTTTGCATGATTCATAAAACTTTGCTTAGAAGGTATATTGATTATGCTTGTTCTTAAAATAAGGGTAACTTCTTGCAAGTTAGAGACAAAGAGAACCTATCTCTTCAGGGGTGAGTTGACTCAAAAAACCAAAGTTCTTAAAACCCTATGGTACCAACTTGGCTCTAAAGAAAAGACCTAAGAATGTACTTCCCATCTTTTGTGCAGGGAGGGGCTATGGGTGTAGAACACCTTGTATAATGTTAGACTTATTTGAGGTAGTGGTTAATTTTGCTAAACTTTTTTTTTCTTTTTCTTCCATGTCATAAGGGACAGTTCACTGAGAAAGGGAGAGAAAGATATAGTGGGAAACAAAGGTGGTATAAACCAGAAGATGTCCATACATTAATTAAAAAAAAAGACGAGGGAAAAGACAACACAATTTTCCACTTCTTCAGTAACAACCAAAAAAGCCCTTAGGCTTATATCTAAGGAACAACACAGCAATTTAGAATGATTCAGAAAATAGGCTGCAAATAAAATCACTCTTGAGTCTGACTTTCTTCTCATGTTAATGCTTACTTAATTGTAAGTTAAATCATTTTGGTTACTGAAAAAATGTTGAATATTCACGTTAAAATAATTAATGGGAAGTGAAATATAGCTCTTTTTTACTCTTCTGCAAATAAAGTAGAAAGAATTAAGCTAATATGAGATTAAAACTAAAAGTTTCCCTCCATTTTTAGCAATATGTTAATTTAAAAGCTGCACATGATGGTAATATCAAATTTCAGTTAACTTTTCAATCTTTTCAGCATTTCCATTTTTAATCTCATACATGTGATTTTAGTTGTTAGCTATTTCAACTGGATGAATTAAGAGAACAACGGGAAAGCAACAACTTATATTTTGCCTACAAAGTCAAGCTTCATCTGCCAAATTCCTCATGTTATTGATTTCAATTTTCATTGCTTTTCTGAAGCTAGACTTATAAACGTGGTGTTCTTTTACTTTTTAAAGTGATTGAGCCCTAGGACAGACAGCAGATGATGATCATCCTAACGGGAGATTTGTCTTCAGCTTCTAAGGCTTTTTAAAAAATCTAGCCAACAAACAAGGACCTCTCCATTACATATTTTAACTAAGTATTTTATCATGCTAATATAAATTATTGACTTCCAAATGAAGGCATTTTCATTTATTGGCACACAGAGCAAAAATATAAACTTTCTATAAAACCCTCAGACTAGTTTCAGAGCTTGAAGTCTGGAGTTTCTCATCTTAATGAAGTTAGCAGAAACTTTCTCTTTGTAACCTGATTCCCCTTGCAAATGGCCCTCTTACGTTTTCTGGAGAATATAACTTTCACAGTCCTTACAATCCCTTTTTAACCCTTGCTCACTCTCTGCTCAGAAGTCCTCCCTTTAATCTGCAGAGCTGCATTCAAATGGCTCTGTCCACATACACAACAGGTGTACAAACAGTCCTTTGTCTGAGTCAGGGGCCCTGGGGCCAGCCAGATAGGATGGAGTTTTAATTGTTCATCTTGTTAGCATACAGCTGACAAGCTGCTATTGGGAGAGTAGCTGGGGAGGGTGAACTGCTCTCCCTGCCATCCTCCAAATTTCAATAATCATGGAGGTCCTCACTTCAGAATAAAAGCTCCTTCCTAGAAAATGACATCATCTTGCATTCTAAAATCTCATTACTCTTCTGTCCCCACCCCCATCCACTGCCATACTTTTGCTGGAGCACTCACAGAGGGACTTGTTTTCATTTAATTTGACCAATGGCTTTAGTACCCACAATGGAAAATGTTAAATCTAATTAGCTGATGAATTAGAGGATGGAGGATTAGGGTACAAACCCAAAAGTACTGTGTGAATCCCCTTCAGATTCTGAATCCCATGAAGCCCATTTGTCCAAATTATACTACACACTGAATACTTATTTCAATTAATTAGTATTAATCCATATATTGATTAAAGAATAGTTTGCATTGTTCACTTTAAAGCTATTTTGCTTTATCTGAAGATTTTTTTTTTTTTGGGTTAGGACTCTTATCTACATTCTGTTGATTACTATGAATATATAACACCTACCTTAAAAATCAGTTTAATCATGTTTTCTTAGCAATTGTCTTGGCAGCAACATAAAAATGTTTTCAAATCATAAGATGGTTCAAAATTGCAAAAATGGTAAAACTTTTTAAAAAGTAGGAACAAACTTTAAAAATTATTTTGAAATTATGTAACCTTAATGAAAATAAACCACAAACAAATTTTCTGCTTATAGAAATTGCCTAGGAAAAGTAAACTCGTGGAGGTATTCTCAGAAATTGCATAAACTATGTGAAAAGAAATTCTGCAGTATACAAAGTCAATATGCATTACTAAAAGACCATTCTATGGATACGGAGTAAAAACTGCTTTTGTTTTTTTTTCCCCCACAAGAGATAATATATCTGAGACTTATACAGTCTATCTTGTTTAAAAATGTTTATCCACATTAACCCTTAATGCAACTTGATCTAAAGTTAAGACAGTTTTCTAACAGATTTAGATCAACTGGCTTTGGCTTGCATTTTTCAATGGCTGAGTGAGGTACTTTTAAATAATAAGAGATAACCTGGGACTATTTTACATTGCTCTAAGGGACAAAAAGCAAAAAAAAAAAAAAAAAAAAGAGTCCACAGGAATGAATATGGGTTAAATTCCCCCTAGTACAGTGAACAATGAAGGCAAAAAAGAAATCAGGGATGAAATGTTATCCAGTATCATTAACAACCATAAAAAAAAATATGGAAGAAAGTAAGAACTAAGCTCCTATAAATATAAACGCTCTTAATCTCCTACACACCAGATTGAAAATGAAATCACACCACTGTTAGGAACAAGTGACAGATGTCAGAGGACTTCATGTTGAAGACAGAGTAGCAGTCTATCTTTAAACTAAAGAAAGACTTGAACCAAGGCAGCAAGCACACGTTGCAGGCAAACACCTAATATTTCTGGGACCTCTGGAATGGCCTAGATCAAATAAGGTTATTACTAATCTCCAGTTTTGCTTTTAACCCCAAATTTCCTTTTCAAGCAGCTCATTTTAAGTCTTTATCTTAAAATAAATAAGCAAGAAAAAGGAACCAAACAGTCTAATTTATTTCAATGTTTTCCCAAAGCACTTTTTTTGGGGCCAATTTAAAGCTTTAAATGCTATATTAAACACAATAGTCTTTCAATGCCAAATACTAATTTGATAAGTCTTGGGATTTTTATAACATTTTCCTGAAGCAAATATTGAGAAACACAAGACCATAAAATTCCAAAGGAGAAAGGAAATGAAGTAAACTTGGATTTTAAAACCTGGCTCAAAAATTGAGCAAATATTAAAAATTAAACTATGGCTGGTTACACTAATCATCTAAAAAGGAGTTGAAATTACTCATTTCCTAGTTTCTTTTTCCAAAAGCATCAACTTTCAGGGAAATTTAATTTTTGTTCAAGTGTTTGTTAAGTGAATAAGGCATCTCACATTAAAACTCTTCAGTGCATGAAGCTTCATTTATTGTTAAACTATAATGCCCAAGAATCTTGAAACAATAGCAAAAAATTTCAAGTATATTGATGCTAGACTACTTGAATATATATTTTTGAATGGCTGAAAGATCTCCTGTTTTAGATACCAAATAATTATTTCCCCTAACAGGGAGACAGCATTTCCATATACCAAGAATATTTGCTTTAATTGATCATACGGAACAGACCTGACAGAGATCATAAGATATAGAACTGGAAGGGACCTCAGAAATTATCTAATCCAGCCCTAACATTTCTCTGAGGCCCAGAGAAAGGAAAGATTCTCTCAGTCACATAACTAGTAAATAGCAGAGCTGAGACTTGAACACAAACTCTAACTAGACATTCTGTCATCTCTCATGATCTACATGAAATTTGAGGTTCAGTCAACTGAAATGACTACAGTCTAGGTCCTCTCACTTCAAATCTAGGACTATTTCTACTCTACACTTCACAAGTTAATAGAACTGTAAAGTAGCTATTCTTATGACCATTGAAACAATCCTTAGTCTACAAACAACAAAGAATTTGATTCAACAAATTAACCTTATATAACAATTTCCTGTTCACATAAAAATATTGCTCTACAATAAAAACATCAGAAATAATTTAAGTTGGAGATGGCGAGCTGTTTATAGTTCTTTTGTAATGATATCAAGTATCATTTTATTCCACCCCCCTATCATTCCAGCCTACCCCAAACAAAGTCTCTTATACCTTCAAACTATCAAAATAAGGAGACAAAAAGATTGTGCAGGAAATAAGAGACAGGGATAATGCGTGTTTGATACCTCTGCCTTTCCCAAAAATGGGTTTGAAGCACTTCACTTACTTGTTAATTCACTAGTAAGATGCTATGAATCAGTTTTATATCAGCTTTAGGTTATGGAAAATGTAGAAATTACAGTGAATGAGATTTCTAACAAAGTATTCATCTAAACAAAGCTACAGCAACAGCAAAGAATGGTTTGGATGTTCTGTGACATTGTACAAATGGTATTTTAACTGAATCAAAATGACTCTACTTGGTTTAGAAAATAAATGAATGAAATAATGAAAAGCAAATGTTCCTTAAGAAGCTTCTTGCACACTCTATCTCACAAACTGTTAGTAAATTGAGGCTAGACCATAATCTCTCTTATTTAACATCCATTTTTTTGTACTATTGGGGATGGGGGAAAACAAAACAACTCTTCCTCCTATCTCACCTGTGCTGAGAAATTGGAAACAGAGAAAAGTTTAACATGAGACAAGTCAGGGTCCAGCTGATAATGAAGACTAATTCTAGAACGTAGAATTAACACATTACTTATTCCCAATACAGCTGTAGTGTTTGGAAGTTGGAGGATGGAAAGAACCAAACCAGGAAGGCTACTTTTGGGGATGGCTGGCAGTGGTTATAGTGATACACTCCAAGCATTAAACACACACATACACACAGACATTGCTCCAAACATTTGGAAAGAGTTTATTCCATATGGGTGGGTACCAAGTGTGTATGCAAAGTGCAGGATTCCCAGCTGTGCTGACGGAAGTCCTCTATCATGGATGAGAGAGCGCCAAGGCAGCAGTCTTCCTAGCCTCCAGATCTTTCCCAGAAGCATGCCTCAGCCTGCTCTCAGAGAACATCAGGCAGAATTTGATCTTAATTTCACTCTAGTCCTTTTTCAGCTGAGACTGTGCACCAAAAAGACTGAAAGTTATGAAGTTAATTTCCCTGTTGGGGCCTCGAGTCATGGCCACTACCTGGATGTTGTCAACTTTTCATCTTGGAGCTTTGATCTCTTTGGTGAAAGCCAGGCAATGAAAACTTCTATCAGAGGACCTTCAAGAGGTGGTATGGTTTGAGTCCCAGTAGGGTAATGTGAAAGTTAGTTCACTTATTTTCCCCATGCTTCTGTGCTCTAAGAATTATACTCAGTGGCGTAAGAACTGAATTCTGAATTGCTTCCAACCACTGCAGAGCCTATAGTTTCTTTTGTTTTGTGCTGTTCCACAATCTAATCCTGGCTCACTTCAGGTTTCAGAAGTCCATTTACTGTTTAGGATGACTTGAAAGCTATTCTTTTTACCAATAACTTTTAGTGTTACAAAGTAGCTAATGAGGATTTCTGGAGGAGGTATCGGGTTCTTCAAAGGGTTCCTGCATATTAGGATCTTTCAGAAATTCTTTTTCCTGTTAAAGCATGTCTACCTGATCAGGTAGAGATAATTCAAAGATACAACGATAGTGGACAAGAGGCACCTCAGCAACAAGTCAGAAGGGAGGAACCTGAGTTGTAGAAACACTCCTAGATTCAAAATGCAAATAACAGCAAAGTCAAAATAGAAGCAGTAGGCTTGCAATTTAAACTGAGATGGAGGAGAGAAAGAAGTGATTAAGGGGTCAAGAATAGAGGAGATGCACAGACCCCACTGATATGCTGGCACAAGGTCTGGTGGAGACTCAGTTTTATGACTTCTGCAGAATGCAGTTTCTTCTCAAGTCTATCTTCCAAGGGAAGAAGCAGTAGTTTCCCATTATAATAATGAATTTAGCACCCTCTATGTATGATTATCAATGTCACTATACCACTATACAACTCCTTAAGAGAATGTTTAAATAGCATTCCTGAATGGTAGTATCAACACATTTTTTAAAAAGCATCTAACTATTCTGGAGTTGTTTTTTTTTTTTTTTACAACCTGGTTCACTTTTAAAAATGGGTACAAAGTTTTTCAAGTACCCAAAGTTGGCTATGTTGCTGAAAATGCTGTTCATAGGAAACCTAGCAGCCTTGTTTGATGTTTACTACAGTGGCTCTGAAAGGAATATAAACGAATGTCTTACATGTGGATGTGAAAATCTGGAACCAATCCTATTTTACAGAACATAAGCCTTCAGCAATTGGGGCACCTAATTATTTTGATGATAGGTGAGTTTTAGCCTTGATCACATGGCTTGCAGCTAGGAATCTGTTTTATAAGCGAATATTTCACAGCATGCAATGAACCTTAAAAACCATGCCATAAACATGCAAACACATGGCAATAGTTAAGTAAGCAGGTTCAAAAAGAGCCTCTTTTCTTTAAAAAATATTTTGGAGAAAGAGTAACATAAGACATTGAGCATACATTTTTGATGTGCACAGCCCTATAATCCCACTTTTTTCCCCTTAGAACAGTTCCCATGTTTTTGAAAAGATGGACTGAATTATTTTATTCTTCTTGGGGATTAATTTAAAATTGTTTCCTCTCCATTGTTACTTACACTACAGCTGTGTTCAACCCACCTCCCCTTTCACCCCGCCCCTTTGTTTTTTTTCATTTGGAAAAAAAAGTTTAAATTTGGGCCTGCACAAACGAGGGTTTCACATTCCATTCGCTTTCTTCCAGGCTTCAGCCAGCATCTGCTATTGAAGACTAGTTCCAAATTACAATAAACAGCTTTTCCAGACCAGAACACTTGAAATTCAGTCTTTCTTGACTGCTTTTCCTATTCAGACTCCCTATCCGCTATTTCAAGGAGAAAAACTATTCTGCCAATTATTACACATCTGGAAAATATGCATGTATAAGCTAAAATGCTCTGTGCAGAAACTCTCTGCTTTCTGCACATGGTCACAGCAGGATTTTATGGGCCAATGACCAAGCCAAAGTCTATAAAGGTTGCCCTTCAAGGCACTCCTCAACTACCTTTCAAAAAGGAAAAGGAGGAAAAATCCCTTCAATTGGATACCAACTGATGGCCAATAACTGCACCTGCTGCTTTTCCTTAATCTTTGGTAAAAATTTGGAGAAAAATATTCATTATGGGTTACCAGAAATGCACTTAAATTTGAGTCCATCACAAGGCTCTATTGTATTGCTACAATCATGAGAGACACTGAGCATTTTGTGTTTTAGTATTTCAAACAACTATGGAGACAGTTACCATTGATGCTGATCTACTGCTTGTGACAAGGCTTGATCCTCCATAGTTAGAATTGAGGCTTCCAAGTGATGCATTATGGGATGGTCCCAATAAACTATGTATATCTCCATGGCCAGCAGGAAGGCTGGTAGAAGGTCCCACAGCATGATTCCGTAGCACATGGATAGCATCATCCAGTCTGTCTAAGCGATCCTCCATTCGAGACTGCTGTGGAGATTGAAAAGGAACATGGAGGTCACTGTTGGTCCATCTGTTAAATCCATTATGCCACTATGTTCTCTACTTTGGGATACATGGAAAACAGCAAGTGAAATGCAATATCAGGGTGGCTTCAAAAGCAGCTACTGGCACTATAAATCAACAGGAAAAGAAAGGCTATCTGGAGATGATGTTAAATGAATGCCACATCAGGAACAGTGGCTTCTCAAAATGAAATCTACTGTAAGGTTAATGCTTTCAGTACTATGGCAGATCACAGATTACTGTATCAGATACTTAATTATAGTCTTACTGATAAAAGAAAGAGTGGAGGGGAGGGATAACTTCTAAATGTTGACCCTTTGGAAAGGTGGTAATTTGGGGAAGAAGCACAAGCGAAGGATCCCCAAATCAACCAAGGTCTAGTTGTTTAGTTGGAAATGAATAATGCATACATAGCTCACATTGTATGCACATCCAAGCTTGGGTGTTTGACAAACCAGAGGAAACAAACGCATTTGTGTGTCTGTATATAGATTCACACATTAGAAAATTCAAAATCAAAAGCATATGTCAGTAGGTCCCACTTAAAAAAAATCATTCTCTTGAACATAAAAGAAAAAGAAGGCTACTCTTGTAAATCTATAGAAAATGAAATGGCAAAATGTTTGAGGTTAAAAGACTTTGTAATTTGTACTAATTGAAGATTTAAAGTGGTATTGGTGAGTGGAATTAACTGTAACACAAAAAGGCACCATCTAAAGAGAAATAGTACCTCACAGACATCCTTTAAGAAGGACATTGCATCTTGCAAATGCTCGTGAAGTTGCTGCTCAACTCGATTTTTCTGGCAAAGTCAAGACAGAACAGGAAGCAAAGCACAGGTTAAGATTAATTCCAAAAAGAGATGAGGAAATAGCTGATGTGCGTGTCAGCATAAAATGTTAGTTAAGTTAATATAGAGATCTGCTTGTATTAAGGTATGAGAAGGCTAAATGCTTAATTCTGAGTTATAAGGTTAGCATTATAAATTGTCCATATTGTTTACGTTTGATTACAAAATGTGGGAAAAGAAGAAAATTTTTGTTCAATTAAAAAATTCTGTTAGTCACAGAAAAAAGAAATTTTATATTTGGAAACTAGAAATATCAACAGATACCCAAAGCCTAGCTCAATATTCCATTAGCTGTTTCTTTTTCTAATCCTATACAATGAATATAAACATAGAAAAAACAAATGTTGTTAACAACCTACCACCAGCTCTACACATTCAGTGCATACAAGAATAATCCTGAATTCTTTCGTGTTGCTTTATCTTTTACTTGTAACATAAATATATTATATATTCTTTTCTGTGAAGGGTACAAGAAAATGTTCCTATGACAAAAAGTTAATACCACATAGGAAACATTTATATAGTTTGATATAGGAATAGGAATGGAATGCAATGCACAAAGCACGTAGTTTCCTCACATGTAAAAAACATATTTTAAAAAACCCAGTAAGATTCAAAATTGTGGATTGTTCTTTGTTGCATCCCCTTCTCTTATTTGTAGACATGGAAGTGCACACAGGACTCGGCTCTGGGTTTGCCAAAGATATAGGAATCTCATAACAGTGTTTTAACACCAGATGTCTTAAGCCCAGAAGTCTGATGTCCAAAGAACAGATGGCAAAAGACACACCCAATGTTTCTTATGTTGTTTAACTGAACTAGACCATTTGTTAGCAAAGAATTCACTTGTAATGCTACCCTACTGTTTTCTTCATTGATATGCAAGGTTTATACTAAAATGAACTCCAAACTTTTAGATAAAAGTGCTTTTTTTTTTTTTTAAGTGGCTCTTACCAGGGAGTGGAGAGAATTTTCATAGTTTGGAGATGAGGGGGGTTGGCCTCCAGGTCTGGACCACTGGCTAGCACCTGTTTAAAGAAAAAACAGAAACAAACAAACAAAAAATCCCCAAAACACCAAATTAACTCAAGATCTTTATGATGCACCGAAAGGAAACAAGAATATATTACTAAGTTCAATAAATATTAATAAAGTAGTGTGAAAAGTTGAATTATTTAAGGCTTTAAAAAGTGGTAGATGTTTTGCATTGTATTGGTTGTTGACGGATCTAAAATATTTTACTCAAAAGTATGCTGGCTGATTTTTTTTAAATGTCATTGCAAAAATTCAACTCTTTGCTAAGTGGTAATTTGTTCTCCAAACTCTAGCAAAATGAAAGAAAAATGAAGGAAGGACTGAAAAAAAAGAAGGAAATTACAAAATCATAGAAAAAAGGTGAAAGATATATAGAGGAAAAGCAAACAAAAGTGAAAGAAAAAGAGCACCGAAAGGAAGGAATATATTATTCATATCTTTGGGATAATGCCAGATTTTAAAGCCTTTGGCTAATCCCAAATATCTTATTATAATAAAAACACACTGTTCTAAAATCCTCACAAACTTACTGCAATTCTGATTTAGAAAATATATCATATATAGTAAATAAAAAGGCACTTAACTAAATTTCTCTTTTGAAAAGATCTAAAAAGGCAAAACCAATTATTCTAATAATCTGAGATTATAATTAAAGAGTTTAGTATTCCTAATTTATTCATTTTAAAATAATTGTTCCAACTGGAACAAACAGCTGAACAAAACATTCATGGGCTGGATAGCAAAGTGGCCATTATATTCACATCATCCATATATTTATTGCAAGTTGAAAGAAGAGAGACATTCCTAATGACTAGATAACATTTCATAATTAATTATATGTATACTTTGGTAGCTGAGTAAGGAAATTTTAAATATAAAACTTGAGGTAAGACATAACATGTATTTTTCTTTATCAATTAACAAAGTATCTCTTAAAAACAGAATACAGACATAAACTATTTCTGTGTCCATTTAAGCCTTCCTATTTAACTTACAAACATAATCAAAAAGCAATTGCAGTAATAAATTATGGACATGCAATCCGAAACAGCTCATTAAAGGAAAGGCCTATGGACTTATGTTTAAAGTAACAATGAGAGCTTTGCAGCCAGAAAAGTGAGATGAAGTTTAATAACATGATTTCAAGTAGCTGCTGTCTAAAATAGGAGATTCACTTAAGAAAACGGGATCATTAAAAAAAATTTTTTTTTCTTGCAAATCTGGTCTGGTAAATGGAGCTCTAAGATTCTATATAAACAGTAATCAGTAATGATCTACTGTGATTCCTTGCAATGTATATAAGGTGTCACTGTCAGGGAGTAGAAAGAGTCCCCAATCCTGGCTTTCCTCTTTAAAAAAATTTTTTTTGGAGGGGGGAAGGCAGGGCAATTGGGGTTAAATGACTTGCCCAAAATCATATAGCTAGTAAATGTTAAGTGTCTGAGGCCAGATTTGAACTCAGGTCCTCCTGACTCCAGGGCCAGTGCTCTATTCACTGCACCACCTAGCCACCCCCTGACTTTCCTCTTTAAAGCAGTGTGATGTTGGTCAGCTTGGGTTTCCTCATTGGTAATATGAGGAGGCTGGACCAGATGGCTCCCAAGGTCCCCTGTAGCTCTAGTAACTGACTAACAATCCTAGTTTATATTAATGTGATTTTTGAAGATCTGTAGGGCCACTTTCTATACCTTATTTCCCAATAGCCCTGTGAAATAGATAATAAAGCAAGACTGTTATCCCTATTTATTCTAAATAAGGACATGGAGTTTCAAACAAGACACCTACTTAATACAGCTAATGAGCAGTAGATCTGGGGCCAGGACTCAGGTTTTCAGAGTCCAAGTCTAGTGCTCATTCTGTTACATCCCACCACCTTTCCATTGGCTTTCAAGGAATGGAATTAAGGAGTTTTGTTTAGTCTAACCTAAGGCAGACACTGGAACTGCAGGCCACTTAGACATATATTGTATATAGGCCTTTGGGAGGTAGGAGTGGGAGGTGCAGGGCTAAACTTTCTAAATCTTTTCCTTTCACTTTTGCAATTATTCTTATTTTCATATGTCTCTCTGCCTCCCCCCCCCTCCCTGCCCCCACCCTGGCCAGCCTGCTGTCCCTTTCTCAGACAATATGTTCTTTGGATGAACTCTGAGTTTTAATTTACTTACATGAAATTCTAACTAAACACATGACATTTAAACATCTCAAATTATTAGCAACAGTTTCTGAATTAATCATGCCAAACAAGCCTTAGGGGAGTGTCTTTGTTACTCTTTGTCTTCAAGTGTCACAAAGGTGAAGAGGTGGTTTATTCAGATAAAATGATCATCAGATTCAGAGTTCAATGAGGACTTGAGGGAATCGAATGCTAGTGCAAAAACAATGTAACCTATAGAACAGCACAGTAGGTGGTTACTGGACTTACTCCAGACTGAGCTGGTCTTTTACTACGCAATCAATTAGAGTAGGACCAAGTAGAGCAAGGTCACACCCTATGTGAGTTTCAATACAAATGACTTACTCCTTTTTGTGAAGTTCATAAACTAGACAGATTAGCTATCTCAAGGTGCAAGGTGCTGGTCAGTGAGGGAACAAGGTGAGAAAGTATACATGGACGGTTCATCTTTACTCATGAAGAAATACCTCAGGAAGGAGGCTGAATAGTATGGTAGGTCAAATACTTCGCTTGGAGTAAAGAACCCTGGGTTGTAGTTTTGCTACCAACAATAACTATACGGTACTGGATTTTGTTACTTGACCTCTTCAGGTCTTAATTGCCTCATCTGTAAAATGGGGAGAATGCTTTCTCTACTATTTCACAAGGTTGTTTTGAGGATCAAATGAAATAACAGACAAAAAAGTACTTTGCACATGAGTACAGTAGTACTATGAAAGTCTATCGATGAAGAAGGCTCAATGATGCAGTCTTTGTATACAAGTGACAGCACATACTCTGTAACTCTTGTTTTTCCAGCTAACTGGGGATTTAAATGACTATACATAAACTGAGCCTGGAGTCAGGAAGACCTGAAGTCAAATCCAGCCTCAGACGCTAACTGTGACCTTGAGCAAATCACTTAACCCTATTTGCCTCAGTTTCCTCAATTGTAAAATGAGCTAGAGAAGGATATGGCAAACCATTCTAGTACTTTTGCCAAGAAAACCCCAAATGATGTCATGGAGAGCTGGCCATGACTGAAAATGACTAAACAACAACACGAACATCAGGGAGGAAAATTTCATCCAACTCTGGAGTGGGTGGCCCACTACACTCTCAAACACTGGTGCTGAAGCCTACCATTACAGTCTTGCTTCTGCCCTTGACTCCTTAAAGAAATTTGGAAATAACTACATTAGTAACAACTCTTCTCCAAATCAACTCAAGCCTGCAATTGCTAATTGCAGCATCAATACTGAAATATAGAAAATCAAGCAAGTAGTCCAAAAGTGCCTATTCCTTTTTCTCCATTCACACAACCACCACCATAGGTAAGATCCTCATTATCTTTTGCCTAGACAATTGCAATCACCCCATGAAGTGGTCTCTAATCTCTTCCCTATCCTTCAATAGCTGCCAACCTTATTTTCATAAAGCACCAACCTGACCCCGTAACTCTCTTCCACACACACAAAACCTCCAGTAGCTGCCTCTTATTTCCAGGGTCAAATATAAACTGTTTGCCATTTAAAACTCTTCATAACCTGGCCCCAATCTACCTTTCCAGCTTTAATGCATATCACTCCCCTGTACATTCATTGTGGTCTAGTTAAACTGGCCTCCTTGCCATATGCTTTTGCCCCAGGTATCTCCCATGTCTATGTCTAGAAATACTCTCTTCTCACTACTGTGAAAAGCAACAAATGGGAAATGATTTGCTCAGAATCGCTAGTTTCCTTTGATGTTTGGTTTAAGCACCTCCTTTTAGATGAGGTCATTTCTGATTCTCCGAGCTGCTAGTATCTTCCCAAATAAGTCACCTGTTATCTATTTTGTATCCATTTGCTATGTATGTATGTACATATGTATATGTGTGCATATATGTGCATATATACACTCACATATGCACACACATACCTGTTGTCTCCCCTGGCTAGGATGTAAACTATTTGAAGGAAAGGACTGTTTTCACTAATCTTTGTATACCCAGTGCTTAGCATATAGTGTTTAATACGCTTCCTGATTAACTTACTGATAATGTCATTGACAGAGCACTGGAATTCTATTTGGAGGCCCTGGTTCAATTTCTGGCTCTGTTATTTGTAACCTTGAGAAAGTTTCTTAAAACTTTCAGGCTCTTAATATCCTCATCAGTAAAATCAGGAGTTTGGACTAGAAGATCTTTAAGGCCCTTGGAAGCTCTAATATCTTATGATCCTGTAACATACTAAGGACAATTCTGGGCTTAAACTACATTATATAAGATGAATAAGAGGTCTCACTTTTACTATGTTATTACTAGGTAGAAAATACTCCTAGTACTTTGGTTATTAAGAATAGAAACTTAGTAAACTATTTTTGAAAGTGCCTTCGGCTCTTTGCAGAGCACCCAAGAAAACTGGCTTCTGTTCAGGAAGACTTGTAGTAAACGTACCTGATATTAAGATACATTAAACAATTTTTTTTTTCAGAAACCAAGATAGCTGGGATAAGAACAGTGAGAGCTGCTTGACAAGAAAATCTGGAAAAGCTTTGATCATCAAATCATTCTGTGCTACTGATCTGATTTACAAAGCATAGTTCACTCTGGGTGGGATTTAGCAGGAATTTTACCTACTGTGGCTGGTTAATTATGAGAACTAAATCCAGTATTTTATGTGTCACAGAGTAATTCAGTGCTTGAATTTCCACATTTCTGTGGTTCTCTCATGCTTAATCAAGACCTTTAATAGTACCTCACTGCCTACATAATAAAGTCCAAACTCTTTAGCTTGGTAGTCAAGGCCTTATACCATTTCCCTGATACAATCTTCCACCATTTCTCTACATGAACACTGTTCTAGTCAAACTGATTTCAGTGTTTCCCACCTCTGAGCCTTGGTTCATGCCATTCTCCTCATTTACTTACTATCTCCCCTTCCTTACTCTTTTCTCTCCACTTAAATACTAGCCATTCTTCAAAGCCAACTTCAAATAGTACCTATTACATAATTCCAGCCCTGACTATCCTGGTCCAAAGTGATTTCTCATCTCTCTATTTGTTGCTAACGTTATCGTGTAAACTAATCTGTTGGTACTTGGAATTAACGGTTTTGCATTTCATACCTTTCATACTGCGAGTGCCTCAAACCTGGGGATAGTGCCCCATGTCCTCTCTGTAACTCTCATGGGCATTAAGCACACTACTTTGTACACAGTAGGTTCTCCATAAATAGCTGGTAAATGACTTGCATTCATGTATTGGTATTAAATGCTGTGATTACTTTGAAGGATGATGCGGGGTACTAGGATTATTGGAGATTTGTTATTTTTTTTATCAGATTGGAGCTCAAAGGGTCCTTGAGAGAGCTAGTTCAAACTCCTCATTTTACAGATGAGTTTGAAGTGTATGGTGACCAAGGGAATAAGAAGCTGAGACTAGATCTGACTTCAGACCGTCAAATGCCAAGTCTAAGCTATTTCCACTACAGTAAATCTCCTTCATATCCCTGTTCTCACATGACATCAAAGGGAAGACTAGGGTTTAATCCTACAACTAATAGGGGAAACCTTGCTCCCCTCTCCCCTGACCCCCAAGTATAGTTAGCTACCTAACTACCTCTAAGAATCTAATTATGTTCCCTTCTCTGACACTGTCTTACTCGGGGAGTTGAGATTATTTGGTGTAAAACTAACTGAAAAGTTTCAGGGCATAGTGGATGGCAAAACACACACACACACACACGCACACACACACACACACACACACGCACACACACACACACACACCCTACTTGCCTGACTTCCAAGTCACATAAGAAAACACCTGCTTTCTTTACTTTCTTCACTGTCTTTTCCCAAACACAAAATTACCTCCAAGGAGCCTCTTGGTAAGGACTTTTTCCAGGTGGAAGAATCTGCCATAATTTGGAAAGTTCCCAAGGAACATGCAAAGAAGGAAGAGAGAGCAAAAGCTTGGCTTTCTGGGCTTAAACAAGAAAGCCAGCTTTGAAAGGTGTGTGTATACCTCTGTCCCTGTCTATACTCCCTCATATTCCTCTGTTGTTTAAGGAAGCTGGTCTAGAGATGAAGCACCACAGAGAGAGACTACTCCACACCCCTGATGATATAAGAGACCCTTCCATAGAGGACAGTTTTCACATTTTGCATGGTGTCACATTGATAAAGAACTCTGATTTGCTTTTTTTTTTCCTGCTGGAAATGCTTTGTGACAAACTGCTTTTACTTCTTTCCCTTTCCTTTCTATTTTTGTTTTGTTGTTCTAAGTGGGGGGGGGAGGAGTGTAGAGTGATGCTCAAGGGAAAGGGACAGGGAAGGGGAGGGGGATATGCACCTGCATAAACCTAGAGTCTCTGATTTGCTATCTCAGCAGAACAAGGATATACAAGATAATTTTTTTCTTCCAATGTGACTGCTGAATCAAAGAAGAAACCTATTAATCCCTTCATTACAGAATTCAACATGAATTTTTCAGCTCTTATAGAAAATAAAACAACTACTTAAAAGCAGCTGCTCAGGTACTCTCAGTCCACAGATATTCATTAATCGGTCAAATCAGAGGGGAAAAGAAAGTAACACTCATTAAATATGAAAGAAATATGGAGGGGGAAAATGACTCAAGTTTTTATTTTGAACCATTATTTTAAGAAATGTAAATAGAGGGCATGATTCTCTCATTTCATTGATAGGCCCTTTGATCCCAGACTTTCAGAAGCAAGGCCAGCTTTTTCTGCTGCCTGGCTTTCCACTCAGTGCTAATTAAAACAAAAAGGCAGCTTTTGTAGATGACTGGCCAAGAAAGGGGGGTGGGGTGTAGGGTGTGTGTATGGGGGAAATGAACATATTTAGTAGGAGTTAATGTGGGTATATCAGATGAGAAAGGGAAACAGGCTGTGGTAAAAATGACATTGATAATTTAGCAAAACTGTGCCACGGGGGCTGAACAGGGTTAAAGTTACATCATTCTGCCTGTAATTCCAGCTCCCTTTAAACAACAACTTTAAGTCAATGGGGCTTTCATAGTTCTGTCTATGTGGGGAACAGCTGTTCAACTTTTACTAGACAGCTGAGGCCACAGTGTCTGAGAAAGCTGCAGTACCCGCTAAGAGCTGTAAACAGCTGCCAGTAGTTCATCATCTCCACGTTGGAATGCTTCTTAGCAGACATGCCACACTCATACACAAAACACAGGTGATGGGAGATGGCTATACCCAAGAACCCTGGTTTTCAGGAAGACCAGGCAAAGCAGGAGGCTTGAAAAGCCACATGGACCCAACTAACTCTTGATCAGAATGAATGAATGGATTTGCAGTCCAGCTGTTATAGGAGGAAGTACTGGGGATGGTGGCCCTGATTACCAAGTTGCCTAGCTACTTCTCTGAGATCAGACTCAACTACTCTAGCTTCTCCACTGTTGTTTACTTTCTTACAGTATTGATCAAAAAAATATAGCACAGTTTAAATTTCACAATTTACACTAATTTACAATAAACATTTTAATGTTAGTCTGATAATTCATTAAAAAGGTAAAAATCCTCATTTACAACAATAATGAATGTCTTGAGAAATTTGTACTTATACTTTTAATTAAAATCTCAATGACCTGGCAACACACAAAAGCAAATCTCAACAGCTTGTATATCTCTACTAGCAATACGTGGTGTTGTTTAAAAAAAGGAAAAAACTACATTGCTATCTCCCATTTTAAAGTTTAACCACGTGAAAGAAATTCATACAAGAGTTCTTTCCATAAAACTGAAGTTAAACAGAGAAAAGTATCTTTCTTAAGTCTGTAGAATACATGTTAACATGTAAAGATTCAGAGGGGATACAAATAAAATACACCATTAAAAGAAATAAAACTAGCCATGGTCAAATTCATGGGGGCTCATAAAAATATAACGTAAATCTGGATTGTGAGGAAAACCATGAGCTACATTTTAACTCTTAAAACAAGAGGTTTTACTCTTCATAGGTTCTCTTTCCAAACAATAATTTGCTTTGTTGTCAATGAACATTTATTGAACCTCTATAAGAAATTACAAAAATTAAATTAGCTAGAAGTCAGTAAAATGTTTCTTTTTTTCCCCTTCTACTCTTATAGGTATTTCAGTGTACTTTTTCACACTTTAATCATAGTTAGATTTCAGGCAAGAAAAAAAGACTATCACTCAGAATAAAATTATAGCAACACTCATGTTAACTAATAAGAAAGTAAAATCTAGCATACCTGTAAGAGGTGATGGTGATCCAACTGGCGTTGATGGATTTGAGGGGAAACTACTGCTGGTATGGTCAGGAGAATAAATCTAACAAAATGAAAATAATTAAATTTACTTATCAACATTTGACAAAAGAAGGGGAAACCTAACTACTGATTGGATTAAATTTTTTAAATCTTCAGTTGCCATCTTGGAAGTTAACTTAGTGTAAAAAAAATGGATGATCAATCCTAGCATGGCTTTATTATTGTCAAAGACTTGAGAAACACTCAGGGTTTGTGGAGCCTCAGAGTTTTTTATACTAACATTCAAAAAGTATTGTATAATTTCTATTGTAAGGTGAGCTTGGAGAACCTTGTTTGTTTTCTTTGTTATTTCAAACGATGTGAAAACAATTCATTATTTTTGAAATGACTATTAAAATATAAGATGTGAACGTAGATAGAAGATAGAAAGAAAGGGAAAATATGCCAGAACACGAATATATACATGTGAATGACTGTTGTCCTTTAAAGTAGTCACCTTATGAAGCTGATAATGCTCAAAATATTTTCAGAATCCCTTTCCTTCTTCAGAGATCATATAAAATCTACCACAAGAAAACAAGACTCATTACTTTTTTTTTTACTAGAAATGACAGTATCCAATTTGATTACCAACAGTATTCACTAGTTTTGGTTCCAAATGGCTTTGGGCAATTTTCCAAAAATCAAATCTATCCTTGGGAGGAAAAAAAAGTTATTTTTGTGGATAGATAAAAGGTTCAGAAGGTAAATCTACAAAAGATGCTCTAAAAATGTTTTGAGCAATGGTATCATTACTGAAATGGCTTCATAAGGTGACTATTTTGAGGTTAACATGCCTCTGGATGTTTAAATTCTGGAATATTTATTAAGGAAAAAAGCAGTTATATTATATTATAGTGACTTTTTATGCCAATAGAAATAGTTGTAGCACTTCCTTAAAGGTTACCTAATCAACCACAGACATTTCACAAATTCTCCCAATTGAGGCACCAAGGGCCTCTTATGGGCCAATCCTGTGCCCATAATGGATACAACAAATTACTCTCACAAGTGTGCATGTAACCAGCTTATTGCAAATTGGCCAACTGCTGGGAGCAAGTTGCTATTCCCTGAATGTCTTTGGTGAACTACTCTTTGTGGTTATAAAGTTGCTCCCCATAGAAAGGACTCAGTTTTGAATGATGTCACCCTCAAAACTTCTATTAAAATAGTAAGTCCTAGAAGAGCCAATTTTGAAACTGGTATGTTGTCTAAAGTGGGGGGGGGGTAGAATCCTCAAACTAATCAATATAGGCTTAAGATAATGCAGTTTTCTGTAAAGAAATGCATTCTCAACTCAGTAATTTCACAAGCTACTACCAACAAACCTAAAGACTTCTGTAGAAAACAAAACGTGGTGCAACTTCCAAACAGTTTATAAAAGTATGTCTAACTCAGTTAAAAGGCACCAAATTTTTATAAGATGCTACTAAATCGTCATTACAACTACATGGTTTTTAAAGATCATTACCAAATGATTAAAAACTAGAAAGTGGAAAATCAAGTTGGAAAGCATGTAAAGAACAGGAGCTGAGATGACTAAGATGGGGAAATGGGTAATGGAGGGGTAGAAATTTTCTCCATGGTCACTATTACGACTCCATTGTTGCCTAGAATTAACTTCAAGTTGTTGCCCTCTGAGAGTTATTGGGTGACATCTGTGAAAATTAGCTGGTGGTCACACTCTGATTCCTAGTGGCTTCTGTGCATATGTGATCTAGTTCAACTATGCAAATCAACATGGGCTTATGGTTTAAGTGAAACTAGACAAAGCTTTAAAGAAAGATGAATGTCAGCTAATGTTTCTTCTATGTCTCTGATGCATTTCTTTGTATCCCCAGTGCCTGGCATATAGTAGGCACTTAATAAATGTTTACTGATTGATGCTTACTTATATAAGATGCCATATGACTAGGATCCTAGGATCCAAAACTGTTTTTAGGATGATGGTATTCTTGAAGTTATGTGAATGGCTGATTTGGTGGCATGCCAACTAAATGATGTGAGAGAAAAACTTGAGGTCCACTTAATTCTGCCACTGTTAAAAATCTGACCAATTTTCTAAGCTTTGATGTGCTTATGGGTAAAATGAATCAATAGCAAATGCCCTCTTCATTTCACAGCCCCCTTAAAGAGATTTTGGAAACAACCAAAAAAACCAACCCCAGCAAACAAAAAAGCCCCAAACAACGACAACCACAATTCATGACAACAGCAACCAAAACAGAATCCCAGACAAAAAAGACTACTATCACCTATGAAGTTCCTTAAGTATTGGAAGAAAAAGGTAGCTAGCTGGTAGCAGGTAATGAGCTTCAACCCTTGGACTCATCTAAATCCAACCTATGTGATATGTCAGACAAATACATTAGACTGCTGCTGTAACACACTTTGATAAAAAGTATAATTCAGTATACAGTGATTTGATCATGTAGACCATACAGTTAGGAGTTCATCATTGAAAAACCAGAAGTATTGTGGAATAAGATGGTTTTAAGGCAAGTTCCATGACATAAACCTTGAGAACAGTGTTAGAATGAGGTTTGACTATATTCAGGAATTGTTCCTAACACAGTAAGCTGCCACTATCACTCTATTTGGCAGATATGGGCCTTCAAGGGTGGAAGTGGACTGTCAACCCTCAATTTCCTTGATTTCCTCTCTACTGCAATCAAATGATTCCTTAAGCATGTCAACAGCTGGTGACAGCTCCTTTATCTCAAGGAAGAGGTTACACTTCAGAGGAACAGGCAAAACTGAGAGTGACAATGAGGATTACTACCTTTCAGTGAGTGAGCAAAACTATTTCTCTGTTCTATGCAAAATATGTATAAAACCCCTGCTCCCCCTTTTAAACAAACAAACAAACAAAAACAACCTGCATTTGAAGAGGAGGAAAAGGGTAACACAAATTTATCATTAAGGGGGGGAGGGGAAGCATTTCCGTTGTGTTTGTAACCTAGCTTCTCCACTTCCAGAACAAATGCTTTCCCCCAATCATCATCTTCTTTGCCATTCCCCCCACTCCAAGACTGAGGTGATGATACATACAGGTTTTATTAGCAATGTGTTTCTTGAGTTTATTGATAACTTGGCAAGATGCATTACCTTCTTTTGTTCCATGTTGTTTCTATAAATGTACAGAAATAAATTTGTATGCGACTGTAATGACACAATATGTAAAACAAGCATGCTTACTCTAAAACCCTACAGATCATTTGCTTCAACTTTGGTTTTACACACCATACTCTGCTATCATCATGTCAGACAAAGATTTCCCAAGTTTGTAAAACTTGTGTTACTTTGAAAAACTCAACACACACAATGCGTCATTTGGAATACAGCATTCATCCAATTTGACTAAATCAACAATACATTTTCTGTTGGAATCTCTAGTCTTAAAGAGATCTCACAGTGGAGTTAAATGAAAAGGGGGAAAAAAGTCATGCACTTTAAAAATGGGGGTGGGGGAGGAAAAAAGTCATTTAGAAACCAGGGCGTAAACACAAAGTAAGAGCTCATTCTGCATGCAATCCATGGTTGCTGTACTGTTAAATGACCAATGATGAATAACTCTGATACCTTCTGCCAGGCTTAAACGGTAACATGACTCATTTTACTGCAACAAATGAGACTCCTCCTTCTATCAGTCATGGTCCATTCCAATCAGCAGGGTGCCAATAAGCCAGGGTCTAATGAAAAGGGCCTTAGACAAAAAGGACACAATGGAGAGCCCACAGAGCCAAACCTCCGAGCTGTTAGCCCAATTTTTTAAACACTGCAGTGCACATTTCAGTTAATCTTTGTTATGCTAATGTTATTGAGTCAAAGGCAACAAAGAAACTTATTTCGTGAATTACTTTTAAAAGTCAACTTCCCTGAATTTTCTTTTCTTTTGTTAGAGACTACTGGCCATTTAACCATCAAGATCACAAAAAACACATTTATTCTTGCTCTGAGGTAGGAATCAAAACATAAATTATCACAAAGAGGTCTGATATAATCAACAAAGTTAAACAGTCCTCCTGTTTGATCTCCTCTAAATTAAAGACCAAGTGTTTTGATTTGGTATTAGGCACTGAAATAAACCAGATGTTTCTTCCTCCATATAACCCTCCATGGGCACAATCTTAAAGGGTTATTGTCTGGCAAATGTTCAGGGAAACACATTAGAAATGGCACGAATACCCAGATTTTCTTTTCTTTCTATCTACACTAGTTCATTATCTAAACTAATGCATAATCCACAGGGCTTTGGGAACTTTGTGTAAATACTTTCATGTACAATTCTCTTTCTTGCTACCCTGAGATTAAGACCACAATTATCCTGGCTTAAACCTAAAATAAAAGAACCTTTGCAAATGTATTATCTGGCCTTACATGTTTAATCACACAGTATTCTGCATGTGCTTTAATACCTAAACTGAAGAACAAAGGTTGTACCCTCTGATGTTTCACACATGAAAGGCCTTTATAAGACATACATCAACAGACAATTTGGGAACTAGAAATGATTTTTAACAATAGCATGGGAGTTTCTATGTTCAAAATCATATGTTCATTTTAAATATTTAAAAATCTGAAGAATTTAAAAATTTGAGATTATGTCATTATGGACTTACTACATTCACTTTTTCCAAATAAAATGTGATACTCAAGATGGAAATTTTGAAATGTTTATTACCAGATTCTCCATTGTAACAATCATTAAGTTTCTTCTCCCCACCCTTCACATGCTTAACTATCTACTCACACTCTCCTTTGACAATTTAATTTTTTTTTAGAACATATCTATTTGCTGTAAAAGTAAGTCTGTAGTGGGGGTTGGGAAAGAATGTGTTCTTGGGGTGGGGGTACTGAAAGGGAGGGCAGCAGATGGATTGAAGCAAGGGATTTGAAGTGTGCAGACTATGGCATGCGGTGATAGAGCAGATGGAATGCATCACCATCAGCTATGACAGAAATGATTTATGGAATGACCTGGCTGCTCCTGCCAAGCAACAACATAGGATGACAGAGCTAAGTTTCCATGACAACCAAAGCCCACCCACTAACTAGATTAAACATTTCTTCCCTGGCTTCTACTCATAGTAAATTTGGAATTCTTTCCAAATGCCAACCTGGTTTGGCCAGTATGCTAGTCATAATAAGGGAAAGTACTCAAGGACCTAGAGGTACCTGAAAATGCACTTGGAGGACCACTGAGGATGTCAGAAACTTTCGCCTGCTTACAAGTCAAGATATCTGCAGAGAACTTAAATAGACTATGAAACTTTGTATTTCCTAGTTATATATCCCTACCTCATAGTGCTACTGTGTGGTTCAAATGAGATAAAGTATATTGAAGCAGTTTGAAAAGTATAGATCTCTCTACTAAGTATGTGATGTTACGTAGAGATGCATTTTAATTGATATCTTTTGTTTTTAAATCACGTATATTTCCCAAAAATATTCTTTTCAAAGAGCTATTCCTTATAACCAGCAATACAGTATTTTAAAAAGCCTGAAGGATCTCACAACTTCAATGCTTATTGGTCCTGTAGCATCTGAAATACTTGCTACCAGATTTCACTTCCCCTAAATACTCCACCCCTTTGAGAAGGAACCTATGAGTGAATAAAATGTATTAAGAACTGTTCTCAAAAATCTCATTTTACTAGTAAGATGAAATCTAAGGATACAGCTACTAGAGTTTGGCTCTGTCTTGTTTTCACAACTCTGATTACAGAGATTCTCTACATATGGTTTATCTCCATAAAATACCAGTGGCGGTTTTTCTACCAGTCCTACTAAGAAATACTCCACCTGCTAAGTGGACATCAACAGATCCACTTGGCATCAGGAGCATCAGTGTCAGAAAGAAGTCTATAAAATCTGTAAGAGCATATTTGCTAGAAAAAGGAAACAAGAACAGGAAGCAGCCTGGGGAGAATCTTCTAAGCTGGGAAGTACACGTCTATTACTAAAAGAATCAAGTTAAGGCTTCTTGTGGGTTAGTGATGACTGCCCTGACTTACAGTGCGAAAAGGGAGAGTTTCAAGTTAATTGTCTATGAATCAGACACTGAAACATAATCAGTGAATTATTATTTATATGATGATAACAGTATGATGTAAAGTAATTCTTCCGGATAATACTAAGGTAATTTTATTATGAACTTCCCAAAACATGGTTTTACTCATTTTAGCATCAATTCCTAAAATGATCTGGCATCTGCAATGTTGTTCTCTCATTTCCTTATCTCCTGATTGGATCAACTGCAGCTGAAATGATAGTCTTTCAGTTGTTGGTTTTTTCCTTTCTTTTATATGCAAAAATACTTTGACTCTTAAAAAAAAATCCTTATAAATCCATTTTATTCTTTGGATCTAAAGGGAGTAGCTGGGTTGCCCTTCTTGGTTCCATTCGACCTATTTTAATGGGTCACTGAACATGTACTTTAAACCTTTATGAATGAACTGATCTGTTCATCTTTGTTATTTGTGTCTTAGATGCAAAATGTCCAAATTCATTCTCCATCTACTTACAGCTGATCCACATATAAAGAAGGCAAATATTTCAGATGAAGTCAGAAGGCTAATTCTCATGAAGGAAAAAAAAATAGTAACTTGCTTTATCTGATATATACAATACATACATGTATATACACACATATGTGTATATCTATCTATCTATCTATCTATCTATCTATCTATCTATAAGTGTATACATATATATGAGTGAATATATACATACAGAAAGAAGAGAGGAAGAGGAAGGGGGGAAGAGAGAGGGAGACACAGAAAGAGAGGGAGAGAGGGAGAGAGAAACACTTTTGAATAATTTAAGTTTACATGTCAACTGTAGACTCAATATGGAGTCTAGTGATTAACAAAGAGTTGTGTAATTGTAATGTGGAAATTATAATATGGAATTCTAGAGAATAAAGACCACATTTTCTGTATGATATATAGAGTCCAGAAAAGAACGGCCTGCCCCAACCCTAATCACTACTGAATACAATGTTAATACTCACAGATGCCAAAGCCTTGCCAAGTGCATCACCTGTCTGTGAGCTTCCAGCAGCATTCCCTCTGGTTCCTGGACATTAAGAGTAGGAAAATGAATCAAGAGTTACTTTCAGATTAGGAAGTAAGTTTACATGCCTCTGATGTTTATAAACAAGGTAAATGTCTAGTTATTTCAGAGGTATGCTGTTTAGAAATTCTATATCTCTCACACTAATATAACAAAACATTCTATCTGTGGTATATTTAATATGGTGTTTTTATAGATTCCTTTTGAACTGTATAAGGCTGATGAATGAAAAAATTAAAAAAAAAAATCCCTCACTTAAAAAAAAAAGATGTACTGGATCACGGATAATTAAAAAATTTGATCCTAATGATTTTTGAACCTTAAAATGCTCACCTAAAATGTTATCTGATCCATTGATGGGAGGAGTGTGTGAGGCAGCAACATAAGGTGAACTGCTGGTACTGCCTCGATGGAAGCTAGACATTGGAGGAAGACTTGCATTTATGTCTGTTGGTGAGACTGAATGTGGAGGATAACTCTAGAAAAAAGGGGAAAAAGACAAGATCTCATCAGCTACACTTCCTGAATAAACATGCACACATGGTTAAACAACGACTGCAAAATGTCAAAAAAAGAACGTTGCAAGTTAGCAGCCGAGAAGCTCCAATTGTGTTAGGGCTGTTTTCTTAGAAGCACACGTAGAATGCGTTAAGCAGAGAAGTATTTCAAATTCAAGCATTTTGACAGAATCTAATTTTGTAATTGCAATCCTAAAAGAAGTACAAGTAGAAACAGAAAGCTACTGTGTCTTAATTGTAGGTTATAGCCTTACCAAGCGGTCATGTGTATGTAGACTGCCATAACTACTGGATTGTGACATGTGAGAAGTGGAGGTCCCCAGAATTCCACCATAACCAGGCTGGCTCATCCCATTTGATGAACTCCAAAGGTCAGAAGAATTGTGGGTCCCATCTAAAAAGAAGAGAGAAACAAATTTCTTAGCAAAGAAATTGAACATATTTTACCTTAATGATGATATAAAAAGTAATTTTCTCTCTAGATTTCTCCTCATTCATCTCATGTCAATAATAAGACTCTTGATTTAGCTTTTCTTTCTTCATGTTTGCATTGTTATATTTAAAAAGAAGAAATTAATCTTAACAGTTGAAATACAATCTGGCAGTTGAGAAAATACCAAGTACTTAAACTAATTACAAAAACCTTTAGAAAGTTCAGATTCATATCAAGAAAAATGATAAAATTCCAGACTATAGGGGGGAAAGGGTGATGCTTACAAGACTGGTTAAGTGGCACTCACCATAAATATAGAATGGAAAGAATTTTTAATCCACAATAGATAATTTATATTATCTAAAACATTTTAACATAGTGAAATAAAAGTTTTTCAAGAAGACTTAAATAACTGATAATTACTATATTATATTCAGCCTCTAGCCAAAATGTGCCAGGAGTGACTTCATTCACCAATATAAAAGTCAAATAACTCCAAATATAGTAATTTATTGCTCACGTGTAGTGTGTGCTTTCCACAGTTCAAAACTACATCAGACCAAGTAAAATTATTTGCTAGACACAAAGTAAAGGAAATACAATCCTATTTCTCTCTTACAAAATCTTGCCCTGTTCCTCCCTCTTTGTACCACAAATAATTCTAGGTGTGATAGAACTCAAAATCCTTCATGTAAAGGGTAATTAAAAATTGAACTAGCTGTCAATAAAAGCTGTCCATTCAGATTCCAGAATGATCAAGAATTCCTTTCCTTATTTTTCTCAATTACTCCAATGTGCTATTCTGATGTCCCTTACAAATCTATGACTGGGTGACTGCCCATCTGGTCTGCTGGGTAATCCACCTAAATTGCAGTCAGCAATTAACAGTCACTGGAAAACCTTTAAATGACAAGATAGTTTATTTCAATCAGAAACACCTAGATAATTTATATCAAACTTCCTGCATGGTCACATAGCAACCATAGCACTCTTTTCTTGAAACTTTATGACCAAAAGTGTCAAGGTGTGGAAGATGATCACAGTAGCATGTACTGAGGTTTTTTGTTTGCTCTTAAGTAGTACTTACCTTGCATAAAGAAAGTGCTAGCAAACATACTGGTTGGTGGTTTGGGAGATGGGTAACTAGGAGATTCTCGGTTGAAATCATCCGAATTCGGGGATGGTGCATATACCTTAAAATTAAATACCAACAAAAATTTAAAAAATGAACAAATGCTCTCTGTATATCACTTAAGTAAAGCTGAACTGAGGACTCAAAAAAAAGAGTCCCAAACCACACAACACATGTACATAAGTCCAGGCAAATAATGCTTAATTCGGTCACTTTCTGAATGTTTATTTTTAGCAAACTGCCAGAGCAGAACACCATGAGCATCCCCATAACACGCTTTACAGTGTGCCAATTAAACCAGGTGGTTGGATAAAGGCATAAATGTAGAATTTGCTTACAAAATACAAACTTCCCAGTCTTGTGGCACAAAATTCATAGTATAAAACCCTTGCTAAATATGGCCCAAAAGATAAACTGGATTCATAAAATTCAAATTCCTGACGTAAATATTAAAATACCAAATAATTACAATTTAAACTAGATAAAATGTGAATGACCCATGTAAATAATGAGAATTAAACAGCTAAGGCATTATGCAATCCAGTCAGAATCTTCCTTAACTTGATAGGGCTTCCATAAAAAGTAAGTACAGTCTATATCCTGCTGTGGGATTTTAAAGCTTCAATATCAAATAATCTTTCAAGTCTGATACTGCTTAAAGAACAAAACAAACAAACAAACAAAAATCCAACAATTCATTTTAATTTGTCAGTGGAGTACCAATTTCCCTTGGTAAACCTTTGCTTCAGATAAGCACAGTATGAACATTTTGAACTGGCAAGTGACCAACATTCTCATCACTTTGGAAACTATTTAGGCAGTCAAATAACCTTAATAATCAAACTATCCTTATGGCAACTGCTGAAATCAAACAGGGAAAACAAATAGATCCTTAAAAAATTTAGATTATGTATGGACTACACATGAAGCAGAAAAAAAAATGTAGGATGATCCTAAAATGGTTACCGATAAGACAAAGAGATGATTTGTACGGAACAGGGTAAATTATTTTATTGACAAGTGTTATTTTGGTAATGATACATTAAATTAAATTTTACTGCCACATGAAGGACCCACATTCATTTTAGCAGAATTTTCACAGGAGCAGAGATTTAGAGCAGTAAAGGACATTATGTATCAGATTGTTAATGAAAAATGGACATATCAAAATGTTGTGGGAATACAACAACATTAACAAAGATCTAAAATGATTATAAAAATAAACCAAGCAGAAATCTTTTAATATACAGTATGCTAGCATATAAAACTATAAAGTAAGTATGAAAATATCTCTGGTCATTTAAATACAGTTTCTTTCTAAAACAAGTAAAAAGTATAGCTTCAGGTACTCTTGAAGTTCAGCCTTTAGGGTCTATGATTTTGTAGGTCTTTTTTCCCTAACTACCCCCTTAAGTGGGTTTCCCAAAAATCTTGGTGCAGTTTTTAAGCTTTAATAAGCTTATACAGAAATCGACTCTTTAAAACTGTGCTAAGAATTCAAAGTACATTTTCACTTTTCTGGTGACACTGAAATCCTGAATATAGTCATATTATTTTTAATGGCTACTCATCATGGCAACTTTCCAAGTTTTAAGAATCCAAAGAATAAAATGTATACACCTATGGTATCTAAAAAAGCTGAGGTTAAGCTTCTTGCCCGAGAAGATCTATGCAATGCAGACATTCTAAGGAAAGGGAATTTGGGAAGGCCACTGGTTCACTCACTGTGTTTCCTTTTCTGGTGGTTCAGAGGATGCTTTCCTACACTAAAGCTTTTTCACAGTGCTGACTGTGCCAGAGTGGAAAAGCTTTACTAATGCACGTTTAGAATATAGGTTCAATTTTGGGGGAATTAACATTCTTCACATCTCTCCTCCTCTAAACTTTATTATAGTTGAAGCCTCCCTCCCATTTTATAATTCTAAAAGGTGTAAAATGAGTGAAAAATTAGAAATTAACCAAATTTGTCCCAGAATGTACTGACGAAGACTAAAAAAAGGCATCCTATATTTTTACCTCAAATATCTACTCTTATTATACGTTGCAAACATGCACCTGTTCATTTGGAAGTATGATACACCAAATTCTTAAACTCCATCTGTGGTATACAGTGGAATGAAATGAAAGATTCATGTTTTCATAATTTTGGAGAAACCTAATTTTTGTAGTTTTAAGTTTCATGTGTGTGGGAAAAAAACTCACAAAGTTTGACTAAGTTCAGTAAATTTGCACTTCTTTGACCTATATAAGAACCTTACTCACACTTAATTTATCAGACTCCATAAATGACATACTCCACTTATCAAGTATTAAAATATTACAATAGTACATAAAAAGGCTAAAATTGGGTTTAGTAGTTTACAAGTTTTCTATTGGGTCAAATAAAGCAGCATATGCTATTGAGTTAATGGTTAATCTATCACTGTCATAGAGAACAAGGAAATAAAGCTAAACAGTATTCAGCTGAGATATAGAAATTTGCATAAATTAATATAGAAGCCTACATTAAATATCCAGAAGTAAACGAGACTCATTATCAATCAAAGGATCACAAATTCATAAGTTTAGAGCTGGAAGGGACCTTAGAAGCCATCAAATACAAATTCTTCATTTCAAAGATTAGGGAAATCAGGCCAAGAAAGGTTAAGTCACATGCCAAGATCACACAGTCAGTTTCAGAAGTAAAATCTGAATTCAGGTCTTTCCAATTCCAAGCCTAGTTCCATGTACATCATGCCATGTAAAAGGTTGTTTCCATTTTCAACTTTTATACTTCTGACATTTTCTATAGAGTCTCTAAATGCAAATTAAACTGAGAAAATTTTTAGCTACTACCAGTCCATCAAGTACTAAAAACATGTGTCTGAGACTTTATCACGATAAAAAATGTTATGAAATATGTGGTTCTCAAAGAGGTCTCATCAAACAGTGACAGGGAAGAACTAGCTTGGGCACATAACTTTGTAAAGTTTTTTTGCTTGTTTTGGTATCTTAACTATAGCTTGCAAAAACATAGCTGCAGTGTTAGGAAGCAGCAGCTGTGCCCGTCTAGATTTTTCAGATCAAAGAGTTCTTGCGGCAAAACACAACTGATGTGGTCTCAGGGACTTTATTAACTCCAGATGTGGGGAAACAGTCAGCCAATTCCACAAAAAGAGCAAGTCTCTTTCAGTTACAATCAGTACTGCCCACAAATTAAAACCAGGCCTCTTATGTCACCTGATCACCTGCCCATGGATGCCAGTTTTTTTTTCCTTCCTCCTGGTTAATGACCTAATCATAAGTTTAAATCACAAGTCTGATTTTGTGTTACTACAAACAGAATCTAAAAGAAAAAAAAAGAATGCATGTGTTTGCACATATACCTCTGAGACAAGACTAAACTCTACAATTCAAGTTCTGATTGAAACTTAAAGGGAAATTTTCATTATTTAGAAATACAAAGGATTCTACTAAGCTATCTAGATGGATCCAGTTAGTCAAAAAAGAGTTAATAATTTTTATGTTATTTCGATTAATCCTTGAAACTATTATATGAGGTAAGTATAACTTGTATTATTCATGCTCATTTCAAAGTTGGGAAAAATTGGGCTCAGAGATTCTAAGTTTGCTACAGTGTAATAAACAGAATAAAGAGTTGCATACCCCTCAGCAGCAAGGCACTATACAGACTGACAATGTATCTTCCCTCAAGGAGTTTATAATCTAATGGTGAAGAGTCAAAGATATGTACATGTGTATGTGTACATATATGTATACACACACACACTCACACATGGGAAATAGAGGTCTAGACAAGAACTGGAGGAAAAGAATGCTTTCTAAGAGAGGCCCAGGGAAGACTTCACAAAAGGGAGGACACTTGAACTAGGACTTGGGGAAGGACTTCGAAAAGCACAAAGATATTTCAGACATACACAGAGGTGGGAGGAGGCAGAAGAATAGCTAATCTAATCTGGCTAGAATCTAGTATGAGTATAATGTATAAAGATGAAATGAGGCTGCATAGGTAGAATGTAGCTAAGATTGTAGAGAACTCTAATATTATAAATTCTGAACTTAGTCTAAAAATGAGAGAGAAGAGGAGAGGAGAGGAGACAGAGAGACGGGGAGAGAGCATTTCTAGAGACAAAACAAAACGGAAAGCAAAGACTGCATATGAAAACATTGGTCTTTATTATATACTGATTGCCTTATATACATAATTCAACACATTATTTTCAAAGTTTTTATGCTTGTTGTAAAGAACTTTAATTTCAAGTGTAAAGTCTTTATACTATCCCAGTAGCAATGGGGAGTCATTTAAGGTTTATAAGCAGGACAGTGACATTCTGCATTAGGATTAATATTTTTTTTTTGCCTTTTTTTTTTTTTTTTGGAGGGCAATTGGGATTAAGTAACTTGCCCAAGGTCACACGGCTAGGTTTTTGTTTGTGTGTGCATTGTGTCTGAGGCCAGATCCGAACTCAGGTCCTTCTGACTCTAGGGCCGGCACTCTACTCACTGCGCCACCTAGCTGCCCCAGGATTAATATTTTTGTAGTCATACAAAGAATGGATTGGTGAGATGAAAGACTGGTGATAGTGAAGCCAGTTAGGAGGTTAAAATAATCTAGGTAGAAGGTGATTAGGAACTTGTCTGAAGTTGGAAGGGAGAAGACTGATGTAAGAAATAATGTGGAGATAGAATCAGCAGGATTTGGAATGTGACAGGTTATGGTGGATGAGGCAGAGAGATGATAGATTGCTCTGAGGTATAAAGCTTGGGTGAATGGAAGGATGGTGGTGCCATCAAACGATCTAGAAAGCTGTGATGAGTAGCAGGTCTTTGGGGGAGAAGATAATATTTTTGGACATTCTTAGTTTAAGTTGTCAGTGGTGCATTTCAGCAGTAATATGGAAGTGTGGGACTAGAGATCAGGGAAGAGACTGAAGGCAGTTATACAGATTTAGGGGCATCTACATAAAGGTGTTCACTGAAACCATGGAATTGGAAAAGAGAGAAGAGCACCAATGATAGTGGACACACACTTAAGAAGGGGCTAACAGAAAAAAAACACATCAGGGAAAGGAAGGAAATAAAAGGACAGGCCAGTTAAGTAGGAGGACAAGTAGGAGAAACAGTATCATAGGAACTAAGGGAAGACTACAAGAAGGAAATGGTCAATTGTAATAAATGCTTCATAAAGGTTAGAAGATATAACCTGAGAAAAAAGCTAACGGGTTTGGTAATTAATGGATAATTGGCAACAGTTTCAGCTGAATGGTGGGGACAAGAGCCAGACTGCAGAAGGTGGAGAAGTGAGTGGGTGAAGAGGAAGTAGGGACATCAAATGTTAATTACTCTTTCTCCAAGTGACAAGACCACTGATCATACAGTTATTAAGTAGCAGAGATGAGAAGCCAGATTCCCAAGTATGTGACTTCAGTACCATCTAATGAAAGGGCACTAGATTTGGAGTAAAAAAATCTTGCTTCAAATCCTAGCTCTGTTACTTTCTATAGCTTTGTGAACTCAGGGAAATCTCTTAACTTAACAAACATTTATAAAGTACCTACTGTGTGCAAGGCACCGAGGAAACAAAGACAAAAATGAAATAGTCCTTGCCTGCATGGAGTTTACATTCAATGAGGAGTATTACTAAAATAGGCAAATATGTAAATAAAAGTTATATACAAAGTAATTTTAAAAGGGAGAGGGCATTAATAATTAGTTATTTGGGGGGGGATGAGGAAAAGTCTTGTGTAGAAGTGGTACATATACTAAACTTAGAGTGAATCTAGTTCCCATGAAGTGGATGTAAAGAAGAAGTACGTTCCAGCATGGGAGACCAACAACTCATGTAATTGGGCATCAGTTAGACAATATCTGATATCCCTCTCAACTCCCAATCCAATGAGACTGTAATTCAAAGTTCAATACTCTTTAAGCTACCCATCCAACCCTGGCATGTGTTAGATACTTAGTCAATTTATTAAGTCAATCATTTATTAAGTGCCTACTGTTCGCCAAGCCTAGTGCTAAGCACTGAGATAGAAATAAGGGCACAAGCCTGTTCTTGCCCTTAAGGAGTTCAAAATCTAATAATTACCTAGCCTATTTCCAAAAGGCTACAGTCACCATTTCAAAATGACTGGTTCAAAGTAACAAGGATCTGAACTACGGGCTAGAATAGGGCTTACTTTCTTCCTAAACAGTAAGAATGACTTTGGGAAAAATGTTGGTGGGGATGAAGATATCTGATCAACTGAATCACAGGGTCAACTCCAGCTTGAGAGAGAGGACAAGGCTGGAAATCTGACAAATCCCTCTCTTGGGTTTAGCCAAAGAGAACATACCCACAAAAATATCCAAACTGGGGCTTTTCCCAGGCTGCAAGCTGTTATTGCTTCAGGAAGGATACTGTAATTCCGGGCTGAATATTCACAGTTATTCTCTGTAATGATTACACAATTATCCATGGAATGAGTCAGTTCATGCAGCCAATTTGAACCATTTTGGCAAAAATCAATATTTTTTCTCTCTGAAGTTTCCAGCCTGACTATGTGGACAGCCTCAGATTTAATAGAGAGGTGGATGACTTTGCTTTGGTGATACCGTCATATTTTGCTCCTGGTTTCAAAGCATTTGGCCTATGTGTATGATAATCCTTTCATAACTGCTATGGAAAGAAAGATCTAAAGACCTAGAGGCCCTTGTCTAAAAGGACAAATGGTTTGTTTTTTTTTTTTGCTAGTTACCTACAAATGGGCAGCCAGGACTACATAAGGCAAGATATTGACATCTTAATTTCCAAAAGTACTCACATCCAAATCTAATGGCTGTCGGGTTTCTCCAACTAATGGGAAATGAACAGAGGGGCGGCTAGGTGGTGCAGTGAGTAGAGCACTGGCCCTGGAGTCAGAAGGACCTGAGTTCGGATCCGGCGTCAGACACTTAACGCACACACAAACAAAAAAACCTAGCCGTGTGACCTTGGGCAAGTTACTTAACCCCAACTGCCCTCCAAAAAGCAGAAAAAAAAGAAAAGAAAAAAAGAAATGAACAGAGAATTTTCCCTCAATAACCAGACATGATCACAGACTTTGAATTGGAAAGCTTCTCAGGGTCCAGCCCCTTATTTTACAGATGAAGAAACTGAGACCCCGAAAGGTTAACTCACTTATCCCCAGAAAGGGAAGAGGAGGATGTTTTAGATGACACAAAACTCATATGGTTTATTTGAAGTCTCTGTCTACTTCCTGTACTCCAGAACTTCTAGGCTATATATTTTATTTCAGGAAAAACAATGGCATTCCCATAAGCTTTCATGGTCTAAGAAAACAGGAATCAACATAAGACCAGACAACAACACTTTCTGGATAGCTTCACCTGCCTAAAGAGAGGATGGCTTCCAACTGGCTCTCCATAGATAATTTATCTTCTTTTTCTGAACATATTGGTTTTATTACACAACTAGTTTCTGAGGCTTTAAAAATATTTTCCTATGCAGAGAGCCTCAGATTTGGAACTGAACCAGAGCCTCAAAAACAGGATGGCCAGGAATAGCAGGCCTTATCAACTTCCAAGGTCATTATATACTGTAATGTATGCAAATTCATAAGATGACCATTCCCAATTATCAAAAAACCAACCTTGACTTCCAACAACTGAAAACTCTAGGTGAACTCTGGAATTTTGTGTTTGACATAACATCAATGTAATTTAAAAAACATTATTAAGCTATTTAATGCCAATAATATTTAAAAAGTAAACTTCATTGTGTTCAGGAAGTCTGAGCATAATCATGATGCCTATAGTTTTATATTTTATGCTGAATCATAAACTATGTTTAACTAGTAGATTAGATCTAAAAACAACCAAAAAAACCCCAAACCCAAATATAACCCCCCAAACAACAAAATCTAAGCCACTAAAAACAAAATTAAATCCTACATAATAAATTAGAATTAAGTCCTGGGATCATCAACCCAAAACATAAGTCTTAATGTACAATTATGTGCCAATCCTCAAAAACTTAAAAAACAAAAACAAACTAGATGCTTTTTTTCCCCACAGTTCATTTTTAAGCAGTACCTGAAAATTACTGCCGATGAGCAAAATGTATAATCAGCTACTTGATCAAATCAGTATTTTTTAAAAAAGTAATTGATTAATCTATGGAAATTATATTAGAAATGATTATATATGTATATACACACATAAAATAAGCATACTTCTATTGCTGACTGGAGATCGAAAACTTTATCATTTTTATGTAGGAATACAACATTCAATCAACTATGAAAAATACTAATTTAGTGATTTTTACATATGTAATCTATATGTTATATAGATTATACATATATAAAAGATAAACAGTAAAAGGCATAAATAAATAAGGTGTTAATAGTATCATTATTCATATAGCAAAGTATTATCAAATATCCAAATAATTTTGGGGAAAGGATGGTATACAATTTTAAAATTAATATTGATTCTATAAATATTAGATTAAAATTTTAAGAAATCTGGCGAAATTCTCAATTTCAAAAAACTGGTGAGTCCATCCTTTTTCTGTTCCCCTTCTTATGCCTTATTCTTGCCCCCCAGCACAAACAAGATATTTTTAATATGTAAAAAAAAGAAACTTAACCCTAGTGAGAACTGTACAATTCTTAACATAATGGAAGAAACAAAAGTCTAATATAATTTAAAATCTAGGTGATCATAAAAACAATAACAATTAAAAATTTATCATAAAAAGTCACAAGCTACCACTAAAGTCTTTCCAGTAAATGTTAGTTTCTTTTTTTTAAACCCAATGGGGAAAGATTTATTTAGGCACTTAAAAAATATAGCATCATCAACCTGAAAAACATAAGGGACCATCATGTAAATCCTTCTTAGCATATGGATATTACAAGTTATCATTTTAATGCGATAAACACTTTTCTATATATCTACTATATCCACGTGAAAAAAACTTCATGGAATGTCTGTGTAACTTTATATTAATGTCTGTTTTTTGAACTTTTTCTTTCCATAATAATTTCCTATATAAAAGAACCAACATTCTTCCCCAAGAATTTTAAATATACTATATTTAGCACAAAATCAGACTAAATTTCTTTCTAGTAGTAAGTATAAAAACAACCTGGTTTTAATAGAAAGATAAACAAAATCTATAGTTTTTTCTTGCCATGCCCATATCTCAAACCTTATCTAAGTGAATACTGTAATTATTTTTATGGTGGGAAAAAACACGTCCTTTTAGTCAAAGGCAAGCAGATTTTTACTATTAACTTTAATTTTATGTTAATGGCCATAGCTCACTGCTATAGAATCTAATTTCTTTTATTTCAGTAGTAATCTCAGTTTCTAGTCTGAGATTTATAACCTACGGAATTTCTAGGGAACTAGCTTTCAAACACATGTTTACTAAGGTAATATACTGCACAAATCACTGAATGTCACTCCGTAGCCACCTACATTTTAAAGAAATATAGACCCACCAATATAGCACCTGATCCCCTCCTTCATTGTTTTCATGGGCCCATGGAAACGAACATAACCTTCACTCTGAAACATTAATAAAGTACACTGTTGACAACATACCTTCCTAGCAGAGACTATATGTAGTTCACCATACTGGCAGTTGAACCCAGTTGAGCCAAGAAAAGAAAAGTCTCTGAGGTTTATTCACTGAAGTCAGTTATAATTTTGGGAACAGGAATGGATAATGCGAGAGGAGGAAGAGGTTAGGACCAGATAAAAAATTAGCCAACTAAAGCAAAATTTTTGTCATTCAATGTTCTTCAACAGCCTTTCCTTGGAGATTTCTTGGATGACCAAGAAACAAAAGGTCAGGCCAAGTTTGTCCTAACTTTTAAAATGTTAGCTTTGACCCTACTGGGGATAGTATGTAGTTATGGACAAATCTAACTCATTAATTTACTTCTCTCAGGATTAACCAGTCAAATAGCAGTAAAATCTGAAGCACAATTCTACAGAGAAGTAGAAAGAGGCTTATAAAATCATCTCTCCAAATATTGGTTTAAAATTATAAAGGAAATTATACAAAAGAAAATCTTGGATATTTTTAGGTATTTTAGATAGTTTTTAAGGTACTTGCTCCACATAGTTCTTATGAAAAACAAATTATATGTCATTATGTGTCAAATTTTTCCTCACCTGAACCAGTTTTCAAAATGATTATGAACTTCTACCTGTGAACAGACTTACTAATGAGTCATTTACATGAGTATTTAACTGTATGTGAACAAAAAAGTCCAAGTTTAGACTTTTTTTCTTCAAATGCTTCATCTTTAAAGGGATTAAAAGAATATTCTTTGAATTTATCACACTTCAGTTTCTACCTTGTGAAATGGGAGTACTGGCGTCATATACAAAAAAACACATTTTATACCACTTAGACCTTTCCCCATCTTTTCTTTTTCCATAATTATGAAGCATTATTAACAGCACCTTGTCAAAGATAGAAGTGAGGCATAATAAAGTTTAAACCTCTTCTAGGGAATTTTGTTTACTTAGTTACAAAACTGAGCCTTGCCTAGATTGGGAATCTTCTTCCATCCAACATGGCCTAACACTTCTCCCAAGAGCAATGACAACTTACACTCTCCCAAACAAACCCACCACTGCGGAAGACTACATAAGAAAAGGGATAAATCTTTGTACGATATTTCTTTGTATTATATTTGATTTAAAAGCTGATACCAAAATGTAGACAAGTTCCTCAGTTTTATGACAAAAGCATGAAATAACTTTTCCTATAAAGTTGAATACTAACTTTGAACTCAGCTTTAAAGTATAAAGCCAAAATTTAAAATATAAACTTTTAATTAAAAAAAACAAAACAAAACTTGGAATGTTAATTCCAAGCAGAGCTACTAATTATTTGACACATTTCTATGATTTTAGAAAAAATATTTTTAATCTTTTAAAATGTAAGAAATATATTTTAGAATCTTCCCTCTTCCATGTCTGTGCTTTTTAAAGTACAGGCTGCCTCTCCATGCCAGTAATGCTGCTTCCTTACCTCTAGAAAGTAAACCTTTACAAAAGCTTCCAAGTAAACAAATACTTAAGAAACCCATATAAACACTGACACTTTGTAAAGGTCCTGGGGAAAGGAAAAGAAGTAGATGGAATCATGATCTGTCTTCTTGTTCGGTTGGAAGATTATTACAATTGGATCATAGCTAACCTTTTCTGTATTTTTCCTCACAAGACTAAAATAACCACCTGATGCAATTCAAAGGGCACTGTGTCTCTACTCGACATTCTCTTTGTGCCTCAAACACTTCATAACTTCTTTAGTTCAAGACCTGGGAAATTAAGGCCTCCACCTGAATCTTACAGTGGAAGAAATTCAGGATTCCCCTTCTCAACAATTTCTTTGCTGATGTCTATCCAAATAGTATTTTCTTGACATAAACAAGAGAAAAACGAACATACATTTAGTTCTTTGGAAACTAGGCTTCTTTCAAACTATCCTTCCTCAATAACATGTTGTTTACCTTTTTAAATCTAAGGAAATGAGTATTTTAGGCACACTAATATTTCAGCTTCTGTATTTGTCAAAGACAAATTATTTTATGGCTTGATGAAGAAATGATACAAAAGACATTTTACTTTATACATAATGATTTACACATCATGATGCTGAATACTGATCCCTACAAACATCAAGATGAGCCAGGTTAATTTTTTAACTTTTGTTTTTCTTTTATGCAGACATATTCGATAACCTGCTACCTGTGAAAAATTACATTACCTACCACACACACAATCTTGCCTAATTAGCCTGGGGAAGGAAGACCTTTTTGGATCAATCTTTATTTGACTATGATCTATTCAGTACATTTTTAAAAAAAAAGCCTAAAAAGAAATTTGTGTATGGGTCTAGCATATTTTCTATAGCTACATATTAAGAGTAAGACAGTTTGAGAACATGGGTGCTCCTTCTCTCCTTTCTCTCCCAGATAGGTATGCTTTTTGTACAGGGAGTGAGAAAAAAAAACAAACAAAAACTTAAATGTTCAGAACATACCCCTGTATGATGATGACCTTATAAGTATAAAATGAAAAAAGAAATAAGTGAGACATTTTAATTTTGACATATGAATTTGATTGACTCATTACATGCAGTTCTATCCACTGGAGAGGGAATTTAACAGATTAAAATTATTGATATAAAAGTATAGTTTTAATATTAAAACTACAATGGACAAATTAATTTTATTTCTATATACAATGAGATGCTTATGTGATATTAAAATAATGTGATTAACTATGACTCACTTTCATTAATCTTTTTTTGGGGGGGGAGGGGAAAGGAACAAATTAGCAAGTAACAAACAATGCCAGGACAGAGGTTTATTTTAAAAAATAAAAATGAAAATAAGACTTTAAGATTAGATGACTAGCATAATTTATCATCTATTTATTCATTCTTCAAGAACATAAAAGTCACCTCTGACCTGTAACAGGCACATGCTATCAATTTTCAGACCATACTCTTCTATGATACCAGCCATGCCATCTACTCTAAGCCTGGAAATACTTAATAAGATCAAAGCTTTTTTTTCCCGGCTGTAGAACAAAGAGAAATGTTGTAATAGGGTGAGCTGTGCTCTAGAAAGAATAAAATCAAAACTCAATGCAAGTCACAGTCTCATTGCTTTAGGGGTATTATACAGTTAATTTTACTTAAGTCTAATATTTTTTTATATATTCACATAAAATCTTCAAACAGACTGTTTTCACTTAGGATCAGACATAAAAGAGAAATCATTCCACATTTGAAAGACAGCTGGCAAGGAAATGAAATAGAGATCAAGTCATTTCACTTATATTACCCTTCCCCCTGCCCCTCCTTCCCTTCCCTTGTTTGGCTTATCTGGGCAGCTTGAATATACGCACTTTTTAGAGTCTGAGGATATTCAGTTTGATTAACATCTATCAATGAAGCTCAGCAAAAAGTTTGCAAAGAAATACAGGAAGAATTCAAGAAGGCCTTAATACAGATGCCAATGAAAGAGGTCAGTACTCTGCCTAGTGCTTTTCACTTCCCCTCCTCCCAGTTATGTGTTACTTGAGAAATTTTTAGGGGAAAGAAAAGTGGCAAACCCATCTCATCATAACTGATTTATGTTTTAAAGACCCATTCCCCATACAACCTGAACAGCTATTCAGAATATCATAATTTACAATTTCCTGATAAGTTCAAGATATTAGAATGCAAAATGCTCACTTCAACAAGACACATTTTAATGATGAGTAATGAGAAAAATATTAACGATCTAACATCCTGTCCAATACTGCTTTTATTCCTCACTCTATAATAATTTTTCAATATTTTTGTTATTTCCCTTTTAAAAATCCTGAACTACTAAAAACTCACTATGCTTTTTTATAATCAACAAAACTTTCCATGGTTTTGGTATCACTGCAAATGCAATACTAAGAGCATGGATGAAAAGATTCTTGCTTAGCAATACCAAAAAAGAAAAAAATGGATTTATATAATTCAATATAAAGGTGTGTCTTTAAGAAATATGACCCCCCCCCCTTTCCCCAAATTGTGATTTACTTTATGAATCTGTGCAGGGTCAAGATGCTGATTTGATTGGAAGCAGATGGATTCACAGTAAAGTCAGGCTCTGAACCTCAAACTCCAAACAGGAAATACGACCCTCACCGGCTGACTGCTTCCCTAATCATTCCCAGAGATCCATACTTGTTATTTTTATAAATATCCAAAATGACTTTCATCTTTTTCTTTCCACTGCAAAAAGCAACCAACAATTCTAAACATACAATATTTAAAAATCTTGAACAAGATAAATGTACTTTCAAACTTAACAGCTAACAAAGAGAACAGGCTAAAAAACCGCACTCTTAAAATGTTATATAACACATTAATTCAAGTTTATGGTGTATGTGATTTTAAACATTAAACCAAATACACAAATATTTATTAAGCTATTCTGAGCAAGGCACCCTTTTTAGAACAAAGCTATCGAAATATAAATACTAAAAGCAATCTAAGTATACTCTTGCATAAAGAGATTTTTAAAGAAAACACAAAATTAAGCCCACAGATTTTGGTAAGTGACTTAATCTACTGTATTTTCAACTAAGTCAGCCCGCTGGAAACTCTATGGACAAAGAAAAAGACGCTCACCGTTTTCCCATTGTAGTAATACATCAAAGAATTGCTGCCCATTCCAGGCACAGGATATGCACAATACATGTTGATTCTAAAAACGTTACTGTCTGCAGTTAAAATACCCTGCTTCTCTCCAAGACATACATCCACCCGGTCAAACAGAGTAAGTCTTCAGTACTATGCATCACACATGGATCTACTCAAAAGGAACTTATGCAAAGTAGGACTGAACCAACTCACACAGCACAGGGGGAGGGTCATACTGTAATGCTTTTCAAATTCTATCAAATCCCTGCTTCGATAGAGGATGCCAAAAAGTCAAACCTTTATGCCTAAGAAAAATCCCAGTTACTTACTTAAGCCAACTACAAGAAAATAGAGGAGTATAGCAATTAATGCCCTAAGGAATTATTAACTTTGTCCAAACAAACAGACAACAAAGGAAAACAAATGGATAGCTCCTCGGCTAGTTAATCTGCTTTTTGTTTTAATTAAATTAGAGCACTTGTGGCAGTGGAAACGTAGCTTGATGCACCTCCAGCGACACCACCATCTGGCATGGTCTAAAGTTGCTTCCAACTTTGATAAACACATGATCAAGCAATCAGGAATTGGAAACACTGAATCATGTATAACAAGAAGAACCTAGACAGTTAAGCCTTTCTACATAATCACTTCCTGGATGAAGTTCTATCCTGTCCTGCTTAAGTATCCTTAATGTGTCACGGACTGGTTTTGGGCTGTAAAAATCATGATGGAAGAATTTAATAAGAATTGTTCATGAAAACTCTTAGTCCCAATATGAATAAATGTAGCTTTATTAATATATTACTTCAGTGCTTGAGATGGAAATGTAATAAATAAATAAAATGCTTATAAGATTACAAAAGTGTCAGAATTTGTTGCAGGCACAGTGAGAGGGCATTATAGATTTTGGTCCATATTTTAACATCTAATAACATTAGTCAAAAATAATGAGTAAAGTTTTATTTTTCCTTATATATAGTGTAAGAATCCATACATTTGATACTAAATATAAAGCAGGTACAGATTTATTTGTACATAGTATGGAGTTTAAAAAAGACTTATCTTTTCTATAGCTTGCTGTCTTTCTCTAGGAATATTTGTGCGTGTGATGTGTGTGTGTGTGTCTGTCTGTCTATCTCTCTCCAAAGGAAGCTAAAGCTAAATTTTCCTGGAAAGAAGGGAAAGAAAAAAAATCAGCATGTAAACACATCTTGTAACAAATGAAAGACTTTTCATAATTAACTGCTGCCAAATACATGTTTTAGAAATATATCTATGTCTGTAACACATATAATTACCTATTTTTGGAAGTACCTAATTTGTCTTTAAATAGTCCAGTATGGATTTCGTGAGCTCACTATTTCCTGTCTTTTTGTCAACTTCCACCCCTAGGCAGCTAGGTGGCAAGGTGGATAGAAGAGGCCACACCTGGAGTCTAGAAGACTCAAAATCATTCTTACAATACCTAACAACTATGTAACTCTGATTGGGCAAGTTACTTAATTGCCACTTGCCTCAGTTTCCTCAACTATAAAAGGGGAATAATAATAGGACCTACCTCGCACTACTGCTATGAGAATGGAATGAGTTAATATCCAAAAAGCACCAAGCACAGTGCCTGGCACATATTGGGTACTATATCAATGACTATTTCCTCCCCCTTTCCTCATTTGTAAAATGGAGATACAGCACCTACCTCCCAGGATCAAATGATATAATATTTGTGAAGTTCTTTGCAAACCTTAAGCATTATGTAAGTTAGCTATTATTATTGCTGTTGTTCCAATATGCTTTATAAAGATTACATATGACTAAAACAAAGAAGCGTTCCTCTTACTAATGGAAAGAAAACCAGATGCAAGAAAGCTGTTATCTGACAAACTACAAAACATGGTGATACCTTCTTCAAAGCATCTTTGTTGATCTTCAAACTCTCTAAAAACACAAGATACTTTTGCAAACTCCCTAAACAAAACACTCTGTAAGGAACAGCAAATACTTTGATCAGAAATGCTGATCAGATTATTGCATTAAAATCTAATCAGACAAGTAAGGCCAACTAGCCATGCAGAGTTTTTAAAAGCTGATGTTATCTGAATAACAACCCCCCCCCCCCGCCCAATATAAAAGCCAAAGTAGCAGCTGCAAAAGAACATCACTGTACATCAGACTATTAAAATGCCAGTTGGCAGAGTGGTTTGCAACTTCCTCCCTCCTGAGAGATCACAAAGACCCATTTCAATCCTTGAAGGGGTTGTGTAAAGAAGCTTTGATTTACAATCAACAATACCATGCCTAAATAGCTAAATAAAATTTAGGTATTTTTATAAACATATTTTTCATCATTGACAGAATGTTTCCTTTGCCATTAGTAAGCTATTTTTAAAAAATGAAAGTTTCTTATAATTAATCATTCCAAACTTTAAAACATATATTTTTTTCTTTCTGGAGAAAACTGGGTTGGGATAGAGGCATATAAAGGTAGGAGAGGGAAAAAAGCACAAAATACAGGTAGTTTTAATAACGTTCTCTTTTCTCAGAAATAATTAAAGCACATAAGGACTACTACACACATACATACATATGGAGAGAGATGAGGGAGGGAGGAGGAGGCATGTGTTAAAAATTGAAATGGCTCAACTCATTTCTCTTGCTTGAAACTCAGGGCACCAAACATTTTTTAAGGACAGCAATGGCATATCTATTTTCAAAGGTGATTTTCCAATTACATAGTTAGGAGTGCTTGTCTATTAAAGCACAATTGTTTGCTGTAAAACAATTACATGCTGATATAGTACAATAAAACTTTTTTGGGGGAAGACTGAGAATTGATTATCTACTTAGTAGTACTTCCTAAATGTAGTTAGCATTCAAAACTCTTTTTCTCTTCTATGCCAATTTACAAATTACAGCTATAAAGGATAAATACACAATGTTTGTCTATTACCTAAGTGAAATTTGCTAGGGAAGGCACATTGTTGGAAAAGTTGAATGAAGGACAAGTATGCTACTCTAACAGGACAAAAATAAGTAGATATATCCTGAAATTCCTGCTCAGGAAAGAAGATATCCAATTGCATTCATCATTGACTTAAGTTAAATGTGAATTTTAAAAAAGATGATGACTATGTAAAAATCAGGATCTCAACAATAATAAATAAATTCTCAGTAAAGGGGACATCTTCAGGAGACATAGGGGTATCCCATTCTCATAACATATTTTGCTCTGGGGCACATGATTTCTCCACTTGCCACTTCAGACTGTCATCTGACCTTTTGAAGTCTGTCTTTACTCAACAGAAGTTAAAACTGGCTGAGGCAGTCAGTTATTTGCTTTATCACAATTACAAATTAGGTTGTACAATTCTAAAGCAAAAGTCTTTTTGGTTCTTTCTTATATGTGTTTTTTTTTTTTGGAGAAAAATGCTAATTTAATCCTAACAACAGCTGCACTACAATTTCTCCTTCCTTCAGGGAATCATATTACGGGAAAATAGATCATCTATATAGACCAAGTGTTCTTCCAGCCAATGCAGTTGTTTAATTCCAACTCTCCTCCCCCACCCGCTCCTGTTTTTTTTTCTCCCCTTTTTTCTTTCCTTTCTGACATGCCAAGGGTTAATCCAGTGACTCAGTCTGACAAAACAAGTCAGCTGGAGACAGGGCCAATTTTTTAAACTTGATTTCAGACAGACGTGCCGTCAGCACAGGAGCATTGAACTGACATGCACTTTGTACTCTGAATTGTTTCCACTCACGATCCTACACTGTCAAAAACAATCACCTATGTGTTTCTCTAAGTATATTAACAGATTATGAGATCTGATGCAAAGTGAAACTGTGACCTAATAACATGTTGCCCAAGTATATCAGTGATCTCAAAATCCTTTATATTTAGTTGCAAATCAGGACAACCTCATGGGGGATAATGGCTACAATTGTTCATATTAATGAAATGGAAAAGTTAAAAGAAAATGTCAGGGAAAAATCAAACCATTTGACTTTGAGTTTTGTCCTCTACCTATAAATACCATTGGTTTGTTGTTGAGGGGTAAGGGGACTGGTGGAATGGTAAAAAAAAAAAATCCTCCCTTTTTTACCCCAACCCAAAGGGGGGAAGGGGAGGAGAATGGACCTGTGATTTACTTCTTACAGGGAACTAACTCTCCGTGAAGAAATCGCCTCTACTCGAAGCAAACTGACACCTGCTCTTCACCCTAGTGCTACAGAGTTGCCTAGGACACTGAAAGGTTAAGTAACTCACTAAGGGTACAGATAGTAAGTGCCACTGACAGCACCTGAATGCAGATTTTCCATTATCACTTCTCTTGGCTGAACCCATTTTCATTGCTTTAAAAAATTTGTTTTTTAATTAAGAACTTAATAATTGGACCAAACATTTCAACGTATGGATGTATATAAAAGCACTGTTTTCTGTTAATGTGATGCTTGCTTTTTTTTTTCTTTTTGGGAGGGCAATTGGGGTTAAATAACTTGCCCAAGATCACATGACTAGTTTTTTTTGTTTTGTTTTTGGTATTAAGTGTCTGAGGCTGGATCTGAACTCAGGTCCTCCTGACTCTGAGGCTGGTGCTCTACTTACTGCGCCACCTAGCCACCTGAGATGCTTGCTTTTTAAGACTTTTATATGAGAGCACCAGCCCTGAAGTCAGGAGGACCTGAGTTCAAATATGGCCTCAGACACTTTAACGCTTACTAGCTGTGTGACCTTGGGCAAATCACTTAACCCCAACTGCCCCTCCAAAAAGCAAAAAAAAAAAAAAAAAAAGATGTTTATATGAAATATAACAAGGTAGAAACTAAACTGTCCTTGTTTATGTCCCTTTCTGAACTTTTAAAATTTTCTTGTGAATTAAAAAAAAAACTCTCATTGATATTTTTTTCTTTTTTTTGGCATCTCTATTACTACCCACTCACTCATCTTTATCATTAATAGAAATCTGCCCTTATAATAAATACAATCAAAGAAAGCAAATCAATGTCTAAAATATGTACATTTCATTCTGTATCTTTCCTACATTCCCACTTAGCTAAGGAAACAGGAGCCATGCTTCATTATTTATTTTCTGGATTGGTCTGACCACTTTCATCCATTTTCAAATGATGCAGTGTGAGCTAATGCCACATAATTAAAAAAATTGGTCTATATTTTATTTTTGGAGGCAATAAAAATTAAGTGATTTGCCCAGGGTCACAAAACTATTAAGTGTCTGAGGCTGAATCTGAACTCAGATCCTCCTGATTCCAGGACCAATGCTCTACCCACTGCACCACCTAGCTGCCCCTGGTCTATTACTTTATGAAGGTTATGTTCCATGGAAATATTCATATGACAACATATGAGTGGAGAGTTCTCCTTTCTAACTCTGTAAGAATTAAAGTGAATTCTAAAAGAGGATGACTACTTGGCTTTTCACATATTGAATATAATTTCCACTTACCTTTTGACCTTGATTTTTCTTCTTTTCCCTTACAGCTAATTCAGCATCAGGGACATGAGGATAATATGGAGGTGTGTGTGTGTGTGTGTGTGTGTGTGTGTATATATATATATATATATATATATATATACACACACACACACACATATACACACACACACATAGATATGTATATACACATATGTGTGTGTGTATATAAAATTAGATTTCTTGACAAAAAGGATCCTACCATTCTCTCCATACAGAATAAAACCAAGAGGCAATAGGGCATAGGGCAATGGTGTCAAATTCAAGTAGAAACAGATCTGTAGGGGGTTGCATATTGTCTTTGAAAACTACAAATAAACATTATCTACACTGTAGTGTTTATTTTTTAATTGTTAAACATTTCTCGATTACATTTCAATCTGAGGGTTAAGGCTATATGTGAGCAACAAGTTCGACCACTTCTGGCAAGGGTACAGAGGACTGACCTTGGAGTCAGGAAGACACTGTGAGCAAATCCTACTTCTGATAGATACTATCTGTCTAATGGACAAATTCCAAAATCTTGGTAACTTTCTAAGGGTTTGCTGCAAAAGAGTTGTTCATCTGCTTGAATGCAGTTAGGCGGCATAGTAGACAGTGTCACACTTACAGAAAGAAGATCTGAGTTCAGATCCTGCCTCAGATACTTACTTGCTACTGTGACCCTGGGCAAATTAGCTTCAATTTCCTCATCTGCAAAATGAAGCTAAAAATAGCACTTCAAAGGTTGCTGTGAAAATCAAATGAGGTAATGTGCTACTTGTGGCAAATCTAAAGATATTATTATTATTATTGATGTACATTAAGTACTTTATAAAATTTGAAGTGCTGCAGGAAGGTGAAATGGAGTCAGAGCCAGGATTCAAACTGAGCTGTTGTGGTATCTAGTCCAAAGTTTTCCCATGACAGTGCTTTTTACTAATTACCTGGTATTTAAAAAAAAATCAAAGTTAAAGTAATTTGAATTTTAAAAATTAAAAAAATAATAAGCCATATGGTACATGGTGGGGGATTGTTAGTGTTTGGTTTTGCTATACTCTTTTACACTCTGAAAACAATTAAATGATAGGGCTTCTTGATGTTTAAGAAGCTATGAATTTCTAACCTAACAGATCAAGTGGGGAAAAAACTCACTTCTAATATGCTTAATGAAAGCAATTCCAAGTTGATTTTTGAATTCAGCTAATTGCTCAAAAGCCAGTGTTCATATAGATAAGCCAGGACAATAGTAGATGTTGTTGTATCAGGATATATCTTTAGTGAAAAGAATTAACATTCATCTTCAATTTTATATTTATAATGTTGTATCTAGTATACTAAGCACTTTACAAAGATTTCTTTTTATTCTCATTCTACCTTGGGAGGGAGATACTATTACTATCCCCTTTATACAGCTGAGGAAATTGGGGCAAAAAGAAGTTAAGTGACTTGCCCAAGGTCACATAGCTAATAAGCATCTGAGGCTGGATTTGAACTTGTCTTCTTGATTCCAGGTCTAGTACTCTATCCACTGTGCCACTTAGCTGTCTCAACATCACATCATGGCTTAGAGGTTATTCTTAGGTTTTGATGACCATCTACTAAGTGAATTTTAAGCTCTGGCAACTTCCACCAAGCTGAAAAGTCTATGTGATTGGTTTAATAGCTAAGCTGGTCCCTAGATAACAGAGATACATAGAAGCTAAGTTCTGAGAGGCCAATCACCTGGCTGGCTATAGGGTCTCAGCTATACCATCCTCTGAAAGACTATCTTCTAAGTTGTAGAGAGGAGGTGAAATCTTTATCAATGAAGAGAGTATTCACATAGAGTGAATCATTGATTCTTGAAATATTTAAATATTTCACAATCTGAGATTTTACAGTTTTATTTAACTCTGGCTAGTTAATAGTTTCACATAAAATTTTAAGTTTCACATCACTATTGGTATGATGTCTTTAAATGTTTTAATCCAGATTAAACCAGCAAAAGTTAGCCATATCAAAGTTATAAAGACTTGTTTACTGCTTATATTTTTGAATGTTTTGCTTTTATAACCTGGAAAAAGATAACTGATTTTGCAGGTTACCCAAAGGGCAATGAAGAGAATATGGTGGATAGAATTAGACAGACATGTTACCAAAAAAAAAAAAAAAAAGAACTGCAACAGCTAAGGCATGAAGTATACCATCAGAGAAATGTACAAACAGAACAGGATGTGGGATGGTCACAAATGGAGAACGAGGGATAAGTCATGGGAATCCCATAGGCTACACTGGAACCCATATAATGTCAAAAGATCTAGACAAATTTCTCTAGCTTACTAGGTGTACCATGCTTTGGAAGATTTAAAGTGGGGCATGAATAAGAGCTGAAGAGAGGGAGAAACTGTAGATGGGCTGCCTTCCCCACTGCTTGAGGGAGTACCACCGTGGTGACATCACAGATCCCCTGAATTAACTGGCAATGAAAAAATATACCCAAAACAAATCTGCTTAGCAAAATGTCATTTGGACAATTTAAAATTCAGAGTAGATCTTAACAAAAGCTAAGATGGCATCCCCCAATTCTTATGTGGAAAATTAATTTTTTTCTGTACAAAACAGTACATTAGTCATAAACATTCTGACTTACGGGGCAGCTAGGGGGTGCAGTGAGTAGAGCACCGGCCTTGGAGTCAGAAGGTCCTGAGTTTGGATCCGGCCTCACACACAAACAAAAACCTAGTCATGTGACCTTGGGCAAGTTACTTAACCCCAATTGCCCTCCAAAAAGCAAAAACAAAAACAAAAACAAAAAAAATTCTGACTTGAGTCACTATGATCTTATCATCAGTATACTTGTAAAGAAACTGCTAACTAATCAGAAAGGGCTTAATTTTAGTGATTGGTACTAAGGTAAGGTCCAAGGTCAAGAAATGAATGATTAGATTTCTATTTGGAAAAAACACTGATGTGTTAGCTATATGTGTATGTGTGTATGTAGATAGACACATATCATATATATAAAACTGATATTATATACACATATACACACATAACTGACATGTTTTATACATACATTTGTACACACATTTGTAAAACTAATATTATATACACACAACTGATGTGTTTTGTACACACATAAAAAACTGATATTATATACATACATACACATAACTGATGTGTTTTCTACACACACACACACACACACACACACAATGATTTTTGTTGGAGTACTTTTCTAGTTCCTAAAACATACACACACATGCATGTACATACAAGTACATATAACTAACATTACTATATAGTATATATGGCTGATGTGTTTCTCAAATATATATATATATATATATGATACATACACGTATACACTGATTTTGTTGGGAGTCCTTTTCTAGTTCCTAAAACATGTATGTATATGTATACACATGCAAATATATGAATTATATTTCCAGGGAAAAGAAAGGAAGAATTATCAGTTGGTTTAATTATTGAAAGTCTCACATCAACCACTGACTTAGAGATAAGATGGGAGAGAGAAGATTAAGGAACAAAACAAGAGGGAAAGACAGCTAGGCATAGAAACAAATAAAACCATGCTAAAAATACTCATTACCCAGATCACTTGTTCCACCTCTGGTTTATGAAATATTATAGGAAAGTCTCTTCTGCTTTAAAAAGCTTTCAAACACAACTCAAAGGTTTAGAAATGTAGACAAAAGAGTTTAATTAGCAGCCTATTTAATGGTTAACTTTAAAGCAACACCTATCTGGGCATAGCAAGTGGAAGCAATCTATACAAAACTACATTTATATGGCAAAAGAACATTTTTAAATTTTCCTTTGACAACCATATGGCTATAATAAGGATATGCCTATAAAACAACCATACCTTCCAGCAGAGAAAGCAAACTGCTTTCTGAAGTAAATAAATAGTGCCCATCTGACATTAACATGAACAGAACTGACACACCATAGAAAGCTTCTAAGAGGGGATCATTAGACATCCATTCAAGAGAGGCATAGCTATAATTACTGAAAATATGCAAAACCTGAAGCAAATTGTACCTTTCCTTTCATCATAAACTCACCATGACAAAGCAGTTTTCTTTGAAAAATTAAAGGGGGGATAAGAGGTCCCCCTGCTGCCTAATTCCTGCATCTCTCGGCTCTCTATTTCTTTCCCCACGTGAACTGCATTTTGTCACCTCTCATCTGCCACTTGAAATAACATACAGCAGGAGAACCATCAATGGGCTTGCAACCTGATAATTTTCCTGCAGATGGCTCTATAATCATAAGCCTACTGAATGCTGTGGGTGTGTGTATGTGTGTGTCTAGTGTGGGGGGACCCCCCCAAAATAGAAATTTTATTTTGTTGAAAAAATTGATATCTGAAAAGCTTTGGACATTGAAGCAGAAAGTGCAGGCCATAACACGCCAATTTTGCTGGCCTTTTCACTGTTCATGAGCTGTGGTTTCTCTGCACTCCTGACTGGTTAGGCAGCCCAGGAAAATTCTTCAGTGAACAAGGCTGTCATTTCAATCATCCATCAAGAGCAAAAGACGATCTTTCGTCATCCAAAGTAAGGGATCAAGCTAGGCCTCCCAAAGGAAAACTGTGTGACTGTGTGTGTGTGTGTGTGTGTGTGTGTGTGTGTGTGTGTGTGTATACACACATATCTTTCTATGTCTGCCTTTCTCTACTGGGGGCAGTGTCATTCTGTCTTTTTAATTTTATTTCCTCTCCAGGTCTGGGCAACTTCTTGTTTGGCTTTAAAAAAAACAAAACCCCAAAACTTAGACCCCTACTTCACAAGAAATGTGGCAGCACTAAAATGTTGGCCAATTCTAATTCCATTTAAAATTTATATTTACAGAGAAACCAGAACTAACATCTGCATTTTAGCCTACAGCCATGAAAAAAAAATCAGCAATCTGAAGCACTGAATAACTTATACATGAAGTTATTTCTGGGGTCTGTATTATGTTTGTGTTTCAGTAAAATTCTTGCTAGTCGTAGCAATTTTTTATACTGACTACCTCTGGATAATTACACTGTGAGAGCCAACCAAAACATCCTGTCTCACATTTGTACCGATCAAGTAACAAAGAGCAAGCACTTCATTTTAGCAGCATGTCATTGGCAAAAAATCATGCAGATCCTATACTTGCTTAGGATCTAGTCTAAAAAAAGTGAGTTTTCTAAAGTTCCCATCTAAAATGTAGGGACCACCTCCCAACAAAAACCAAGAGAAATCTTATTTTGAAAACACTTCTGAGGTGGTTACAAAACAAATGAGAATACCTAGTAACACCAAACTTGAATACTTCAATGCATCTCTGACAGAAGTTGATAAATTCCATTGATATTATCTGAGCAACTGTCACATTTCCTCTGAAAAGAATTTTTTGCAGAGGGTCTATCTGAGATGCCAGGGGTCTTCCTCTAGATCTTCTGACATCATGGAGACACCAAGGAATTACCCATACTGCCCAATGATTATATCTTGTTCTTGTGTTGGAACTGCAGCCTTTCTCTGGTCATCTTTCTTGTAACAAACTTTATGCTATTTTTCCTGTGATCTTGGTAACACTAAAAAACAAAATCAAGTGCCCTGCCATCTCATTTTTGCTTTTTCTATTTTAAGAAACCAAAAGTTTAATTCTAGATAATTAATTCTTACTCCAAATTACAGACACCTTTCATTTGTCCATAAAATGGGTCCATTTGTGTAGCCCATTGGCCCAGCTAGGAGAAAGCTATAACCCACAAATTTCCCTGCCAATTTCAATGGAATTCATTATTTTCTTTGTAAAAAATGTATAACCTATTTAACATTTATAGATATACACACACCTCGAAGACCGAAAAACAGATTAAAATATGAATGGACGTATTTAGAAGAGGACTATTTTGTTTTTATCTATATAATCGGTATTAGTAGTTAAGTCACCTATGTAACTTTAGGCAAATTATTTATTGTCCTTGGTCTCAGTTTCCTCAACTTTAAATGAGGGAGTTAAACAAGATGACTTGTATTTTCTTTTAAGGCTCTAAATCTATGCTAATCCAATGATTTTGCTTACATTACTTATATGTAATCTGGAGACGTCCCAATTAGTGGCTGAAGTCACGAATAGTGTGGAATTACTGCAATTATGTCTAGAAGTGACCTAACCCTTAAACCAAAACAAAAAACAGAGAAAGGATAAAGAATCCACAATATATAATCCTGAGTTTTAAACTAAGAGCAAATTCTTCCAAGTCTTTCATTGGTAGCAATCAAAGTTTCTTTGTAATACGTTGTATTCTATTGTTGTCCAGTAATGTTTTCCTTTTTAAGGAATTATATCTGTTTTAAAATATAGACAGTTTCTAGCCCAAGTAAGAAAAAAAAAACCTCATAAATATGGTTTAGATTGGGTCTTACAAAAATGTTGCTGATTTTTCACTAGTTTTGTTTCTTTTTTGTTTAATAACTATTTTATGATCTTTATTAGGAAATGTAACAATCTAGAGATTGTGAGTTTTAATATTTAAACAGCACTGCCCATAAATAGAGCCCTATAAATTCAGAAGGCACCAAGAGGTTAGGAGAGTAAATGTCATAAGTGATAAAGCAGTTATCTTAGATCCATCCCAACTTTGTGGGCTTGGGGTTTTATGCTATTCCAAAAAAGAAAAGGTGGGTTCATAGTTTGGCTTTTCATGACTTTCACTGAAGAATTTAGTAAACAAAGGCATCCGTAATGATTAAACTGGCAAGAAGGCTTAAAAGAATTTTTAAAAAGGAACACAGAAAAACACTGCCAATTTCAAATTAACTCTATAGTCTGACATGATCTGGAAGACCTATAGTTTAAATTATATGAAAGAAAAGGATGGTTAAGGCACACTGAAAAGTCTTACAATCACACTATATCTAGTAGAGGCCTGGTGACTGGACCATGAAGAAATCCAGGGATTGGATGCTGATAAGATTCAGTAGTGTATGGTAAGAAGCTAAATCCTTTAAAGCCTTGGAAGGGAAACATTCACCCAGCTGCAGGGTATTTATTGTGCCACTTAAAGAAAAGCCTTTAAGGCATCAATAAGGAATTCTCATTAAGAACATAAGATCATGAAATTCTTTTTTTTTGGGGGGGGGCAATTGGGGTTAAGTAACTTGCCCAAGGTCACCCGGCTAGGTTTTTTTGTTTGTTTGTTTATGTGTGTTAAGTGTCTGAGGCCGGATCTGAACTCAGGTCCTTCTGACTCCAGGGCCGGCGCTCTACTCACTGCACCACCTAGCTGCCCCTCATGAAATTCTTATATGGTAAACACACCTTTCCCATTTTACAGATTAGCAAACTGAGGATCAATGACTTTCCCAAGGTAACAGACGTAGAAGAAAAATATCATTCATTTTATCATGACTTAAAACATTATTCCTCTTGATAACATGTATTTGTCTAACATCTATGATATATTTGTGACAGGCTCATTTAAAAGAGGAAGGGTCTCAGTGGCCCCTCTCACAGGGGCCTTTAGATTTCCTAATGGAAAATGAAATTTTCATCCCCTGAAAATGTTTAGCCAACACCATTCATTGTGCTTACTCGATGTGCTATGTCAGTGCGTTCTTGCAGCAGCATTGTCATATTCCTTGGATGGCATGTAGACGTTTGTCCACAGAAAGAAACACAATCTTGACTATTCACTTTGATTTGACAAGAATTTATATTAAGAGACTATGTTTTTGGCACTGTGCTAGGCACTGGGCCTACAAAAGGCAAAAATGAGATCGAATCCTGACTTCAAGTAGCTTTCAATTTACTAGAGGCATAGAGGGAGAAGGACGGTGGGGAAAAGAGAGATCAGATGTTTGCAACTTATTCACACTAGAAGCCAGCTATATAGGATCCAGGCTATTGGGTTTGCTGCAGCCCTACCAGGCCCAGCTTTCTGGTTAAATTATAACAATGGCTTCATTTTCAATAGCACATTTTTTAAAAAATCCCCAACTGGCTCTCAGTGAACCTACACTTCTTTTCTTCAAGGCAGAGTTCCCTGCTGTCTGGATGCTGTCACTCAGGTTTCAGGAAATGTGGTAGTTGCTGCTCAAATTAGCTGAGTGGAGCAAAAACAGTTCTTTACAATACTGCAGATGAATGAAAGATAATTGTGCAAATAGGAGAGAAAGATGAATAAATGATAGAATAGAAGGTAGCTTCTTTTAAACAAAAAAGAAGTGAATATGTTTTTGGAAATGGTTTGTTTGGCAAGTATGAGAGGGAGTTTAAAAGTGCTCAGTGCAGAAGTCACTGATAGTTGATCTTCCCTCCTGTAGCTATTTAAAAAAAAACCCCAACTTCCTGAAGTTATTTAATTCTTTTTAATTGATTGGTATTTACTAAGTACCCACAAGGCTCAAGAGAAGAATTTTTTAAGGTAAAAATTATATTCACATTTTCCTCTGTGAAAAACTAAATGGAACCTGCACTCACTGCTGATTTCTGCTGCAATTTACATCTTCTCTTAGATTTATAAAACAACTTGGGCAACCATGGACAGTAGAAAATTATGATATCCATAATCATGGATAGTAGAAAGTTATGATGAACTGTACAGTTCATCAAATTCACTTCTGGGTCTAATAAAACCAGTGTCCTCAAGTAGAATTTTGCTAAAAATAGAATTCACTACTATCCCAAGGAAAAGAACCTCACATCAAAATAACTGCATGAGCACAACAAATGTTCAACTGAAGTCCAAGGGGCCTATGCTGAGAAACAATATTTTTTTTAGTCAAATGACAGAGGATTTTCTTGTTGCTCTGAGAAGATTTTGATGTTATAAATTTGAGGTTTAAACTAGAGACCAATCACAAGCCTCATAGACTCTGTCAACATCAGACTTCAGCTGAACCAGATTCTCAAACCATTAGGATTATTTTAATCTCAGAATTTCAGGGGAAAATGGGAGTTAGCCCTAAATTCAGACATTTGCATAGCTCTCAGTGTATAACTAAGTTTAATTGCAAAATTACCACAGCTAATTCATTTGAATTGTTTATATTCATTTGGTTCAAATTAGCATTTACCAGTGTATTTGGATATCTGTCTGGCACTAAGATCCCACATAATCCCCCTTATTCTTGTCAGCTAGTCAAATGATATTTAAATATAAAATAATAAAGTTCCTGTACATGCTAAAAAAAAGATTATGACTGTCAACTCTCTAAGCTTAAACATCATAATATAAGATAAATGCAAATAATGGGACTAAAAGGGTTGTTATGAAAATAAACATTAGCCTCCATACCTAGGTCTGAAAGAAATGAAGGTGGGCTTAATGAAATTCAGGCAGTGAACTTGACAAAGATCAGAAACAGGCCTAAAAAACCTCCTTTTGTTTCCCCTTTAGTTTGCTTTTCATGGGAATTGTATTTATGAGGGAGCTAAGAATGTATTTGCTTTAGGCAAACACTTGTGTTCTCCTAGTCTAGTACTATGGGGAATAGCAGAAGTAGGGGATGGAATGTTGGGATAAACAGTGGCATCAGGAAATTAGGGTAGGGCCATAGTGAATTCTACAGACCAAAATAGAATTTTTAGAGCCAAATGACTTTTGAAAATAAATCCCAAAGTTGGCAGTATTAGATTATATATTAAAATAAAATCCAGAGCTAATAAAAGTTCTTTTTTTAAAAAAAGCAAACCTCAAACAATGAATGGTAAACACTTTAAATTTCTGTTTAAAATACATTCGATTAGTATAAACATGGGGGAAAATACAAGGTCCCTCATGGGAAACAGAGCCAGTCTTTTTCAAAGCTGTATTTCAAGGTACAACTATGATCTTATAGAGACAGCACATATAATTGTGGTTCTTCACAAATTAGATATTATATATGCACAATAAATGACTATTCAAGACATGCAATAAACACCAATGAAACAAAGGGAATTTTCTCCTCCTGTGTGGTAGTAACTGCAGATTTCTAGATAGCCCAACTGCTGAGGACTGTTAACAGTGTGCCTAGTTTGGAATGAAACTGAGAAACCCAGTCAATACCAGAAATGAAATTCTAGTACTCTTAATTTAATCCTGAGCAACCCGCTTGCCTTTATTCTCAGTTTGCAAAAATAAAAACTTTGATCCAACCATGTCAAGAAAACATCGGGGTCCTAAGTGTTCCCGAGTGCTCCCAAAGCAGATACAAACAAGCGGCATTTAGAGAATTCCACTCTACATCTCCCACACAATGAAAACTGTCCTTGTACCCTGAAACAATCCCTAACCCTGGATTGTGAAAATCATGGGGATCAAAAAACCCATTAGATAAAGATCCAAATAAACCCTAAAAGTTGGCAAGCTCTCCAAAACTCATTCTTGATCTTCCTTTCCCTTGAAAAGGATGGCTGTGTGGAGAGAAGGTAAAATAATGACATTAACACTGGGAAGTTATATAATCACATCATTACAGACAACAGGATTAATTCACTGAATAATGTTCCTTCTGGATTTTGACCTGAATATAGATAGATCAAAGGCTTTAATAGCTCACAGAAAATGACCAAAAAAGCTACAGACAAAAGCTTCTTCTGAACCACAACACTTTTCAGTATTAGCAGAAACAGTTATTTGTTCCAACTATTCTAATAACATTTGATATTTACACAGGGTTTTACAATTGACAAATAGCTCTGTGTACATTATCTTATTGGATGCCCTCTGAATAGAGAGAGGCTCAGCTAGGTTAAGTTACTTGCCTATGGTCACATAATCAAATGTAAGCTCCTTGAGGGAAGAGGCTGTTTTATTTTTCTCTCCTTTATTTCTCCAGTGCCTACCACAATGCCTGGAACATAAGTAGGTGCTTAATATAAGCTGGCTGAATAAAGTTATCACAGACAGAATGCGAATCTAGACCTCTCCAGAATCCAAATCTGGAGTTCCTGGTACCCTAGTTTGAATTACCTATTGGCATATTACCCCATCATCAAGAATAAGAGAATAAAGGGGCAGCTAGGTGGCACAGTGAATAGAGCATGGGCTCTGGAGTCAGGAGGACCTAAGTTCAAATGGGTCCTCAGACACTTAACACTTACTAGCTGTGTGACCTTGGGCAAGTCACTCAAACCCAACTGCCTTGCTTTCCCCCCTGCCAAAAAAAAAAGAATAAGAGAATAAAGAAGGTAGAGGCAAAGTCAGGTGGTTGAATTTACTTCATCCACAGATACATGTGTGCCAAACAAAACTTTTATCCTTGTCAAAGTAACTGCATCAAATTCAAGGCTACTAGATGTAATGGCCATTGTATGTAAAGGAGTATATCAATCTCTTTTGGCACTTCTGGTCAACATTAGAAGTCACTATTAACTTGCTATAAATGTTCTATGTCTCAGCTTCCTTGTGCTTACCACAATTTATCTCACTTTTATATGGTATTTTTTTCTATTGATAGCAATAATCACGGACCATAGGATTTTAATTTTTATCACCTTTTGTTTTTACATAACAGCATTTTTGAATATCCCATCTCCTTTCCCTATCCAGTCAGAATGAGCCACTTCTTATGACAAAATTAAAAATGGAAAAGTCGGGGGCGGCTAGGTGGCACAGTGAATAGAGCGCCGGCCCTGGAATCAGAAGGACCTGAGTTCGGAGCCGGCCTCCAACACTTAATCCGCACAAACAAAAACCTAGCCGTGTAACCTTGGGCAAGTTACTTAACCCCAATTGCCCTAAAGGGGCGGCTAGGTGGCGCAGTGAGTAAGAGTGCCGGCCTCGGAGTTTGGATGACCCGAGATCAGATCCGGCCTCAGAAAATGAGCACCCACGCATAAATCAAATGACTAGCCGTGTAACCTTGAGCAAGTTACTTAACCCCAATTGCTTTAAAAAAAAAAAAAAAAAGATAAAGTAGAAAAATAGCAGTCCAATAAAACTGACCAAAAAATTTAGAGAGTTTGACAGTATATGAAATATTCTACACTCCTTGCCCCTTATATCTGGAAAGAAGGGAGTTTGATTTTCTTGATCTCTTCTTCAGGGAAAACTTTGGACCACAGGATTTTAATGAGTTCTCTTCAATAATTTTTCTAAAGTAGCCAGCATAACTCTTTAATGACTGAAGTTATTTTTTTCTAGCAGCCCCATGGATGTTGGTCACTTTTCTATTTAGAAAATACTCAGCTGTGGAGACCCTCAGATTTCAGTACTTTTACTGCTTCTGTTTAATATGCACATTAAAAAGCTAGTAGATCATTAGACATTGTCTAGTAGTCTTTATTGTCACCATTATAAGGAGCAATGATCCCAAATTTGCATAACACCCCAGGGCATTTCAAATTGCCTCAAGTAATATCACAAAATTCCAAATTCATAAGAAAAGTTATTTTTAGTTTACATAAATAAAAACAATAAAAAAGCAAATCTCCTAATAACTTTTAGAGAGAAGACAGTGTCAAATCTAAGCACCATCTGGACAAGATGGAAATCACTGGCCTATAGATGTTTAAGTCTATACTCCTCTTGTATCATTCAGTTTTAAAAGTTGTGAATCGACTACTTTGTCAAGATACTATTAGGTATGTGATGTGGACAGAGATATATAAAGCAAAATAAGATGGGGTCATTGCCCTTAAGGGACTTAATTTTGTAGATGACAAAGACAAGTAAGTAGAATATAAACAAAATATGATAAGTGAACAAGATAGATACAAAACAAAGTGCTTTGAATGAGTTTAGAGGAGGAAGAGATTGCTTACAGCTAGAATAGATCAGGGAAGGCTTCTGGAAGAAGTGGCATTTGAGCTAGGATTTCAACAGGTGGAAATGGATGGGTAAATAAATACACTAAAGGCTTATGCAGAGAGGTTAGGATTTTGCCTCTTGGCCACTGAAATTTAGAGGAACACTAATTGCCCTTTCAGTCCTTTGTCAGTATATAAACAATTGAGTTTAGCACCTAATTAGTAAGAATAATTAGTTGAAATAGGAAACTACCAGATGGTATCTCCATCCCTAGGGCCAGCAATTCAGGTGAACTCTTCCCCATTCCTGTTCTTTCCCTTCTCCCCACTTCTCTACTCCCTCCCTCCCTCCCTCCCTCCCTCCCTCCTTTCCTTCCTTCCTTCCTTCCTTCCTTCCTTCCTTCCTTCCTTCCTTCCTTCCTTCCTTCCTTCCTTCCTTCCTTCCTTCCTCCCTCCCTCCCTCCCTTCCTTCCTTCCCTTTACAGACTCTTGGTGTCCCAAGTGTTCACCAGTAAGACACAGAATTGAAGGTAGGCTTTGTACCATTTACCTGAGGTACAAAACCTATTAGTCATAGCTTTCGGCATAGGGAATAAAGAAGCAAAATCAAAGAGACTGAAAAAGGTGAAATTTGTCAAAGCAATTAGTATATAATCCTGTTTGCTAGGTGGGGTGAGATGTCTGAAGGAAAATAGTAAGAGTTATCCTGGAAAGGATCCTCAGGAAAAGATTATAGAATGCTTTATAAAACTAAAGAAAGCACTTGGACTTTATTTATTTGTCAGGTAGTGGGGACTCCTTAAAGATTTTCAAGTACAAAAATAATAATATTAGAGCTGTGATTTATGTGAATCACTGTAACAATAATGTATAGGACTGAAGGGTTGGGCTACTTTGGAGGTGGACTCAACAAGCCTTAGCAACTAATTAGATACAGAAGGAATAAAATATGATACTGCAGTTTTAAGTCTAAGTGATTAGAAAAGTAATCATGACAGCAGGATCAATGATGCTTTAAAACTTAAAAAATATCCAGACATAACATTATCTCATTTGAAGCTCACAATAATCCCATCAGGTAAGTGTATCACATACTTTTCTCAGAGAGGTTAAAGTGACTTGTCCATGGTCAAAGGCAGGATTCAAAGTCAGTCACGTCCTCATGCACTCTACAGTCCATTCAAAAAGACTTACATGCTGCTCCCAGAACACAGGATTTCATCACCTAGGTCTCTTTGTCTTTTACTTGAGATATTCTCCTTCCTCCTAATCTTCAACTCTTGGAACACCTAGCTCCCTTCAAGACTCAACTCAAGCACCACCTCTTATAAGAGATCTTTCCTCTTATCAAGTACCTCTCAAAATTGCTAGGTATTATTTTTAAAAAAATATATTATGTATTTATTTGTGTATAATGTTTCCCCTCAATAGAATATAAGTACTTTGTCTTTTGTATTCACATAGCACAATACCTTGCATAAGTTGGCACATAATAAATGCTTGTGAAATTAAGCTCCATCTCTACTGCTCTTTCCACCTGATCTCTTTAATACAAAATTAGGAGGGTATGGGTTTTTGCAGAAAGATGTTGAGCTCAGTTTTGAACATACTGCATATAAAAAGTACTTTATGGGTGACAAGGATACATAGTTGAAAATGGGGACACAGAAGAATTTGGAAGAAAGGGAGGGTGTGGTGATGATACATATTCTGGAGTACTTTGCATAGAAGTGATAACTGAAGCTCTGGGAGTCAATGAGATCACCAATGAAGGGAACATACTGAGAAAAAGAATATCAGGGCTACCTACATAGAATGGGCAGAAAGACAAAAGAGTCACTAAAAGAGTCTTCTACCAATAAAAGTTAAGATATTAAAGTATTCATAAATATAAAGAATGTTATACTTGATAAGAATATATCTATTACATTCAACATGCCACAGTTGAATAGTCAGGTCCATATTTCTCCTTTAACATGGTGACCAGGTTTCTCCAAGATAATATTCTGATTATTCCTATCTTGCCTGCTTTGGATTACTCCACTTTTTTTTGCAACTCAAGAAAATACAAACAACTGACCTAAGTTTGGTAATACTAACACAAAATCAAGGAAAAAATGCATGAAAAGGATCAGGAAACTTACTTTATTCCAGGAAAATTATTATTTATAAATCTATAAAGAGAACAAAATTGAAGGATCAGAAGTGAGAGAAACTGCTGATAGTGACTGCTCAGAAAGTGAAAAAGATTTGACAGAACTATGTAGTAAAAATTAATTCACTGCCTTGGGAGGGTTATTTCCTTTTAAAAGCTTCTTTTTTTGAGGGGAGGAAAATAAGTGCTTTCTATATCTGTTTGACACATAGAGTGCACTAAATGAAAAAAAAGAAAACAATCTTTCCTTGTTTAATTATAATGTTGCTCGTTTCTTCTATTCTCAAGTTTTTTCTTGCTTCTCAAAATAAAGCAAAACCAAGAGATGCCAAATTCCTTTAAGTTGCCAAGATTGCAGATTCATTTATAATAAAAAGAGAGGAAGGAAACAAATGAGTTACAGAATCATGGACTCAAAAGGGCCCTTAGACGCCATCTCCTTTAAACCATAGGTGAACAGTAGTGTTTAAAACATGAGAAATCTATTGCCTCCTGAGGCAACCCATTTTGCTTTTGGTCAGCTCTAACTGTTGTGAAGGTTCCCCTCAAATCCAGCCTAAATTTGCCTTTCTGCAGCTTCTCCCAATTGTTTCTACATCTTCTTCTGGGGCCAAGAAGAACCAGACATTTCTTTTTTATATGTCAGTCCTTTAAAAATTTGAAAACATATTATGTTTCCTCTAGTCTTCTCTAGTCTAGGTCAAGTGTTCTTTCTCACACTTTCTAGTCTCAAAACCCCTTTACAATCTTAAAAATTGTTGAAGACCCCTTTACAATCTTCAAAATTATTGAGGATACCAAAGAACTTTTTTTTTTTGGGGTTTTATCTATATTTATCATATGAGAAATTAAAACTGATAAATTGAAAGTACTAATTCACTTAAATAATATTATAATCTCATTATACATAAGATTTGTTAGTAAAAAATAATCATATTTTCCCTCAAAAAATTAGTAAGAAGCATGGCATGGACATGTGGCTTTTTGTTTTTTGTAAATCTCTTTAATGTCTAGTTTAATAGAAGACATTTGGACTCTTGTCTGCTTCTGTATTCAGTTTGTTATGATATGCTGTTTTGGTTGAAGCATATAAAAAGAATCTGGCCTTATACAGATATACATTTGGAAAAGAGATGAATATTTTAATAGACAAATAATGCATTATTCCAAAAATAATTTTGACCTCACAGACACCCTGGAAAGGTCTCAGGGACTCCCAGAGACCTGAGCATCACATTTGGAAAACTTCTGGTCTAGGCTAAATATCCTTCATTTCTTTAGCTGATTTTTGTATGGAATGGTTCCCAGATTCCCAGTCTACACTAATCATGTTGCTGATATCCTTTCTCAAATGGGTCATGTAGGACTGAACACAAGAATCTAGAATCGGTTATCCCAGACCTCACTGTAATAAGACTATAGCCTCATTTATTCAGGATACCAAGTTTCCACTAATGCTGAATTCTTTTTTTTTGGGGGGGGGGCTACTGTGGCACCATCGATTTTTTTTTGGAGGGGTGAAGACAGGGCAATTGGGGTTAAGTGACTTGACCAAGGTCACATGACTAGTTAAGTGTTAAGTATCTGAGGCCAGATTTAAACTCAAGTCCTCCTGACTCCAGGGCCAGTGCTCTCTATTCACTGCGACATCTAGCCACTCTATCATTGGTCTTTTTATGTGAACTGCTGTCTAGTCACACCTCCTCAGTTCTTTTTTACTCAAGTGTAGGACTTTATTACTAAAAGGGCAGGGAAGTGGTACAGTGGAGAGAGCACTGAGCTTGGAGTCAGGGAAACAAGTTTAAATTCAGCCTCAGACACTTAGTAGCTGTGTGACCCTGGGCAAGTCATTTAACTGCTGTTTGCCTTAGTTTCCTCATCTGAAAAATGGGGATAATAATAGTACAGCACTAAGTACACACCTGGCACACATTAGATGCTATAAAAATGTTAAGCTATTTATTATTATTAATTTTTTTAAACTTCAGTCCATTGTTCTAGCTTCTTGAAATCTTTTTGGATCCTGCTCTTTTTTTTCCCTCCAAAGTATTAGTGGTTCCTGATTTAAAAAACAAACACATGAATTATATTGACCAGTAGTATGCATTTTAATCACTAAAGCTCTCACCTGAGGACAAATGAACACATTTATAGTTCCTGCCAGAATAAACCACATATTGAATATCATTTTAGTTTTTATCTTGAAACAAATTTATTAGCAAAGCAAATTATATATACATAGATATACATTTATATCCCTAAATAACTATATTTCTAAAGTGATTTTTAAAAATCTATAAAATCTCTCATTTGCAGCAGGTAGTGTATAGGTTTTCATTTTCTTCTTAATTACTGTTCTTTTCATCTTCTCTATTTCATACCCACTGCTGGGGGTTAGGTGAGTGGGGGAAAACCCAAGGATCAATGGAATTCCTCTCTCCCTAAAGTTTAAAAATTTCTATACATTTTATATCTTTACACAGAAAAAATCAGATACAGATGAAACCCAGCTGGTTTTTATTCAAAGAATAAAGGATGGAGTTAGTGTTGAGAGAGGAGAGGAAGTATGTTAATGGAAGGTAGAGGACCAACAAAAATCAAAGCAAAGTAATAGCCTATGAAGTCAAGGGAGGCAGTACCCCAGAGTGGATAGAGAAATGGCCTTGGAGTCAGGGAACCCTGGCTTCAAGATTCCCCTCTGCCACATCATAACTTTTATCCTGGGCAAATCACTCAACCTATCCATCACCAGTAAACTCTCTATATTCATAAGCTTTCAAAGCAGGTGCTGATTTCTTTGGTAGAAGGCATCTCCTCACTAGAAGTTCCCCATATAACAAAATCACAGGTATAATCTCAAAATAAAAATCAACTATCAGTCAAAAAATTTATCAAGTGCCAACTAATTGCCAGGCACTGTGCTAAGTCCTGGATATACAAAGAAAAGTAAAAAAAAACACCTCTGCCCTCAGGGAGCTCACAATCTAAGTAAAGGTATGGCTCATTATTTATCCATGGATAGATTCACACATAAGCTTACTAGAAATGTCTTTTGGAGCACATTAGATTAGAGGAGTCAAACTCACCAGCTGCAGGAGGCCAGCAAAACTCTCAAGTATAGGCTGAACCAGATTAAAATGTAATTGGGAAATATTTAACAAAATAAATAAAAATACAGTAAAACACAGATAATGTTAATTTGTGCTTTTCTAAGTCAGTATGTGGTCTGCAGGGATCCATTTCTATTCTAATTTGACAACATTGCATTAGACTTTTACCTGATGTGAAAGTTTCCTATACTGGTCTGCCCTTCTTTATAATCAGATGGTTTAATATGTTTTCCTGATGGGCTTTTTTGCAGTAGATTTCCAAAAGCTGTAACTAGTTGAAATGTAGCATATAAAAGCTCCTTGAAGGCAGGGACTGTTTCATTTTTATCTTTATATCTCTAACTTCTAACTAGTACCTTGTATATAGTATGAAAATCTTTTTTGAATTAAATTGATAAGAGAACACATGAAGTGAGTAAATGTTGGCCACTGTAGGTTAATAAAATTACATAAACCCGAACTCTTGCTACAGGGACTGCTTAAAACATACACACACACACACACACACACACACACACACACACACACACACACACACACACACACACACACACACACACTTTTTCCCCTAATATAACATAAAGTTCCCAGAAATGGAACTGGGATGTTTAAAATGAGGTGTCTTCATAAGTCTGAGGACCAGCTTTACTGCCAATCTCATCCCTTCCTAATCCTTTAAGTTAACCACAACTGGTCTGAAAACCTGTTTATTCTAATTTTATTTCTATTGGAAAGGCAAGGAGATTACATAAGGCTTGAGCACACCACCTGCTGGTCAAGGAGAAGGAAAATCTACTCCAGAGCCCCTTGCTTTACAGTGTAAAAGAATATTTACTTTGGAGTCAGAGAACTAGGGCTCTAAAACATCTCTGCTGATTACTACCTATGTGACTGTGGTAAAGTCACTTCAACTTCCCTGACCTCAGTCTTCTTAAATATAAAATAAAAGGGTGGGGCTAGAAAGGCTCTGAGGTTCCTCTCAGCTTTAGATCTAAGACCTTCCTGAACAGAAGCAATACTAGTTTTGCTTAAATAGCTTCCAGATACATACCAAAAGCACTGTACCAAAAGCATGGAAGACTTGCAAAGTCACCCCTCCCCTGATGTTAATCCATAGGGACCCACAGTAGACCTTCATTATATAGGATAATGTAGAAAAATGACCCCTTTGGAACCATTCACAAACCTGACAACTCAGTCACATCAGTGATTAATTTCTGTAAGCTAGATTATGAGCTCCATGAGGGCAAAAACTTGTCTTTTTCATTCCTTCTGTCTTGAACAGAACCTAATTCACAGTATACTGTCAATAAACGTTTGCTGAATTTGGATGAAGACCGAACAGTGTTTGGGATTATGTGCATGTCTAGATATGCTGACTTATAAGGCAAAAAAATTCTGTATCTTCCTATATATTAAACATAACTTAATTACCACATGATATGGTGTTACTTGTTGCAGCAGTAATAAATATTCTGATATTTAGAAGTTCAAATCCTAGCATGAATTTACTATTCATATGACTTTTGGTAACTCATTTAATATCTCTGAACCTTGGATGAACCATCTGGCAAATGGAAATAATACTAATACTACTTATTTTTTACAGGGTTATTGTGAAGACCAAATGAAATAATGTATGCAAAATACTTTGTAAACTTTAAAGAGATTCATAACTATTAGCTATTATTAATAAATAAAATTCTTAAAATATAATTGTATAACACAATATATAATAACAGCAATAGCAGCAGCAGGAAAAACTTGGTTCTCATCACATTCGAAATAGCAGAATCACTTATTTACTTCACAAGATGCCTGGACAGATAGGCAGATTCTAAGGAGTCTGAGATGTCACCACCAAATTTCCTATTTGAATGAGGGAAAGATACTTATATTTCACAATGTAAATGTGAACATTCTTTTTATTTTGGGTTTATGTTTAATTCCTTATAATTCATACAGTAAAAACTGTTGGATTATTTTTCAGATAGAATGTAACAAAATCAGCATTTCTGAAATTACAATTTCTCTAATTGCTTAAAATTTAAAAAAACTGACAAGATAGTTCTTAAAACTCTACATTTATTGCTATTCCTGCTTGTCAAAATGTTTTTAAAAAAATTAGATTGAGACAATTCTTTTACATAAAAAACACCCATAATAATTTCTAGAAATTACTGAGACTTTGGAAATATGATTCCTCACATGCTTTTATTTTAAAATTTTAATTTCCAATTTAGAAAAATACATCCACCATTAAGTGATCTTGAAAATCTTGAAAAATTTAGTGTTAACACACTAAATATTTTAAAAATAGTTTTGAGTGTATTTGTGAATCTCTGCAACATACAAAGTTAAAAATGTGTAGGTTTAAAATCAATACAATCTGACTTACTAGCATAATTCACTGCAAAATAATTACTCTAGGGTCTAGTTTGCTTAGTACTCAATATTAATCTTCCAGCTCTAAATCTATGATCCTTATGTCAGTATCAAAGCTTAGAAAAAAAATTAGGCTCTTTCCTTCCTCCTCCTCCTCCTCCTCCATGGTACCTCTCAGATACCATATGCAACACTGAGAAATATTTTGAAGTACCAAGTAATGACTGCTATTATTACTAGGAACATATGGATCGCTGATGACCCCCAGCGTCCGTACTCTAACTATACTGTTCTATATTAGATGAATATGTTGTGTGTTGTGTGTGTATACACGTCTATATATATTTTGTATATAATATATATAGATGTCTGTATTTTCCTGCTTTGGCTTCTTGAAATATGAAAAAACAAAGTAAACAAACATTAAAAATACAATGTTTATTAAAATTACTGCCAGATCAGAAGAATGAGCAACATTTTCCATTTACTAATATGATTCCTCTACCTATATAGTCCTACTAAATTTTAATATGTAATATAACTTTTATTAGTCTCATAGAGTCCTAGCTATAAATTACATGAAAATTGCACTGTTACATGTATTAGCAGCTCTGTCATTTTTAATATAATTTCTGTTAATCTAGCAGAAATCATTGGTTATACTGTAAAGCCACCCACCCCTGCATAAGCACACAACTGTTAAAATGTAAATTGCCCAACTATTTTTAGCTGCTGCTGGAAAAAAAAAAGCTGTCCTCGGGAATAATGATTTGAGGTATTGTGTTCATTTTGTTTATCAAGCAGCTATTCAGACTCTAGTGGGGCCCAAGTGCTTAGGCAAGCAAAAGCTTTTTAAGAATGCCTGCAGCTGCAATCCAGCCTTCCAGGTAGGCTGCAGGTTCAGAGCACAGCTGCCCCAGGCTGCATCAACTCGGATCCATCTGGAACTGAGTTTCAAAGAGGATTTCAAATTCAAGTTTTTGGGCATTGGACAAAGGATAGTGGTGGTGAGGTGAATGGAGCCCAATAACTAAAAAAAAAAAAAAAAAAAGATACCATCTTGACTTGGGTCTTAATACATAATAAAAAGATCAGACCTATTTTGCTCTTTCTTTGGGACTACTTGCTAAGCCGGATGTTGCATTCAGTTTATACCTCGATGAGTTATGACTCATCCAGCAGCACCTGCGCCCATGTGTTAAGTACTGCCAAATAAAAAGCCCACCATCCATTTACACAACAAAGAGATGTACCCCCACAAGGCAACAGTGCCTCAAACCTCCCCTCCCCCCTATTTGTTCTAAGCAAGGAGGGGTGGAAAAATCTTTCTTCATTACACTAGAGATTTTTAAACCTTACATGGATTTATAATGTGGATTCATTTATAAACAATTTTGTTCCTTTAAAGAATAAAGCATATTTAACAGCACAAACACCCTTATAGCATAAGATTATCACAGCCATTAATGATTTTTCCAACAAACCTTTCCAACCTTTTTCATCAAAGCCCTAAATTCTCAAAGGATACATTTTTGAGCAAAGAGGGATCAACAAACTAGTTGCTTGAAAGCTTTCCTGATGCTAGGCTGAAGTTAGGAAAGGCTTAATGAAGGCTTTAAAATCCACTAGGGCTTCACAATGAACATCTGACTTGGTGATTTATGCATATTAATAACCTCAGTCCTACAGAGGCAAGCTGAGCCGAACATGTCCTCCGAATCTTAATGTCTTCAGCTCCATTGGGATTATTACAAATGTAAATTTCTAAGATTCTCAGCTATTAATCTCTGTCTGTCCTCCTGTTCAGCAACATAATGACTAATTAAACATCAAAAGACCTGTACAGGAGATCTTCTTTGACAGCTACCGGTCTAGCCTTCTTCCCAAGAGGCAAATTCAAATGACAGGGACATGGGGTAAGAGCATATGAGTGAGCTACAAATCAAGGCAGTGAAAGCTAGAAACTAAACATCAGATGTGGATTCAGACCTAACAAACCTCCCATATATATATTTTAGTTAGGCTATTTACAATCACTAGACAAAGCAGTCCTAACAACAACACCAACTTATTCTCTCGAGAAGTCATCACTGAACCCTGGCACACAATCTGTTACCATCAAGTTAAAACACAGGTACTTACAGAAGAAGGCAAACCAGGCGGCACCTTTCTGACTTTCTTTGCCTGCAAAGGATCTGTATGCAGAAGAAAACACACTTCATCAGCACATTGTAACAGACATAGAGAGAAACAACCAGTGTTCAGCTGCACAACAAAGCAACATGAGATTCTTTATGGTGCACGTCTTGTTTTCCAACTTTGTTTTTTGGCTATTCATTTAGCCAACTGTTCCCTTCTTGCTGGCTCTAAATAGGGCAATGTGAGGTGCACCCTGATTTAACGTGGTGCCACGTGGGATTGCTACAAATCTCGTGGGCATGCATGGAGGCTCAGAAAAAGAATACTATAAATAAATGTGTGCACCAAAGGCATATGATGCAACAGGTTAAGAATGGAACTAAGGGCCATGTCCTTGTGTATTTGGTCTGAGCTCAAGAACTGTAGTGCCAGTAGGAATAAGGGCAGGACCAAGTGTTATGCTCCTCTATATCTCCAATGGCAGGTAACTGACAGCATTTTCCACGTAACAGGTATTCAATAAATATTTCTTGTCAATAATGGTAAATTAAAAAAAATACCTATATCCTGGGTTCTAGGAGGAGTCAAATTAACATTTGCATACGTGTTACATAAGAAACAGACGTTAGGTGCTACTTAAGTTAAGAATTCTTAACTTGACCTTCATGGACTAGTCTATAGATTTCAGGGTTTCTGTGAACTTGATGGTGTGTGTGTGTGTGTGTGTGTGTGTGTGTGTGTGTGTGTGTGTGTGTGTGTGTGTGTGTGTGTGTGTGTGTGTGTGTCTTTATTTGCAATAACCTCTAACTTGAATTGAGCATCTCCTTCAATTACTTAGAAACCTTATTCTAAAAGGGGTCCACTAGCTTCACCAGAAGGTCCAAAGGGTCCATGACACAAAAAAGGTTAACAACTCTGGGTTTAAGGGGAAGATATCATATGCAATGTAAAAGAGCACACACAACGATGCTTTACAAAGTATTCTTGGTTTTTAGGTTAAATGGAAATACTGCCATATGTTTTTGTCTTTCCCTGCATTATAACTAATGAATGGTCATTGACAACTGCCTCAAATAGATTATTTTAGTACAAATAAAATCCAGCAGCCTTTGAAGTCAATCAAATTCATGATGTAGGGGGACAAGGAGTTACAGTCAGTGTTCAAATTAAATGCAGAAAAGGAAATATACAATAAATAAAAGTTAAGCTATGTCAGGAATACTAAGTTTTCATGTTTGAAAACAACATTCAAGAAAGTTAAAAAATTAATGTTATTCTGATACTGCATATGATATTTATATAACAGAAAAAAGACAGCTAGATTGATACCTCAGAGTACTGGTTAAAGCATATAGAAGAGTTTATAATAAGCAAAAAAGCAAATGAACCAAAACCCTTAAAGAGTGTGTATTCAAAACTACAATAGCGTATTTTACACATTTTGGCATTAGATGTTTACAGTTAATGCAAAGAAAAGTCTATTTAAAATTGAAATAACATTTCTGATGGACAAAATAATAATTTTATCAATGTAAATAAAAAGAATTATTTTCATATGCCTATTCCTTCTAGATCTCCTATAAGGGCCATTTCTCTCCTTTTTAGATTTACCTATATAATATTCAGGATTTAAAACCCAAGACTCCCATTCTTTCTTTTACAATGTAGGTAAAAACAATAAGCAAATTCTTTCAAATCCTGTTAATCAAAACAAGGCCTAACTTTAAGTTTTTCAAAGGAACTCACTATTAGGAAGAGACAGCACACAGGACAAAACTCTCTAAGGGACAATGTTTGATGTTTTCAAAAATGGGAATTATGGAAATACCTTCATAAACAAGCAAGGCATTTTTCTATGCCATAAATGGCACAGTATAACAATAAGACATTTAGATTTGTGTTGGGAATTCTCTTCAATGAATTAACTTTCCCAAGAGTCTGAAAAGCTTTAAAAAAAAACCCAGCTTTTCAAGTAGTGTGTAGAAATTTTAAAACCAAGAAGAAAAAAAAAATCCCTTTATTAGCATCTCTGTCCGTTCCCCAAGAGGCAGCCTGTATTTCCTTAAAACAGAATGTGCCAAAGATAAACAACATCTGGCACACTCTATATTTCTCAAATTTAAAGGCAAAATCTTTGTCCTTTGTGGGGCTTCATTAGAACTCAATGTTCCCAACTCTTCACAACCAAGAGAGTATCCCCTGAGCAAAAGCCACCCTCTTTCTACTATGTCAACTAGATACTGCTACTATTCAGGCTGGAGTCTACAACTGTGATTCAAGGGAAGGGAGACCGCTATAGTTCAAGTCAGTTCATCCTTGACATGCTAAGAAACAACTATTCTATCTGGGTTCTTCTCTTAGTTACCTGCAATTCAACCTCCATCTAAAGAACTTTTTGTTTTTATTTTTTTCTGTTTAAGCTCATCCTCAGATGTCACTGATTAATTTTATCATTTGTATTTGATCTGTAACCGAGGGTCTGAATGTGTTGTCATGATTTGTCTAAAAATTATGGGCAAAACTGTGATAAGTTAAGGGATGTTTTACAGAGAGTTAATTCCAGGACATTTAAACATCTGTTTGAGTGAAGACACTATTTTCATTTTTATCTTCGTATGTTCTAGTGCCTGGAACATTTCCTGGGACGTAGTAGGTACTTCAAAAATGTCTGCTGAATTGATCTGCATTATAAAGATTCAATACAGTGAAAGTCCTAGTGAGGTTGAAGCTATATACAATGAAGAATGTCACTTCTCTGCCCAGTAAGAGGAACGTAGCATGAAAAGTCTATTTCTGGGCAGTAAAAGCATTTTATTTAAGACCCTTAAAAAGGCTGAATGGTGTGGACAGAGGGCCAGATGTACAGTCAAGATCTTAGTTCATGTCCTGCTTCTGACGCACACTAACTCTGTGATCATGATGCATGTGTGAGCAAATGCCTTAATTATCTTCATTAACTTTACCCCCTTGCACTAGCAACTCTCACAGACTATAAGTCACAGATAAATTTCTCATCTGCATCATCAAAGAAGTATAGAGTTGTATGCATCAGTGAAATTACAGGTCCTTATGAAAACACAATAGATTCTTCAGGGTCTTCTGGCTTTAGCGGTAGGCTTTAATTGATAGGAGACTGAAGGATCCTAATAAGGAGGAAGAATTCTTATCATAGGTCACTGAATTAAAAAATGAAATTTCCAGTGACATTCCATTGATTCAGGTAACCCAAGAATACTGAGGATGGCATACTGGTGAGAGTGGGCCCTCTATTCTGAACATGAACACCGTCATTTATGTGCAGAAGAAAGTTTTGTGGTAACATAACTACATTTTACACTCAATTATGGAAGAATCTCAATGCCTTACCAAAAGTGAGTTTTGTCTGCAAAACTGATGGAACTAGGGATATTACAATTATTAGTTGCATTTGTATGGTACTTCAAGTTTTGCAAAGTCTTCACAAATACTACCTCATTTTATCCTCACAATAACCCTGGGAGGTAGGTGCTATTATTACCAACATTTTATAGATGAAAAAAATTGAGGCAGATAGGAAGGTCAAATAGCTAGTAAGTGTCTGAGGTTGGATTTGAACTCAGATCTTCCTGACTCCAGGGCAAGTGCTCTAGCTACTCAGTTGTCTACAATTAATATTGGCAACAAAATTTAATACTTGGATATACTTTCTTTCTTTTGGGTAGGTGACTTTGATTTGGGGAGGATTATTATTATTTTTTTTGCCTTTTTTTTGGAAGGGGGAGGGCAGGGCAATTGGGGTTAAGTGACTTGTCCAAGGTCACACGGCTAGTAAGTATTCTGTGTCTGGGGCCACATTTGAACTCAGGTCTTTCTGATTCCAGAGCTGGTGCTCTATTCACTGTGCCACCTAGCTCCCTCATGGATTAGTTTTAACATGATCATGAATAACAATTTATGTACCAGAAAATTTAGTTTTCTCATCTGTATAAGAGTAGTGCTCAGGAGGCCGCTAGGTGGCGCAGTGAGTAGAGAGTCAGCCCTGGAGTCAGAAGGACCTGAGTTCGGATTCGACCTCAGACACTTAACGCACACACAAATAAAACCTAGCTGTGTGACCTTGGGCAAGCAAAAAAAAAAAAAAAGGGTAGTGCTCAGAAATGGAGACTGGGATTTAAAAATAGAATGCAGAATCCTGAACTGACAGCAAAAAATAAGTCAGGAGAATGTAATCCACTGAAGTCCTTTTCCTGGTTTATGAGTCTGACTGGTCTGATTTGTTTATAAGTCTACTAGATATTTTAAAAGGGGAAAAAAGGAAAAGAATAGCCTTCTGTGGCAGAGAATTAATCTAGGAAAGTCATTTCCTGAAATGAATTTTAAAATACCTGAACCAATGAACTAATGTTTATTGAGTGCTGACTTTGTATAGAGTACCATAACTACTGATAGACTGTAATATACTGAAGGAGGATAAAAGTAAACACACCAAGTATTAAAGGTTAACTCTATAAAAGAAATCAGAAGTATATGTTAATTAAATCAAAAGGTATCCATTAAGATTTGCTTACTTGGTCTTCACAATGTCCTTGTAATATGTGAGATTTAAAAAAAATGGAAGATATGATACTTGGCCTCTGTGAACTTTCAAAGAAAGCTCATGTTTATGTGAGTACGAAAAAAGTGATTTATAATTTGTGGACTGAAACAATGAAGAAGACCAATTCCTATTGCATTTAAAATTCTCAAATATGATCTTTTCATTGCAAGGGGACACAGATGGTCAAGTTGGATTTTGTTCTTCAGTTTTGTTGGTAAGTCAACAATGTCACTGACTTGTTTAAATATTAGAGAGAGAACTTTTAAAGAGAGATAAATTTTAAGTTTTTATAATCTAAAACTTGTATAAAAATAAATCATATTAAATGCAGAAGAATCAGGATCATGTTTGTGCTCTACTTATTAATGATAGAATGGATTACATTTTTAAGCAAATAGGTTAATCTCCAATTTCAATATATTTCCTCAAATACCAAATTTCATAGGCCTAATGACTTTTCAGTCTCCTCTAAGCAGGAACACTTATGGTATTTTGGGCAAGGGAAGAAATTAAACAAAACTTGGACTTGAAGTTTCACTTAAAGACAGTGCGTATATTTACCAAGTGCTGAAGAGTCATGCAGTGGTCTTCTTCGAGAACTGGTGGCAGAAAAGGAGTAGTACGGTGTCCCGGCTTTTCCTGAAGATGATAACTGTGCTGGGCTCCCAAGTCCTATATCTTGTCGTAGGAGGCTAGACTGTTAAAAACAAAAAGGCAAAGGAAACCTAGTCACCTTTCTAAAATAAGAAAGCTTTTACAATACCACTGACTCTCGAGTATTTAAGTGGTGAAAATTATTTGTTGCTTCTTTGTTCCTCTTTTCACCTGCTTCTTGGTCACTGCATTTGCCTGTCTCCCAGAGAGATATGAAAAAAAAAATGAGGAGCAAGGTGAGACTCTCAAGTATGCTATTTTGTCAACTGTTCTGGCTTAAAAATCATAGGGTCACAGATGCCAAAGTCAAAGCTCTTTCCACTGTCACCCACTGCTTGGAAGAAAAAAGCAAACTTTAAAGAAACTGAGAAAGAACATTTTCAAATCATCTGGGACTCTAATGACTATGTTTGGTTTTCTGTGCAATAAGAGTGAATCATTTACTCATTTAGTTTTTTTCCCTAAATCATTTTGAATCAGTCTGTCTTAAGGAAAGTTTAAGAGAAATCTTCTATGCTGTCAGCACTGGGAAAAATATAAACTTCATTATGATAGGAGGCATTATGTCATGCTATGGTCAATCAAAGACATTTCAAAGCATAAGTAAGTTTAAAGAACAGAAATGAAGTAGGGGCTAGCTAAAACTATTGCCCTTTACAAAAGGTGCTAATTACTACCTTTATGACTTTGGGCAAGTTAAACAATTAAAGTGAACTGAAGTCTCCATATTCTCATCTCTAAAATGAGAACTTTGGATTAGATAATGCCTAAGGTCCTTCTAGCTCTGAGCTTTTCTCCGTGTATTTAAAATATATGAATACAGTGGAATTGCATTTTACAGGGGGGTTAGGTTCCAAAATCATCTTGAAAGGCAGAAATCGTACAGTCAAAATTACCCCCAAGAAATCCCTTTAATAGTCTATATAAACATAGCACAATGCATCATCTTTAGTCATAGCTGTAAAGTTAATCAGTCAGTAAATACTTATTACCACCTACAATGTGCCTGGCACTGTGCTAAGCTCTAGAGATAAAAATAAAGGGAAAGAAACCAGAGTTTCTGTAGAAGGCAATTTACTCCAAAGAGAAGATAAATCTGAGATCACTGCTATGGAAACAATTAAATGTAAATTTTATTTTTCACTTCATATATTCAGCTAAGGAATCAATCAGGAGAGAGTTAGTCAATCAACCAACAAGCATTTAAATGTTGTACTATGTGCCAGATATTAGGGATAATATTATACCTTGCTCAATATAGTATCTATTCCTATTTCACTGGACCTCAAGCCAGGAAGATCTGAGTTCAAATCTTCCTTAGATGCGTACTAACTATGTGACACTGAGTAAGTCACTTAATCTCTGTTGGCCTCAGTTTCTTCATCTATGAGATAGGAATAACAAAAGCACCTACCTCCAAAGGTTGCTGTAAGTATAAAACGAGATAACATTTGTAACACACATTGCAAACCTTAGAGTACTAATCCTTTCAAGCACCTTTCAACATAATGGAGAATGACAATCATATAAAATTATAAACAGAATAAATGAAAAGAGAATAAGTGCAGAGTAGGGAAATATAACCAATACTCCTACTCAAGTAAAAGAAAAGAAACAGGTAAAAGACTTATTGAGCAGGAAAAATTATGATTAAGGAAAAACATTCTGGAAGGAGCTTCATGAATAAGTGATTATATTAGACAATGACCACTTGAAATGATTTCTTCCTGTTTCACCAAGAGGCAAGGGAGGACACAAGCAAATTAAAGGGAACACAGTAAGGGGCCTTTAAGCTGCCTAGGAATTGCTAGGAAGGACAACTCAGGCTGTTCCTCTCAAAAGATCAACTACAGGCATGAATATGAGATTCTAGGATCACACTTGGTGCTACAAAATGTTCCTATTATGAGACACATACAAGAACTGAGACCAAACATGGGAAATGTAGATTCCTATCTTCCATCATATGCTTATTTAGCAGAGTGGTTCTGCTCACTTTATATAAATTGTTATTTTTCTGTGACCAAGCTCACTGCATCCTCTGTATGATGCAGTGCCATTGTATGTGAAATGCATCATATGTGACAAACACTAATTCCAAGAGTCAAGTCTTTATGATATTCCCAAGTGTATGCAATGCACCATTCTATTTAATCGTACAGACCTCCATACTTAAGTAGGGTATACTTACTTATACAGTATATAAATAAGGTTAGCTCATGTGTTTGCAACAAGGTTGGGCAAACTAGAGCCCGAAGGCCAAATCTAGCCTACTGCCTGTTTTTGGACTGCCCTCAAGCTAAAAATGATTTAAAATTTTTTTTAACACAACTTTATTTAAAATTATAAACTATTCTTAGCTCATGGACTACAGTAAACCTTTGCTGTAAATCTGTGGTTTAGTGCGATCAAGTTCCTCAATAGGATAGTTCAACTTTGTTCTATTTCATGTCCACAGATTATAACTTTAGCTTGGGTTAGCCGTCTTGGCATAGTGGAAAGAAAAGCTGGTTTAGAGACAAAAGACCTAGGCTCGAATCCTGCTGCTGATGTTTACTACCTGTAATACTCTGAGCAAATAAAACTCACTGGGGTTCAGCGTGCTCATGCACAAAATGGGGCTGATAGACTCGATAGCCTCTGAGGGACATTCTAACTCTAGCTCTATGACCTTGAAAAAGTATGTCATAAGACAAAAAGGCTATGGCTGATGCAGTGCATATTTATTGCCACTAATAGAAAATAACTCAGAAATATCTTCTGATGCTGAAAAAACTATCATCTTCTAACATAAAGGACAATGTTTATTCATATATTCAAGGAGTACTAGTGGAAAAATAGGGGCTAAGCAGTAGGACCAGCCCTGCTTTCCACCCCTGGATCAGAAGATGGGAACAGATAAAGAAGGTCTCAAAAGGTAAAGGGTAATGAATTCACGCCAGAGAATTTCAAGAGATAATCCGTCATTCATTGTCTTCACAGCTCTCCTATACTCATCTGTCCTCATTCACATATTTTAAGCTGCTATCTTTCCTGCCACTTCTGAAATACTAATAATAATAACTATTATAAAAACTAGCATTTATATAGCACTTACTATGTGCCAGTCACTGTGCTAAAGTGCTTTACAGATATTATCTCATTAGATCCTCAAAGCAACTCTGGGAGATAGCTTCAATTATTATGCCCATTTTACAGATGAGGAAACTGAGGCAAAGGTTAAGTGATTGGTCCAGGGTCACACAGCTAGAAAGTATCTGGGGCTAGATTTGAACTAAGATGTTCCTAATTCCAAGTTCAGCACCTTAATCATTGTGCCACCTATCTGCTCAAATGTTATTGATACTGATAAATGTGTCCCACAGCTCTAGCAAAAGGCTCAGGGTAACTTTGGTAGTTACAGTCATGTACAGTAACTTTAGGGGCAGCTAGGTGGTGTAGTGGATAGAGCACCTGGCCTGGAGTCAGGAAGACCAGAATTTAAATCTGCTCTCAGACAACTACTAACTGTGTGACTCTGGGCAAGTCACTTAATTCTTGCCTCAGTTTCCTCCTATGTAAAATGAGCTGGAGAAGGAAAGGGCAAACTATTCTACTATCTTTGCCAAGAGAACCTCAAATGGGGTCATGAAGAGTCACACATGACTGAACAATAACAGTAATTTTGGCAGAATAACAGTTGGTCTGATATTCACTATTAATGTCAAGGGGAAAAGTCCTAGTGAAATTTCTTCCCTTCTTTCAGTGCTCAATTACTCAAAACCAAACCCTTAAGATGCTTTGTTGCTTTAAATTTAATATAACCTGTTCAATCAACAATAAAAAACTGTGATCTAAACTAAGAGATAATACATTTTTCCAGAAAGATCCATATTTAAAAGTTCTGTTTTCTCAGACCTTAATGGGATGGCATTTATAAGAGTACATTCCTTTTAAAACAAGAGATATGAGGGTTGCATTTACCAAACAATATAAAATAGAAACTAAATGACACTGCTATGAGATGTTATCTTTCATACAAGTAGTTTTATATTTATGAAACAGTGGATGGATAAAACATTCTGTAGTAGGTTTGCCAAACGGATAGTCTTTTGTCCTTGTAAAAATCATATACCAGGGGGAGGTGAAACAGGTAGAAAAAAGCAATCAATATAAATAAGGCAGTCAGTCTCTCTCTCTCTCTCTCTCTCTCTCTCTCTCTCTCTCTCTCTCTCTCTCTCTCTCCTGTCTCTGATTCATGCTCCACACAGCTGTCAAAGTGATTTCTTAAAGTGCATGTCTGACTATGTCACTGCCCTTCTCAGTAAACTACAGTAACTCTCGATTACACCTAGAATTAAAATATAAACTACTTAGTGTGGTATTTAAAGGCCTTTAGAATCTTCGCCCAACCTATCTTTAAAGTCTCAGTTTGTAGAGTGCCTTCCTAGATTCTTTGGTCCCCAAATAGGTCTTCCTGGTCTACATACATGCTATTCTATCTCCGATACTCTTTCTGTACCTGTTCTCTGGCTGTTTCCCATGCCCTAAATATACTCTGCTCTTCTTTAAGATTTAGGTCAAGTAGTAGTACCATCTACATGAAGCTTTTCTTGATGCCCACTGCTGAGAGCACCCTCCCTCCCAAGATTTTGTTCTTGTTCAGTCATCTTCTGTCTCTGTGACAGAAAACCCAAAGATACTGGAGTGGTTTTCCATTTTCTTCTCCTGCTCATTTTACAGATGAGCAAACAGGATTAAGTGACTTGCCCAGAGTCACATAGCTAGGAAGTGTCTGAAGCTGAATCAGAACTCGGGTCTCCCTGACTCCAGGCTAGGCACTCTATTCACTGCAGCAATGCCTAGTGGCCCCGCTCTCTCCTAAGACTACCTTGTGCTTATTTTATATTTTTAAAAAATATACTTCCTGTCTTCTCCAACAGAACATAAACTGCTTGAGGGGAAGGGACAATTTCATTTTAGTCTTTGTTATCCCCAGCACCTAGCAGGAGCTTAATTGTATTGGTTGATTATACTTTCCATGAAATAGGGTTGCTCTCCTTTATATCATCATGTGGGTTTTCAAGAATTTTTATTGCAGGAGATATGAGTAGTTCAGAGGTTCAGACTAGTTCAAACTAATACAGACCTGTTCCAATAAATTCATTTGGTAAAGACTAGTTTAAACTGGTTCAATATATACAGATGTGCAGTTCTGACTAGTTCAAACTGGTTAAAAGCAGATGAAAATATTTCAGAGCAACTGAAACCAGTACTGACTCTATTATAGGCTGAATAGGCTATTGTGGTCTAGCCTGGAAACCTATCTGCTATTTATAGCTTTGTTTCTATGAGAAAATGCATTCCAAGGTCTGAGCAACTGACATACCAGTGAACTTTGGGAACACATCCCTTTTGTAATTTGAGTACTAGCTGTCTATGCAAATACTTTCTGCATTTGTATATAGTGGGCTTTTATGAAAGGTATTTACTTCTTGAAAATTTTAATGCAGCTCATTCTAACCAATAACAGGCCAAAAGGAGATAGGGTTAAAAAAAAAAAACCCTAATCCTATAGCAAGTAAAAATTCACTGAACTTTTCTAACTACCTTTTCTAATCTTGCTACTTCTCCCCTGTGGAGTTATTCAACCTAGATCTAAAACCTTATGGATATGCAAAAGAAAACACAGATGAAACTATTTCTTTATATAGTAGAAAGTGCAGCTTTGTTTTCTTTGTGCTATATTCCAACACTATATGAAATTAAAAAAAAAAAACTTTTTTAGACTGTCTCTGTCCCTGAAGAGTTTACATTCAAGTGTCAGCTATAGCAAGAAGCCTTCCCAAGTCCTCAACCTTAGTGCTACCCCCCTGAGGCTACTCCCAATTTATCCTCTATATATCTTGTTTGTACATAGCTGTTTCATGTTGTTTCCCCTAGTCGACTATGAACTCCTTGAGAGCAGGGACTGGTTTGGTTTTTGTCTTTCTTTGTATTCCTAATGCTTAGAATAGTATTTGGAACATAGTAAGCACTTCATAAAAGATAAAATAAGTTATATATGCATATTTACATACATATCCATGTATATATATATGAAATAACTAGAGGAAAATATCTGTGGCAATAACCAACAGCTTGTATTATACTGCCTATTAATATTATCAATTAATATTCTAAACATTTAGTGGTGCTTTTTCCTCATTCTAGTCTTCAAGCTTTTAGCCACTACTCTCTATATTGTAGCATACAAAATAAGCTATTATATATTTTTTTCTGATAAAAAAAAATAGATGTCAGCTCATCTTATTGATTTTTCTGCCTGTCTGAAGCAAATGAGAAGCAATATTGATTAGGACTGATCCTGTCCTGGAGGTATCTCATGCAAAAAGGAATATACAAATATCCCTGAGGAGAAAAAATGACTAGCAAAGCAGTTTTAAATTATCAGCAGCATGTTCTTTTTAGGCGAGGCTGCCTTAGGTCTCTTCTAAGGTATTAGTTCTCTGAAACGATACATCAGTTAGTTCTTAACACATTCTTTAAACAGAATGTTTGTATCTTTAGTCAGTTAAAACCTCATCTGCTAAACTTGCATTTAATTACTAAAAAATAATCAATGATGGGTTATCCTCCTGAAACACTGGCTAATTCTTCATGGATTAATGTTATAACAGATTAAACAGGCATCTATCTCTGCTAAATATTCTTCACTTTGAATTACACAGAACAAATACTCAGTTTGCAAACAAGCACCCAAAGATTTTTTAAAAAGAATTTTCCAAGGGTGCATAAGCCTCAAAGAAAAAAATAAAAACTCTACTGTATCACATGGCTGCTACCACCACCACCACCATAATAATGAAGAGAATACTTGGTCCAAAAAAAATTGACCAGTAGAAATGAAATGGCAGTGGAGGTGACCAAAAGTAGTAATCAGTTTGCACTGAGCTATTTATCACTGCTACCTCTTCCTGATAATACAGATAGGCACTTTTAAAAGTACTCCCAGGGGACATGATGATATGACTAAGAAGGTAAGATGCTAATGCCAACCAATAAATAAAAGTGATGATTTTTTTGTGGTGACAAAAAAAAAAATTGGAAACTAAGGGGAGGGGTCCCTATTAATGAAGGAAGGGGAGAACAAATTATGGCATATGAGTACGATAGAATATTATTGTGTGGTAAGAAATGACAAAGGGAATAGTTTTAGAGAAACCTGGGAAGACTTTTATGAATCCATGCAGTGTGAGGTGAGCAAAACCTAAAGAACAATTGATACAATAACAGCACTGCGAAAATAAATTTCAGAAGACTTAAGAACCTGACCAACACAATGACCAATTCTGTTTTATAAATGAGTATTATATCTAATCAGATTATTTAATATGAGTGTTACTGAGTATTTATAACAGAGTTATGCTGAAATATGCTTCCTACCTCCTGATAGAGAAGTGATGGCCTCGGGGTACAGAATGAGACATTTTTTTCTGGACAGGTCCAAAGGGGGAATTTACCAAAGCAAATTGGCTATGAACATTTGTTATAAAAGTTTTGCTTGCTTGATAAATAAAAAGACAGTAAATAAAGTAAACAAATAACTACTCCACAAAGTAAATGCATGTAGAAATAGAAAATTAGAGATCAAGAAGAATGAGCTGGGGATAAGGACAAACTTTAAGGATTGTCACCTTCCTATTGTCTTTACAAAAAATAGCTGAAACTTAGGGAATACTGATTTGCTTCCTTGGAGCAACTTTAATTAAAATAAGCAGAGTTTTACTTAATTTTCCCACTCAATCCTGTAAATTAACTAAAAGCCTAATTAACATTGTGCCAGATTTAAAAAGGGTTAAGTTGATTTTGTGATTAAAGTTTTAAAATATTATTCTGATGTCACTGTCTTTAAGTAATATTAAAGTTAATTTATTTTCTAGGAAAATAAGATAGAAGACTCCTTCAAGTTACAAAATCAAGGTATCTCACAAATAAAAATAAATCTAATATAAACATATGTATGATATATAAAAGTATGTATATACATATATGTATATATCTTTATATACACATACATACGTGTGTATATGTCTCCAGGGGGAGCCCTTGGTTTTTAACATTATATAGAATTCCATTAATTTTCACACCCATCTGAATGGTATTCACTTTGAAATAATAAAGGTAGGCAGCTATTCCTGGCCTTCTTCATAGGGATATCAGTCTTAATCTAAATGGTAAAAGGGAATGAAATATAATTCCAGTAAAAAACAAAACAAAACAAAACTATTTCAACTATTGGAAGATTTTTTTCTCTGAAATTCTTTATGTTCTACTACATAATTTGCTATTAAAAACTTTTCCCCAGAGGATAAGAAAAAGTGCTTATTTTTAAGTTATGGTAATCAGATCTTTTTCTTTTGGTTTAAAGAATCATAGTAAGATAACATTAAAAAAAATCATTAAAACCCCAAATGATTCTCAGTGATTTTGACAGAAGAATTAGACATAAAGGAGGAGCACATTACCTGAAGTCCCTGGAAAGCCTTTCTAGACAACTAAGATAAACATCTAATATATAAAATGTTGAACTTTCATTATTTATTAGTTTTCTGTTAATATTCCACAAATGATTAAAAAGCATACTGCAATAAACACTGAATTTGGAAAACACTGACATTTGTAAAATAATTGTATTATGATGTAAATGCATTTTAAATTGAAATTCTAGGGATATGTTAGCAATTATCAGCATGTTGTTAAAGAATTTTATCCTGAGAATCTCATTAGATAGTGATGTGAACTACAGTTGTTATCATTCTGAGAACAAAGGGATCTTGAATGAGTAATCAATAGCAACTGGCAGAAAATGAGACATTAATTATGATCCTCTCTAGTGTTTTGTCTCAGACAAGGTTTCATTAAATGCTTTGTGCTAACCTGTACAGTTTCAAGTCATTACCAACACATTGGACAATATATTATTTGGAGGGGGGTGAGTGGAGGGAGTGATCTCAAAACAATAAAAGAGAACTTTAGATGCTACTATTCTTTTTGTGGGTCAATCAAAACACACCAACCACCACTAACCAAATGTTGTACGCTTTCTTCAAAACGTCTCAAATCTTATCATCTCTACATAGTCTCTTGAAAATTTAATTATCATCATCTATACCAAAAGAGTCATGCAGGTTTGAGAAGATAATGGCAGTCATCCATCAACTGCATCCTGCCACAGCAATCAGCCTAATCTTACTCACTGGAATGAAAAGAAAAGGGGTTGGGGGGGGTGGGAAGCTACCTAGGGTACTAGCTACCTAAGTGCTGCCACATCATAAACAAAATTATCATTAGCATATAGAAATTCTGAGATCTTGTCATACCTCTCCTTTTCTTTACTTAAGATTAAAACAGACGTAAATCCTGAATCAGCTGAAGTGAAAACACCTATCTTTATTAAAGATGAAGAGGAAAAAAAGTTAAAAGATAGCATGGTAAAGATCATTGGGATTGTAAGGTTCAAAGAGAGATTAAATATAAGTAAAGTGCTACATACATTTTAAAGTGCTATTAAAAAATGCTAGCTATTGTCTTTAAATGGGCTTTTGGAAAAGACATATGAAACTCTCTTCCACATTTCCTAGACATTTTTATCATTCTCACATACACTATATCTGAATAAGTGGCAGGACTATAGCTTTTACTTGGCATTTATTATATGCTATTTTGTATCTATTGTTAGTAACTTTCCAAGTCATTCATACAATTAGATCTTAAGCACTTCCAGAATGGGGACTGTCTTATACTTTGTTGTAGCTCTAGCAGTGTTTTGCCATAAACAGGGAGTCTTTGTAGATTAAAATGGGTAAAATTATTGAAAAACTGATTGGGGTTCTTTCCACAAGTATATATTTTTGTACCTTTGTCTTACTTAGAAAGAATTTGAAAGAAGGAATGTTTCCAATATTAAAAAAATTCTTTGAAGTTTCTACTTTGAAAAAGATTCTTCTGATATTTTTTTTCTCAGACAAAAGTATGAAAGGGGACTGTGCCAATGATTTTCCTTTGGACAGAAGTGCAATTGATTTTTCATTAATTTTTTCTTATATATCATTTAAGGACAAAGCAGTCTCTGAGGAAGGAGGAATTCTTTTTATTAATAACAAAATGAAAAGTAAAAAGATGTCACATGTTGGGCAGGAAAACATTACCATGCAGCAATTTTTAACATACAGCTTTGAAGTAAAGATCCAATAAAACAATTCTTGTGAAATCTGTGGGAAAAATCACTATTGTACTAACAGAGTTAAGTAGGGTTGAGATAAGCACAGCAACCAACCCCTCCCCCCCGCCCCCCAGCTATCTTTTCTTAACTTACTCAATTTAAACGACATGGAATTTTCTCTGGGATTTTATATGTAGGAAGGGAAATATTTGAAATATCTCAAAATCAAAAGTTAAGTGGTTTTAAGAATGGCCTTTGGATAGTGAAATAGTTTAAAATACATTATAAATTTCTTGACTACAATAATTTAAAAGCACTAAGAGTAGAAACTTATTTTTTGAATAAAATTGGTAATGTTATATGAGTCAGGTTAAGTAAGTATTCTATTGGTGTGTTACTCTTTGGGGATTTCTCTATATTCTCTAAAAGCATTCCTTTTTTCGTTTTTATGAACTTGACAAACAACAAATATGAATATTTCAATAATCAAAGAAAAAGATAACTGAATAGAAAACTATGAATCTTAATATATAAGAGCTTGTTCTTTCAAAAGTACATATTTAATTTAACATGATAATAGCTATACTTTCTTCTATGTTTAAGTCACTTTTTATACTTCCTTCAATACCCTTGTGTATTTTTTTCTTAGATGTTTCATTGGTACTCTTGAAATTTTATATCCTTACACCAAGCTGACAAAAGCTTTAATAACATCATTTTTCAATGGCCAAGAAAGTTACACTCAGACTCTGGGTATGGAATGGGAGAATGGAAGCTCTACAAGAGAAAAAACAACAAAGTCTTAGGAATACGTACCCCTTCTTAAAGGAGTTCTGTAACACTTACTCCAGTTACTAATAGATTTCTTTTTAGAGTTCCAAAACACAGGATTATATAGGACACACTTTAAATCATATAAGTTATTCCATTGTTTCTACATTGAGAAGACCAGCAAAAATGACTTAGAAATTAATTGGAGATACTGCAGGCGTCACTTTTGACCCTTCTAAGAATTAGAATCACATTGCCAGGGGCTGGTCTCTGACATACACTGTCCCCAGTCATTGGCTATGCCTTTCCATTTAAAGCATCCCAAACATAAGATTATCTATTTTGGAGAGATTCTACATTTTCTTTCAAAGAAGAATTTTAACACGCCAAGTCAGATACCAACTAGGATGCAGATACTGACCCCCAGATCTCACATATTGTAACCTATTTGTCTTTTTTAATTCTAAGAGGAAATGGAAACTGATTATCAGGTTTGGAGAGGTAGTGTATGCTATAATGTAAATGATGCTGGACTTGAAATTAGGAGATGTTTCAAATTCAACTTCCGACATTTACTACCTATGTGACTGAAGGAAAGTTACTTAATTTCTCCTACCATCAGTTTCTTCATTTGTATGGGGATGATTTTAGTTGTACTACCTACCTCACAGGGTTGGTACAAGGAAAGTTTTTGTGAAATATAAACTTCTCACTTGGCTGCACTGCTTTGGGGCTTCTCCAACATACCCCTGAACCAGGTACCTCCCCCAGAATCCCACTTCCCAGTGCTTTTCGGATTGCTTCAGTGTGTTGTCTTCCCTCCGTTAGACTGTAACCTCCTCAAAGGCAGGGACTATATTTTTTGTATTCATATCTCTAGCACTTAGCACAATGGTTGGCACACAGAAGGCACTTAATAAACATTTGCTGATTTATATATATGTGAATTATCAACATTACCGCCATCTTGTTCTCATCTTTTTAATGAAGTTCTGACAGGAATGTTCTTGGAACAAGTTGCTATCCTGCCACTATTTTTTATATTTAATGATATATGGATTATCGTCCAGGTGGACAAAATAACTGTATTAGAATGTAAGCTCATCCTTTGGAGGCTCAATGAAAGCATCCTCTTTACAACTCCAATGACAGACAGGACAATATGGATGTTATGTACCTCATCCTGTTCCTGTATAATCTGGTTGTCTTCTGCCAAGACTCTGTTCTGTGTAAATCGGGACTACAGTATTTGGTTTGGTGATATCTATTAAAAAGTTATTCTTAAATGTTTATGGATCGATGTTATATCCAGGAGAATGCGGGCAAGAGTTCAATACTGTACAATAATACAGTACAATAATGGTCCAGTTCCAATAAAGTTTATTAGCTGAGTTCTCTCAGATGGTTTGAAGTCTGTATTTCATAAAACAGAATGAGCCTCTAATTGTAATTCTAGCCACCAGGTCACATACTTCTAGGTACTTTAGTGGGGGCTAAATTTTTTGCAGCTTGAAGAGATGTAGTGCATGGTCTCTACTGTCTGCCTGAATAATCTGAACTGGTCACCAAGTCTTAGTTCCTTAAGGATAACCCTTCTGCAATTCCTGATGGCAATAATTTGGTATTGCAATGCTAAAATAAACCTCTGTTTCCACAAACAAATCCACATGACTCAAACATTTGTCTAATAACTTTTTGTTAACATACTGTTGACTGGCTTCATGTGGACACTGCTGATAAAATGTTTGTTGTTTTTTTTTAATTCCATTTTTGTTTTTTTTTTTTAAGTCAATTTATAGGCTCCTTCTAGAGAGAAATCATTTTTGGTAAAAACCAAGAAATCCAATAGTGTCTATCTGTTATCAGTTTCTACGATTACTTGAAGTGATGGCTAGTTCTAAAATTATTTCTGTAGGGCTTAGACCTGTTTATTTTGTGCTCTAAAAATAGTTATCCATCCTCTTCCTCCCTTATGTACCTTTTGTACAGCTTCTTTTTTGTTCTCTGTATTTCATTAATATTGTATGGGTTTTACTTTTATATAAGTTATAGTCTATTTTGCAAATCCAAAAAGTGCACATTAAGATTGACACTGTGTGAGTGTTGTGTGTTTTAAATGTGTTCTAATCATTCAGTTTTGATTTCAGGATGCTGATAGTATCTTAACGTACCCAGCCACAGCCTTCTCTGTGATATTTTCACACTTGATATGTCATGCTTTGGAGAAAACCTCAGCATGGCTATGCATTGCCTTAATCCTTTAATTCAATGTGGCCTCTGAAATTTGGATGAAAATAATTCATTTCTTTCTCTATGGAGTATATTAAGAATTATACACTTAAGGAAACAAAGGACATTTTGATATCATTGGTGAAAGATTTAATGAGATCAAAGAATTTCAATTTATTTAGTTTTTTTGCTTTTTGGAGGGCAGTTAGGATTAAGTGACTTGCCCAAGGTCACACAGCTAGCTCTGTGTGTGTGTGTGTGTGTGTGTGAAGTGTCTGAGATCAGATTTGAACTCAGGTCCTCCTGACTCCAGGGCCAGTGCTCTACTCACTGTGCCACCTAGCCTTCCACAAGGAATTTCAATTTAAAAAAGATTTATTAAATGCCTATTATGTTCCAAACATGGTGTTAAGCACTGAGAATTCAAAGAATGCCAAGAAACCATCCCTGCTCTCAAGGAGCTCAGCACCTAATGAGAGAGGCAATTTATAAGCAACTATGTAAAAGTAGCACTTATAAGATAAACTGGAGGTTATATCAGTCCTCCAAATTAAGGAGGACTAGGAAAGGCTTCTTGTAAATGGTGGAACTTTACTTGGGATTTGAAGGAAGTCAGGGAAGTCAAGACAGGGACATGAGAAGGGAGAGAGCTCAAGGTATGAGAGGTAGCCAGTGAAAATGCTTGCTGACCTGACTTTAACTTGTTTAAACAATGTTTATTTAATGGTGTTTTTTTTCCTCCTTCACTGGAACCATATACCTTGATGTCATTTATATACAAGAATTGAATAATAATATGATTTGCTTCTATTCCCTCTTTAATTTGGAAACTACACACAGCTCCACTTAAAAGAAATGATAATGTATTTAAGAATAAGCAGAATCACAGTGGGCTTACTGTCTCCCTGATAAAATGTCACATTTTATATAAGTCATACTTGCCATTATTCTGCTGGTAGCATGTTTTAAATAGAAAAGTTTTCCATGTGGACATCAAATACTCCAATGCCCTCACTCTACTTGGGTTTATTTTATGTATTTGCAGCAAATGAATATGTGATGAGGACAGAACTGAGCCAAAGGCTTTGTGGCAAAGGATGCTATAATGTTTTTACACCTCTGGTAAAATTTTTACACCTCTGGTCAAATACTATTGCATTCATTAAAAATGACTAAGTAGATACTCGCTTTTCCAAACTGCTTTGTTTTGGTGTAACTGATCTATTAATGAGTCAAGTTGCCAAACTCAAAAAAGCCTCTTAAGAATTGTAATCTATGTATGCCTTCTTTTTCAAAATTATATGAGATAATATAGTTGTTTTGTGACTTATTTGGTTATTAGATATGATTTCTTGAGTCTATATTACGCGAAGATTTCCAATGACATCATCATGATTACATCATGATCATCATCATGTATATTAACAGTGACTGTTTCTGTGCCTTCTCCTTTCCAAGTCAAATAACTATTATTTTATTAATGTTTCCCCATAAATTTTTCATTAAAAATTTTATCAAAGTTTTTATTTTCTCCTTGGAAACTTGTATTCCAATTTTGTTAGTATGCTAACTGTCACATATTTAAACATTAAAATGATATTTTTCATTAATGTTCTGAGATCTTAAAATGAGGGGTCTCTTTGTAAGGAATCTTCAAGGAAAAGTAAAATCATATCATATGGAGAACTTTACTCCTTGTTTTAAAGTTTTCATACAGTTAAAAGTCTCAGGCTTTGCCTTGCAGTTTCACCTTATAAGAGGAGTAGTTATAATTCATATATAAAGTACTAATGTAGAATTCTATCCTTAAACAAAATAATGTCATATTTACTGCTTTATACAGATAACAGAATAGAGGAACTGTGTGAATATATAAAACAAATAAATTATATACACATATATCTATATCTATATGGATGGTACAAAACATATTAATGATCCAGGAAGCAACTCCCATTACTAAAGAGTTGTGCTTAGTCAGTAAACTCTGCTTCAAAACCTACAAGGCTGAATTGTTCTAATATTTTTTTAATGTTTTATCCAGTTATGGATTCAAGGGAGCTGACTGGTAAACTAATTTAACTAAGTACAAGCTTAATAATTCCTAAATGAGGCAGAGGCTTTTGATTATTAAACTGCCTGCTTCAGAAACAAATATTTTCTAGGCATTTTCCACTTCTAATACAATATACTGCTATTAGCTAATGAATTCTTTAGCACACTACCTTTAGAAACTGGAAAAGGTCTTCAATCACTGCATTTTTAATACTGTATATATAGAATCAAATGAATATAGACCAGAAATGCAGAGGTTATACAGAAATGCAGGCTGGGACTTTCATATCTTAAGATGCTTATGTGTATGTATATATGCAATTCAAATTTCTATAAGGGAAAAAATTAAAAACAAAGGGTGATGTGTGTGCGTGCGCTTTTAACTCCATCTGCTTCTTTTCAAAAGCTACAGAGGTAGATTTTTCACAGAATTACTCACTATATGACTCCCTACCAGAGTAGAACTAATTCTTAGCACCTGCTACCCACCACACTCAGGGATGTCTTCACTGATTATCTTCAAATGGTCATCTCTAGTTTCAGGAAAAGTCAAGCTTCTAGCATGGATTTTTTTTTATTTACTTTTCAAACAGTTATATACATAGGCTCTTGAGCTTGATAATAAAAAAAAAACTAAAGCTACTGTAGGCTATATGAAAGACTGTAAAACTATTTTCTTTTATTTACATTAAAATGAAGAGACTTCTCCCCATGGCCTCCTCCAAAAGGAGTTTTTAATGTCACATAAAATCTGGATACCCTGTGTGTCATCTAAAGGGAAAAAACTGACTTTAGTGGACCATAGAGCAAGCACCCTGTGCATTCTAGCATCAAAGACTTTAAAATATTTGCTGATAAAATTGAAAGTTGAAATCTAACTGCTTTCAGGATCCAGACTTTATGTGGAATATATTTTTTAGTAGTTTTGTTTTAGGTTTTCTTTACATTGGAGCATTTTAAGTATCAATTTTAATAATTTGGAAAGTTTATTTTTTAATTTTTTTAGTGTTTATATATATTTGAAACATTTAATTTTAAGACCTCGAATTTCAGATCCATTCCCTTCCTCCCTTGTCACCCATTCCCTCTGGGAAAGTAAGTAATTCAGTATGTGTTGTACATGTATAGCTATGCAAAATATTACCATAGTAGATATATTGTACAAGGCTGCTTATAATTCCCTCCCACCCATCCCACCCCCCACCTGGTCCATTTCCTACTTGATCCTGTCCCTCTTCTATAGTGGGTACTTCCAACCTCCCCTCCCCCCAAGGATGCCCTCCCATCCATCATCCCTCCTCTCATCCCCCTTCCCCCTATTCTGCTGCAGGTTGAGATATCCCATTTAGTATGTATGTCATTCTCTCCCTGAACCAAATTCAATGAGAATGTGGTTTTGCCTTTTTGCCTTCCTATTCTCCCCCTCCCTTGCAACCACTTCCCCTTGCTTCTTCTACATGAGATAGTTTACCCTACCCTGTCTCTCCCCATCTCCTCTTGCCACTTTCCTCTCTTACCTCATAATTTCACCCCTTAAGTATCATCCCTTCCCAACAAATTCAACCTATGCCCTCTATCCATGTATAACTGTAAACATATATACACACATTCACATATGTATTCATATGACCATACACCCTTCTTCCATTATTTTCATACTGAGAAAAGTTTCATCAGTCACATTTATTGTTTTTCCATGTAGGAATGTAAATAGGTTAACTTTGATAAGTTCCTTTTGATTTCTTTTCCCTGATTACTTTCTCAGGAATCTCTTGCTTCTTGTGTCTGGATGTCAAATTTTCTATTCAACTCTGGTTTTTTCCTCAAGAATGCTTGAAAGTCCCCTATTCCACTGAATGACCATATTTTCCCCTGAAACAAAATACTCAGTTTTGCTGGGTAGGTGACCCTTGGGTTCATTCCCAGTTCTTTTGCCCTCTGGAATATCATATTCCATGCCCTTCGATCCCTCAGTGTAGAAGCTGCCAGGTCCTGTGCTATTCTGATTGTGTTTCCACATTATTGAAATTGTTTCTTCCTGGCCGCTTGTAGTATTTTCTCCTTGATCTGGGGATTCTGGAACCTGGCTAAAATATTCCTGGGAGTTTTCTTTTTGGGATCTTTTTCAGGAGGTGATTGGTGGATTCTTTCAATCTCTATTTTGCCCTATGGGTCAAAAACATCAGGGCAATTTTCCTTGAGGATTTCTTGAAGGGTGATTTCTAGGTTCTTTCTTTGATCATGGCTTTCAGGTAGTCCAATAATTTTTAAATTGTCTCTCCTGGATCTATTTTCCAGGTCAGTGGTTTTTCCCATGAGATATTTCACATTGCCTTCTATTCTTTCATTTGTTTGGATCTGCTTAACAGCATCTTGATTTCTCATAAAGTCACTAGCTTCCATTTGCTCCAGTCTAACTCTGAAGGAATGAATCTCCTCAGTGAACTTTTGAGATTCTTTTTCCATCTGGCAAATTTGACTTTTTAAGGCATTCTTCTCCTCATTGCCCTTTTGGGCCTCCTTGGCCATTTGAGTTAGTCTATTTTTTAAGGTGTTGTTCTCCTCAGTCAGGCTGTTGACCCTCATTTCATCCTTTTCCTGCATCCTTCTCATTTCTCTTTCCAATTTTTCCTCCACTTCTCTTATTTGATTTTCAAAGTCCTTCTTAAGGTCCTCTATGGCCTGTAACCCACTCATATTTCCTTTGGGGTTTTTGGAGCAGGATTTCTGACCTCACAGTCCTCTGACTGTTCCATGCTTCAATCCCCTTTGCCCCCCAAATAGGAGTCTGTTTCATTTTTCTGTTTGTTTCCTTTGCCTTGGCATGATGCCACTTAATTACTTGACTTTTGGGCTTGTTGTCACAGTAGAACTCTGCCACCAGACAGGGGAGCTTCATCCCAAACGTGTGGGGGGCGAACTTCCGTTTCTGGCAAGCTGGAAACCCGCCCCACAACCTCCCCCCCAGACCACAATCCAGATCCAGGGAGGTTAAAGCAAGAGTGATTACCCCCTGAGACTGATTGCTGGATCTCCCTACAGTTCACAGGCCAGGAGCTGGAGCCACCACTGAAAACTGCAAAATGGCGTGTCTCCTGAGCAGCTTCTAGCCCCCAGGGGAGGAAGCCGACGTGTTCCCCAAATACTGGTCCCAAAGTCCATAGGGCACTAACCTCTCACTTTGTCCTAGGCATGTCTGTGTTGACCATTCTGGAATCGCCACAGCTGCTGCTGTTCTGGGGTCCCTCCAGCCAGCTGTTGGCCCGGCTGCCCTGGGGCTAAAACCACGGGACCTGGGCTCAGCAATCCTCGTGGTGCGCTGTGCTGCAGGCTCCGAGAGCGCTGCACTGGCCCTTCCTGCAGGGCTGCTGGGCTGTCCTCAGTGGGAGGTTAGCTTCTCTGTGTCGTTCTTTGGGTGCTGGGGCTCCAGAAGTTGTTCAGAGTCCCCTTTTACATAGTTTGGAGGTCATCTGGGGGGAGAAAGCCTTGGAGGTGCTGTTTCTACTCCGCCATCTTGGCTCCGCCCCCCTGGAAAGTTTATTTTATATTGAGAACTTAAAAATTCTACCCTAAAAATAGAGTATGAGTACAGTAGGGAGAGGATGGAACAAAGTATTTCCTTAAGCACTTTTTTTTGTGTACTGAATGTGGTGATTTTATTGATGGTACACAATACAGGACTCTAGGCTTCTCCCCACTACTTATAGGGGTGCTTTGGGACAAGGATGTGAGTGGGTTACAGGATCCCTAGTATAGAAATTTAGGTTAGGAATATAGGCTTCCCCAGTGGTGGATCTCCTTTTTTTGCCTGGGGATGAAGGTCCATGACTTTTCACTTTACTCACTAAGGCAACTTTTTTTTCTCTTTATATCAAAGAAAATTTCTTACATTGCCTCAAAATGCCTCTGCCCTGGGGTTAAGGAAGGAGCTGAGATGAGAGTAAGATATAAGGAACAGGAGAGGGTAGGATCATAGGTGGAAGTGAACCTTAGAAGAAATTATATAACAGATGAGGAAGCTGAGGCTTAGAGAAGGAAAGATAATTCCCCAAGGTATGAAAATAGAAATTGGAGAATGGGGGGAGAAAAAAAGAAGTGTCAAGGATGATGACCTGGGGAACTCTTCTTAGGTCTGCAGTTGTCCCTCTTTTTTTTACACCTACTTTTAAAAATGCAAAAATCACATAAGAATGTATGATGGCTCTGCTGGACAGTAATGTGATTTTACCACATGAGCAAGGTTAGGCATAATTGGTGTAGGAAAAAAAGCAATAGGTTCAGAATGGGTAGGTCTAGAACCAGATCTGATACTTTGAAATTGTGACTGTGACCACATCACTTAGCTCCCCCAAGCCTCAATTCTCTCATCCAGGAATAATAATACTCGTAAGTCACAAGGTTTGTTTTAAGAAAAGTATTTGGTTTAAAAAAAAACAGCTTAAGTGCCATATAAATGTTAAATCAGTAATAATAACAGTAACACTTGGTCAGGCTATTCTACTTTTTTCCATCTCCTACAGGGAATTATAGTCAAAAGGGTGGCTCCTCATGGGGGAAAAAGAGTTGGTGCATAGCTCCAAACCATGTTCTTTTTGGGGAAAAAAATCTGTCATTGGAAAGCCAGGAGCCTCAGTGCATTTTGGGGTGCAGAAGGCAAGTAGGAATCATTTCTACATCAGCTAACTGGAAAAATTGTAGTATTTGGTCAGACTGTAAACACTGTTAGCTTTACCCAAATGAAATAAGGGAGAAATAGGGAAAAATGTAAAGTTACTTTGTATTTTATTGGTGGCAGCCCACTAAATGACTGTTTTGTATAAATGAGCAAGTAAAATTTCATGTACTTCACCTGGGGTGTTACTGCAAAGTTTTAGCCAGTGATTCTCTCTGGAAGTGTATTTTTATTAATATTATAATACATCAATAGCAAAAAATAAATCTTTAACCATGTTTGGTTCAATATACAGGCACTGGGGTATGGAAATCCTTCTTGTCTTACCAAAAAGTCAGAGGGGGTATGGGGAAAGATATAGGAGAGAGCAGACTAGGGGAGGAGGTATTCAGTGGGATGGCTGTTTTGGGGTGGTGGGTAGGGGAAAGACAGGGAGAAAATTTGTAACTCAAAATCTTGTGGAAATGAATGTTGTAAACAAAAAATAAACATAAAATTAAAAAAAATAATGTTTGGTTCAGTTTACATTTATTGTTTTATTTTCATTTCAATAAGCTTTTCATTTCAAGCTTCTACTGCTCATAGAATTCTAGACATTATAAGAAATAGTAAAGAATATAAAGTTCTTGACCTTAGAGTACTCCCAATCTTTTAAGGGAATCTTTTATGTATCAAACAAGGGGAATAATAATTCTGAGAGTAGTCTGCTTATGTAGCTTTACAAAAGAAGCAAATGCAGTTAAAAGCAGGTGTATACACACACATACATCAACACCATCACTATGCTTTGTTTTAAACTTTCTCTATTTATTTTTTTTACTTTTCTTTCTTTTTTTTTTTTTAAATTTAAAAAGTGGATTTTATTACCGCGGGACTGTTGGGGTACATCCCCAAATCACAGTGCTTTGGCACAGACATTGTGCTGGTTTTATATAGGTTCCATAGCCAGGTTATGTAAGCTGAAATTACAGTGATGTACGCTGAAACTACAGTGATTGGTCAGTGTACATTTGAAACTACAATCAGTGATTGGTCAGTATACATTTGAATTTCCCAACCAGCTTGAAACCCTAGGCTGGAACTCCTGCCCACAGATCAATCAAGGGAAAAGAAGGGGTGGAGGTAGTGCTTGTTTACAGATCTATTAAGGGAGGGGAAGGTGGAGCTCTCTGTTTTACAAATCAATGGAGGGAAGGGGAAAGTGGAATCTTGTCCAACATTCCCTATTCTTCCTTGTAGGTATGTCAAACCATTGACATGGCTGGGGTCACATCTAGATCACCCAATTCTATTCCTAAAGGATGGTGGTGGAGGAGGGGGCGTCCCCTGATAATTAACATTTTTAACAGTTAACAGGGGACTTGACAAATTGTAGAAAGCAATTAATGAGATAGGGTCCTACAATTAGGGCTATGATCAGGAGGAGGAGAGGCTAATACCAATACTAATACCAAGGCTGATATCAATTTAGTGAGTGAGGGGGATGTTCCAAGGGAACAGGGACTAATACCCATTCTCAGAATTTTCCAGCTCCCTCTGTATATTAGCAATATTCTGGCTTACCAACTTCAGACTCTCCCTCACCACTCCAGAGTTGTTTGCATAGAAGCAACAAGCCTCACCAAGGACTACACACGCCACCCTGTTTAAGAAGGTCATGGCCTCTGCGTTTCTGAAGAACCACCTCTGCCAGAGAGTCTACCTGTCTTTCCAGGCCTGAGATGGACTGCTCTATGTGGGAGAGGTCAATATTTACCTGTGTACTTAAGGCCTGATAGTTGGCCTTCCCCTTAATCAAGGCTACCATCCCAGTCGCTGCAGAACCCACAAGCCCACTGAGATGGGAATGAGAAGTGGTACTGCCTGCCTTCGGTAGTGGCTCAGTTGCCCTTCTGGGAAAAATAATGCCAACCCTGTTCACCGGGGAGAACGGTGACCTAGGGAATTATGGCCATTAGGATACACAGGGGGCCCTCAGTGTGTTGTTGTCTGAGGAACACTATAACAGAGACACACTGGGTAAGGCCATTGTGGCATGCCCACAAGGCTCCTAGAGGGGTGGGGAAGTAGTCTGAGATCGAGAACTGAATCTCGTGGATTTGCCCACAACTTGAGCTATACTGAGAACTGGATAAAGGAATGCTGGATGATATGAGGCAGAAACCTGTTCCCTGTACATCCCCAAGGGAGAGCCTTGGGTGGTCCCAATCACAATTCTCTGTGTTGGAAACAGGGGCGACTGAGGCATTTAGTGCCACCCCTACACAGTAAGGAGGCTGGGGTTCAACACAAAGCCAGAAATCTTTTCCCACCATGTGGTTAGAGCTGTTAAGTGTTTTATGAACAGCTGACAGAAGGGTAATTAAAGGGACCTAATAATTGCAAGATTCCTGAATCTTTGAAGATGGGAGGGGGGGTGTATTACCTGACTGGGGCCAATGTGGTGACAGCTGGTATTGTGATCTGGACATCGGGGTTCCCTATTGGGGCAGGGATAGCTAAGCAATGGGATGACAATGGGGGAGGGGCACAGGAGGCTTCTTGGCACTTGCCCTCCCTCCTCCTCCTCCTCAGGGACTATGATTCCCAGGACCCGAGAAACGGATTCCCCAGGCCAAGTCAGAGGGGTTTTGAATGGTGAGATTTGGGCATGGGTTGCTAGGGGTCAGATCTGATTGTATGGATTCGGAACAATAGGTCTGATCCCTTACTACCACCTGCCCAGTAACTTTCTCTATTTCTTAACAGGGATTTAATAGGGGACCTTTTATATAATACAAGAGAATGTAGTAGCCTCATGTAAAGAAAGGTGTCGAAATCACAAATCTGCCCATGTCCTACTCCTCTTCAAGATGCTTTAGTAGCTTCCTATTCTCCCTAGGACAGATATTAACTATCAGAAATTTAAAATTCAGGCACAGCAAGGTGGCGCAGTGAAGAGAGCACTGGCCCTGGAGTCACGAGGACCTGAGTTCAAATCCAACCTGAGACACTTAACACAAAAACTAGCTGTGTGACCTTGGGCAAGTCACTTAACTCCAATTGCCTTCCAAAAAGCAAAAATAATAAAAAAAAGAAACTTAAAATTGTTCACAGTCTAGCTCCTACCTAAGGTATTTCACCTTACTCTTCCTCACATACTCTGATATTTTGCCAAAGTGACCTCTTGAAAAAAATCAATCTGCCAACAAACTGACCAATCATCTAGATATTTATCGCATGCTAGGCACAATGCTATACACTGGGGATACAAAGAGAAAAGTGAAAAAAAAACCCAGCTCCTCCCTCAAGTCCCTGCTATTCTAATGTGAAAGAGAACATCTATTTCTAAAAGCATATAAAAGATACATATAGTGTAGGTGTAAGGTACCTCAGCAGGGGGTAGAAGCAGGAGAGAAACATCAAAAAGCCTCCTGCAGAAGGTGGCATCTGAGCTGAGTTGGAGAGAACCATCAAAAGGCCTCCTGCAGAAGGTGGCATCTGAGCTGAGTTTTGTGAAGAGTAAAAAAAAACAAAACAAAACATTCCAAGAATGGGGAGTAGCTGGAGCAGAATAAGGGAGTGTTCAGTGCTAGTAGGACTGTATGGCTGAACCACAATGTACAAGAACTGGAGAAATTACTAAGAAGGCTAGAACAGGAAGGGGCCAAGTTGTAAAGAGTTTTAAATGCCAACAGAGAAGATTGTAGATTTATTGCATAATCTCAAATGGGCCCTCAATGCAGCAAGGCAATCTTTTTACACCTCCTTAAACAATTCACTCTTCCTCTCACCACAAGCAGCTATTTGAAACCTTTTCATCCCTGCTGAAGCCACCTATGACTTTAGCCTCCCCCTGCTATTCTCTTTAGCTGAGGACCTTGCCTCACACTTCACTGAAAAAGTGAAGCCATTCCCTAAGAACTCTCTCTTCTTCCCTCCTAATCTCACAAGGCTCAAATGCCCTCCTCCACTATCACCTCCTTTACTCCTATCTCACATAAAGATGGTCCTTATTCCTCACTAAGGAGAACTCTTCTTTCACCCTGGATCCCTCCTCCTCCTGTCTTCTTCAGCGGACTACCCCCCATCACTTTCACTCTCTATCTAATGCTTCCCTGCTGCCTAAATATGTCCATGATTCCCTCATCCTTAAAAAGTCCCCAGAAATATATTTAATATGATTGTACATGTATAGTCTGTATCTTGGGGAGAGAGAAAAATTTGGAACTTAGAATCTTATACAGGCAAATGTTGAAAAAAAATACATAAACACACACACACACACACACACAGAGTCCCTACTTGATCTTGCCTATATCTTCACTTCCTTTCCTGATTAAACTCCTTAATTGTTGCTTCCATTTCCTCTCCTCTCTATTCTATACTCTGCTGCAAAGCTCATCATTTAACTAAAATAGCTCTCTGAAGATCTCTTAGTTGCCAAATCCAGTGGCCTTTTTCTCAATCCTCATCTTTTTTTTTTAATCTCCTGGAAGCCTCTGACATTGTGGATTATCCTTTTCCTGATACTCTTTCTTTTCCTCAAGCTGCCCTCTCATAGTTTTATTTGTCTGACCTCTACTTAGGTTCCTTTGCTAGATCTTCTTCTAGGTCATGTCCATTAATCTCCCAGTGTCCTTCAAGAATCTGTCTAGGACCTGTTCTTTTCTGTATCTATATTCTTTCACTTATTCATATGATCGACTATACATGCTATTTTCATATGTGTGCAGATGATTTGCAGATTTATTTATCCACTTCTATTGTCTCTATTGATCTCTAATCTCAAATAATAAATATAAAGATCTCAAAACCAGACTATTATATTTTTCACCAAACCTTCCCAATTTCTAAACTTCTCTTATTACTGAGTTTTATAACACCTTCCCAGTCACTCTGATTTTACACTCACCCCACATATCAAATCTGTTGTTAGGTCTCCCTATCTCTGCCTTCACAATAATTTTTTGTTTTTTGCCTTTTTTTTTTTTGGAGGGGGGGAAGGCAAGGCAATTGGGGTTAAGTGACTTGCCCAAGATCACATGGCTAGTAAGTGTTAAGTGTCTGATTTGAACTCAGGTCCTCCTGACTCCAAGGCAGGTGCTCTTTTCACTGTGCCACCTAGCCGCCCCCACAATAATTCTTCTATGTGTTTCCTTCTCTCTATCCCCTTAGCCACCACCCTGGTACAGCCCCTCATCACCTCATTTCTAGACTACTACAACTGCAATAGCCTTACGGTTAGTATCTCATCCAGTAATGTTGGCTTTCTTGTGGTTCCTTGAACATGACCGTCTATGTCCTGATTCTGTGTCTTTTCAATGAATGTCTCCCATATGCTCTCCTTTCTCATTTTTATCTCCTGACTTCTTCTAAGATTCAGCTCAAATCCTATTTTCTGTAAGAGGTCTTTTCTGATTACTGCCCTTCCTCCTGCCCCCCTCCCCCTCCCCTGCCAAAACAAACCCAAAACTGGTAGTGACTTCCTTCTGAAATTACCTTCCATTTACATTAGACATCTTGTATGTAGATAAAGATGTGATCTCCTTGAGGGTAGGATCTGTATTTTTGCCTTTCTCTATATCCCTAGAACTTAGTAAAGTTCCTGCCTAACTTAAGCTATGGAGGGAAGAATGAACAAGGGAAGTTTTTTGGGGAGAGAGGGAGAATGAAGAGATAGATCTCAAACTAGAGATACTGAAAGAAGTTATGGAAGACCAGGTTACATCTGATCAGGCAAAAAGAAGCAGATGATTCTTGGGCAAGAGAATAACACAATCAAATTAGTGTAGAACTGACTGGAGAAGGGAGAGAAAAAAGTTGGAACAATCACTAAGGAGGCTATTATACTAGTCCAAGTCAGAAGTGATGAAGCCATGTGAGGTGGGAAAATGGGATGGATATGAAAGATTCTATGGGGGTAGAATAAACATGATTTTACAGCTGACTGGAAGTGTTGGTGGCTGGGCACAGAAAGTTTAGAGATAAGTATTAAGATTTAAGAGATAAGGGTTCTGATGTCACAAACCTGAGTAAGTGGAAGGTTGAAGATATCCTTGACAGAAGGAAGAAAGATAGGGAAATGGTTTTGCATGGGAAAGAGAATTGAGTTGTTTTGGACACAACACATTTGAGATGTTTATGGAACATCCAGTTCAAAATATCTTATAGAAAGCAATATAGGACTAGGGCTCAGGACAGAGAGACTGAGCTGGATGTAGATGTAGATGTCATCTGCATAGAAGTGATATCAGAAATCCATGGCAATTGATGAGACCACTAAAGAAGAGTGTGTAGACAGAGTTTATTGCCCAGAACAGAGCATAATACACCATATAGGTGTATTATAGGAGATAGGGTTTTAATGATGATCCAGTAAAGGACACTGAGAAGCATTAGTCATATATGTAAGAAAACCACTGAAGAGTAGTAGTATAACCCATACAGGAGAAAATATCTAGGAGGGGGGGTCATCAAGAGTGCCAAATGCAGCAGAGAGGTTAACAAGGAAGAGGAATGAGAAAAGGCCATTGGATTTAGCACTACAGCTTACTGGTGACCTTGAAGTAAAGTTTCAGTCTAGTAAGGACAGATGCCAGATTACTTGCAAGGGATTGAGAAATTGGTGGGAGATGAGAAAATGGAGGCAACAACTGAAGACAGTTTTCCCCCAGCTAAGAACTGTGCTGTAAAAGAGATGGAAGATATTGGACAATAAGATTTCTTAGCACTTTCTTAAAATCGTTTTTTTAGCATGGACCTCTATCCTTGATGGTGCATTATACTTGCATTTACATGTGCTGCTGACCTCTCAAATCAGATAAGAATCTTATATAAGATAGTATTTTTCTCATTGTTTCTATAAAATGCAACTATATTCCAAATCCCACTGGTTTATCACAAATAAAATCATAGAATCTCAGAGGTCATCTAGTACAAATCACTTAAAACACAAATCTTCTCTCTCCTGTTTTCTTAAATAGGTTAAGTCTTTAAATTGGTTAGGATTTTGTATATTTTATCATTTTCCATCACAAAACATGGACACACATCCAAACCAAAAATTTTTTAAAAAAAAATTTTTTTTAGTGCTAAACTCTATTCTGTTGAATATAATAATCTCAATTTCATGCAGAAATGGAGAACCCACATTTAGGTACTGAACTATCTGATCTGAATAACCTTAGTTTATTTATTTATTTATTTATTTATTTATTTTTAAAGCAATTGGGGTTAAGTAACTTGCTCAAGGTTACACGGCTAGTCATTATTTATGCGTGGGTGCTCATTTTCTGAGGCCGGATCTGATCTCGAGTCATCCCAACTCCGAGGCCGACGCTCTTACTCACTGCGCCACCTAGCCGCCCCTTTAGGGCAATTGGGGTTAAGTAACTTGCCCAAGGTCACACGGCTAGGTTTTTTTGTTTGTGTGGATTAAGTGTCGGAGGCCGGCTCTGAACTCAGGTCCTTCTGATTCCAGGGCCGGCGCTCTATTCACTGCGCCACCTAGCCGCCCCCCTTAGTTTATTTATACTATAGGAGAACCTAAGTTCCAGAATCTTGAGATTTTAAAATTCTGGTCCTAATTCTAAGCTCTCATCCACAGGCTCAATTAATTAATAAGCATTTATTAAATACCCATTATTGTACTGACCGCTGGGGGGAAAAAGCAAAAAAAAAAAATCTTAGTCCTCAAGGAATTTACATTCTCTCAGATTCCATACCATGTATCTAACTTGTAATCTATGCAGATTACAATCCATTCATGGTTTGGCAGACATGTCCTAGAGAGTTGCCAAAAGGACAAGGAGATTTAGTGACTTTACTGGACATTGTACCAGCTAGTACATATTTGAGATAAGATCTGAATTCAGTCTTCCGAACTTGAAGCTGAACATTATATCCACCATGTCATAATACCTATATCATACCACTAGGAATAAAGAAATTGATCTTGGATGGAGTTCGAGAGAAACAGAACAACATTTCTTTATCTTTTCTCTATTAGATAATTTTCATTCTAATTCAGTCCAGGAAAACTGTGCCCATTATAATAAAAGCTATACTTGGATTTAACATAACATCTTTGCTCCTATGAGCTCAAAGTACTTTTAATTTAATTTAATTTTTTTGCCTTGTCACTGGAAAGATGGGGGCCAGAGTGATTATACTTAATTTATATAAAGGGAAAATGAAGTAGAGACTAAATGAGTTATTGAAAGTTGAACATCAGTTAGGAAAGGAGCTCTGCCTAAAATGGAAATACATTTACTTGAAGTCCATTCAGTATATTTCTCTTATACAGCTATAATATATGCCCTAGGGTACAATGTCTATTCATTTTTCAGAAAAGGTAGTTGGCTTCTCCTCACACTGCTTATTTGGTTTGCCGAGGGGTCCTTATTCAGTTTAAGGAATTAATTCTCTGCCCCCTTTCATAAAAATGAAGAGAAAATCTGATGGAGAAGAAAACTCTTGATCTTACGAGATTTTTATGCATTGTTTTGGCCAAGTTATTTTTTTTTAAAGAAAAATTTCCTTCACCTCTGAAATAGAAGTCTAATCTTAATTTTTATTAAATGGAACAAAATCTCTCAAACATTTTCTTTGATGAATTTAACCACAGGCTCAATGTGAGGGCATAAGAACACAGGTAAAGAAATAATAGCAGAATTCTGGCATACAAAATAGCCTTGGGGACTCTTTTGGCTAAAGTGGTCACCAGACCTGTCTTCAAGGAAGAATGAGTATGCTTCCTGCACTGCTTAGGAAACAGTGGACATCTAATTTATTATTGTTATTTATCTCTGGCAGAGAGCAGGCTGCACAATTATTGGGAAAAATTATGATAGATGACAATAGCTGATTTCTGTCCAAACAAGCTCAGGAGGCTTAAGAGTTAAGAAAGAAGCATCACTCCTTTCAAAAGGATGATCTAGGTTCCCAGCAATAAAGCTGTGGGTTTGGGAAAAAAAGAAAAAAAAACTTTGATATGAGGTTTCAGTTGTTGTTTTGCTCAGACTATTTCCTCATAAAACTGAAAAACTTCTTCAATAAAATTATAAAACAAACCAATATCAAAATCTAAACCACAAAATGATGACAAGAGGAAAAAAAAAGCATCGAGATTATAGAATACTCTGTCCAAAATCTACCTTGAAATGACTTGCCTTCAACAAAATCCCACAAGGGGCACTAACTATGCCATTAATGTGCATAAAACGTTACTGACATATTGCAAAACTCAGGCTAATTTAATAATGCCTGATGTGCCTTACATCATGTTCAGATGATGTAATAATATGTTGCTAAATGAGTCACCTCACATTAGCTTCATGGCGATAGCATAACTGATGGGCCATTAAAAAGAAACTGGTGTAGCAATATTACTGGAAACATTGATGGATCATTTTGCAATTGAATTTTTTTTTATTGATCCAATACATGGAGGGTGTAGGGCCAACATCTTTATTAACAATAGGTACAATATTTTAAAAATAGTCACAGTCAAAACTAAGTGAAAAATCCATCTATCATTTCAGAGCATAAAGTATTTTACACTTTTTTTTTTACAGAATGAGTGAAATGTAATTAAGGCCACACAGCATGTGGTTGCTTCCAGGCCATTATATCTTTCTGCAATCATATGTTTTGTAGAAAAATGACTGGCATCAATTAAATTTCTACTTTTTAGATATTTTATAAACTTGAAAATCCAAATATACAACTTCAACTAAATTCATGTTTATAGAACATATAGGCTAAGCTAGGCAACATCAACAGATGTGATCATACTTGTCTAAACTGAATTAACATTGCTCATTTTCCTTCGTTATTTACTCCAAATCATCTTTCTGCCATTATCTGAAATTCTTTTGTCTCTTATGTTTTTCTCATCATTTGAATATCAGCCAGACTTTTAATTATATCAAAGAAGAATAAGATTGACTTTCATATTTCAGAAGATTCACTATATTCTATTTTCATAGTCAAAATCTTCGCAAATGACTCTTAATTTTGATTTTTAGAAAATGTTCATGAGGAATGGTTTCATAGTTAAGAATCAGCATTCTGACCTTGATGGAAAAAGATCTATTAGGTGTTCTACTTATATTTCTCCTGTGATAGTTTTAAAAGAGACAGGTTCAATTTCTTATAGGAAAAAAATTTTGAATGGCTAAGTGACTTTTGGCTAAGTTGTTCATCTTAAAATTTTATACTTCTCAAAATATACATGAGCACACTTAAACTGATTCAATTGTGTCATCAATCATTTATATCATATAATTCACCAACTCAAATATGAGTAAAATAACAAATAAATGCACAGATGCATCTTTTTAAATATATACCCCCCAAACCCCTTCCAGAGTAGCTTTTAAAATAACACTTTAGAGCACCAAAAGTAAACATTGTGTACATGCATACATGGAAGCACGTATGTATGTAGGAATATTTTCCTTGCAGAGACATCTAGGTGGAAGTGTGGATGCAGAGTAAGGAAAAATTGAATTCAAATTCAGTCTCAGATATTCACTAGTTGTGTCATCCTTTACGTGATGTAAATCACTTAATTCTGCTGGCTTTAGTTTCCTCATCTGTAAAATGGGGATAATAATAGCACCTACACCTTGCAGGGATCAAATGAGATGATATTTATAAAGCATTCTGAATTAAAGTACTATAAAAATGCTAGGTATGACTATTAACTAAATCTATTGTAGGAGTGAGTTCATATGAAGAATATAGTATGTAACATGCTCCTCCTACATCTAAAGATGATGGGAAACTCATATTCTAATCACTTTTGTCTGTCACAGTCAATGTTAAAAAAAAGGAACATCCAAAAAAACCAACTTTTCTACCATATATTAAAATCCTGTCATTTTTATCTCCACATTTCTTACTTATTTCACCTTCTTTTGACTCACACAGTTACCATTCTCATTTAGGTTATCATCATCTCTTGGTTGGACCAACAGTTTCCTAATTGGTTTTCCTGCTTCAAATCTCTCCCTACTCCAATATATCCCTCCACAGAGCAGTCAAAGTAATGTTACCAAAATATTTCTTTTTTTTTTTCTGGCATACAGTGAGCACGTAATAAATGCTTGCTCACTAAAATATGTTCCACCATATTTTTCCTTCTTCCCTTCAATATTTCCAGGATAAATTCTGGTGTTTGGCTTATTAAAGATCTTCATAACTGGCTTTATCCATGTTACATATTACTTCCCTCTATGTAATCTGATGTCCAGTTAAATTAGAATTTTCGCGTTCCTTACAGACAGATACTCCATCAGTACACTTCTGTGCTTTTTCACTGGCTGTCCCTCAAGTCTGGAATACATTTACACCTCCTCTCCATTTCTTGGAATCCCTGGTTTCTTTTAAGACTCAGCTAGTAGGTGAGGGTTTCCTTCTTGTTTCCCTCAAGATACTCCATATCTAGACTCTGGGCATTTTCACTGGCTGTTCCCAATGCCTAGAATGTTGTCCTTCCTCATTCCCACCTTCTGGATTCCTTCAATTCACAACTAAAATCCCAGTTTTTATGAGAAGTCTTCTTCTGTTGATTCTCTCTTATCTGTCCTGCATATATCTTTCTTGTACATAGTTGTTTTCATGTTGGTTTCCCTCATTTGTGTGAGTTAGCTCCCTGGGAGCAAAGGCTGTCTTTTTGCCTTTCTTAGCATGCTCAGTACTTAGCTCAATGACTGGCAGAGAACAGATGCTTAATAAATGCTTGACTGATTAATGCCCCCCAAAGTTGGGGAATCTCCTGGAAATTGCATTTATTTTAAAAATACAACATATTTTAAAGTGTACCTATTTTCCTGAAAAGACTGGTAACAACTGGGGTATTAGGAAAGGTGTTACGTAGTAGGTAGCATTTGAGCTGAGTCTGGGAGGAGCCAGGAATTCAAGAGGCAATAATGATAATTGTCATTCATATGTCACTTTAAGATTTGTCAAACACTGTAAAAATATCTCATTTGATCCTTATAACAACTCTGTGAGATAGACTCGTTATTATTCCCATTTTACAGATGAGCAAACTAAGACAGAGAAGTGATTTACCCAAGAATGTAGAGCTAACGATTTAGGCTGGATTTGAACTCTTCCTGACTCTGGGACAAATATATTATCTATTAGGCATATAGCCTGTTTAAAGGCATAGTTTTTAAGAAACAAGATATTGTATATGGGGAACATCAATAGGTCAATTTGGCTGGAATGCAGAGTGTGTGTGTCACTGGGTATAATGTGTATGGAAATATAGGCAAGAATTAGATTGTGAATTGCTTTAAATGCCTAATAGCAAAAATTAACATTTTTTTAGGCCATAGGAAATCACTAGAAGCCTTGATTAGAGATGATCAAATAGTGTGTCTTGTGCGCTTGGCATTCAGTAGAGGATGAAGAGGTGAGGAAAGATAGTGCAGGCAGGAAAACAAATTAGAAAGCTATTCGAATAGACCAGGTGGGAGGGGATGAAGGACCGGAACAAGGGTAATTGTGGTGAGTAGAAAGAAGGGGACAGATACAAAAGATGCTGATCAGGTAGAAATGATAAAACTTGGCAACTGACTGGATATGGTGTGTGAGGGAGATGGAAGAACTGAAGATGCTTCTCTGGTTGACATGTGGCCTTAGAAGATACCTTTTTTTTTTGGAGGGCAATTGGGGTTAGGTAACTTGCCCAAGGTCACACGGCTAGGTTTTTATTTGTGTGAGCGTTAAGTGTCTGAGGTCCGATCCGAACTCAGGTCCTTCTGACTCCAGGGCCGACGCTCTACTCACTGCGCCACCTAGCCACCCAGAAGATATCTTTTTAAAAAATGTACTGTATAAAGTCTGTAATAAAAGACTACAGACTTTCCAGGCAAAGCTCTTCTTATAAGGGCAGTCTCCTTTTCAATTTTATAGGGTACATGAACATGGAAACATCTACTTATATATCAGGTTTAAATTAAATTTCACATACTCTCTATTCCTGATTATGAACACTAATGGAGAACAGTGATACACAGTTTTCTAAAAGGCAAACAAAATAAAAATTCACTTCCTTTAATACATGGATGGCATGTAAATAGAAGGCCACCAGAAACATGATGACTGAGGCTGGAAGGAAAAGGCACATAATGATAGCATATAATAATAAAACCTCTTTAATGGAAGGCACTGGAATCATTCTTAGCATCTAGGTCAACATAGCAAATAGAGTGCTGCGCTTGGAGTTCAAATCTAATCTTAAATATTTACTAGCTAAATGACACTAGGCTAGTCACTCAGTCTTTAGACCTACACCGCTAATGTGTAAAAGGAGAGGGCTGGATTAGAAGGCTTTTAAGATTCCTTCAGGGGGTGAAGGCAAGATGGTGGAGTAGAAACAGGTCTTCCTAGGGCTCCAGCTCCCACCTTCTGCAATCCATGTAAAAGGGAACTCTGAACAAACTTTGGAGCTACAGAACGCACAAAATGATACAGAGAAGCTGACCTCCTGCTGAAGACAGCCTGGCAGCCTGGTAGGGAGCTGCCAGTGCAGTGCTCTGGGAGCCGACCCCAGGCCCACGTGAGCCAGAGGTTTTAGCCCCAGGGAAGCCACAGCAGCAGTAGGCTGGAGGGACTCCAGAACACCAACAGCTGTGGCGTTTCCAGAATTATCAACACATAGATGTCAAGGACAAAGTGAGAGGTCAGTGCACTGTGGACTTTGGGACTAGTGGGGAGAGTGTCAGCTTTTGCCCCCAGGGCAAGAAGCCACTGAGATGCTTAGGCAAAACAGCACCACGTTGCAGATTCAGCTTCTGGCCTGCAAACTGTAGGGGGACCTGGGGATCAGTCTAGGGGGTAATCACTCTTGCTTTAACCTTCTTGGAGTGTGTGTCCAGCTTTCCAGAGTGTGTGGAGGCTCCAGAGAGGGCACCCAACTAATACCTCTGGCAGTTGAGAAAACTCCAGCATTTGGGACCGAAGCTCCCCTGGCTGGTGGCAGAGTCCTACTGTGGTAACAAGTCCAAAAGTCAAGTGATTGAATGGCAACATGCCTAGGCAAAGGAAACAAAATAAACTGAAGAATTCAACATCAGACTCCTATTTTGGGGGCAAAGAGGATCGAAGCATGGAACAGGAGGAGGACTGGGAAGTCAGAACTCCTGCACCAAAAGCTTCAAATGAGAATATGGGATGGTTACAGGCCATAGAGGACCTTAAGAAGCAGATAGGAGAAGTGGAGGAAAAATTGGGAAGAGAAATGAAAATGATTCAAGAAAATTATGAAAGGACAGTCAATAGCCTGACTGAGGAAAATAATGCCCTAAAAATAGACTAACTCAAATGGCAAAAGAGGCTCAAAAAAGCAATGAGGAAAGGAATGCCTTAAAAAGCTGAATTTGCCAGATGGAAAAAGAATCTCAAAGGCTCACTGAGGAGAATCTTTCCTTTGGATTTAGAATGGACCAAAGGGAAGCTAGTGACTTTGTGAGAAATCTAGATGCTGTTAAACAGAGTGAAACAAATGAAAGAATAGAGGGCACTGTGAAATATCTCATGGGAAAAACCACTGACCTGGAAAATAGATCCAGGAGAGACAATTTAAAAATTATTGGACTACCCAAAAGCCATGATCAAAGAAAGAACCTAGAAATCATCCTTCAAGAAATTCTCAAGGAAAACTGCCCTGATGTTTTAGAACCAGAAGGCAAAATAGAGGTTAAAAGAATCCAATGATCACCTGAAAAAGATCCCAAAAAGAAAACTCCTAGGAATATTATAGCCAGGTTCTGGAATTCCCAGATCAAGGAGAGAATATTACAAGCAGCCAGGAAGAAACAATTTGAGTATTGTGGAAACACAATCAGGATATAACACAGGATCTGGCAGCTTCTACACTGAGGGACTGAAGGGCATGGAATATGATATTCAGGATGGCAAAGGACCTGGGATTAAAACCAAGAATCACCTACCCAGCAAAAGTGAGTATCATGTTTCAGGGGAAAACATGGTCATTCAGTGGATTAGAGGACTTTCAAGCATTCTTGAAGAAAAAAACAGACTTGAGTAGAAAATTTGACATTCAGACACAAGAAGCAAGAGAAGCTAAACAGGGAAAAGAAATCATAAGGAACTTATCAAAGTTGAACTATTTACATTCCTATATGGAAAAATGATAATTGTAACCGATGAAACTTTTCTCAGTATGAAAATAGCTGAAGGGAATATAAACATAAATATGTGTGTGTTTATATATAGTCTTTATCGGAGGGCATATAGGTGTAAGAATACACATGTGAATGTGTATATAGATGTTTTCAGGTATAAACAGAGGGCATAGGACCAATTTAATAGAAAGTGATGATAATTAAAAGGTGAAATCAAGAGGTGAGAGAGGAATATAATGAGAGGAGATGGGGCGAGACAGAATGGGGCAAACTATCTCATATAGAAGAGACCAGGGAAAAGGGGTATAATGGAGGGGACAAAGAGAAAGGCATAGGGGAATGGGTCAACCATATAATCATTGAATTAGGCTCAGGGAGGGAATGACATACACATGAAATAGCATATCTCACCCTACAGGAGAGTAGGGGGGAAGGGGATCTGAGGGGAATGATGGAAGGGAGGACAGGCTGGGTGGGAGGGAAGTATGAAGCACACCCTTTTGAAAAGGTGCAGGAACAAGGTAGAGAATAGAACAAGTGGGAGGTGAGATAGGAGGGAGGGAAATATTATCAGTCTTCTATAATATATCTACTATGGTAATGTTTTGCATTAGCTACACATGTACAACCTATATGGAACTGCTTACGTTCCCAGTAAGGGTGGGTGACAAGGGAGGAAGGGAATGAATTTGGAATTCAAAGTTTTAAAACCAAATGTTTTTAAAAAAAAAATATATATATACACATATATATATAAATATATAGTATTATTAATACTATTTTACATGTAATTGGAAAATAAGAAGAGGAATATTGTGGGAGACTGTTCTTTTGGGGAGGTGGGTTGGGGAAAAACGGGGAGAAAATTTGTAACACAAAAACTGGCAGAAATGAATGAAGTAAAACAGAAGTTAATAAAGCATTTGAAAAAAAAAAGATTTTTTCAACTTGACACTTCCATTTTTACTCACCCCACATACTGAATCAATGCCAATTCTGGTAGTTTCTTTCTCCATAACATATACTGGATACTACTCCTTCTCTTTACTCACATAACCTGACCGTAGTACAGATTCTTATGACCTCTTGTTCGGAATATTGCAATAGTCTCTGGCCTTGAGACTCTCTGTTTTAACATAATTATTATCTTTCTCCTAATTACCACAGTGATTTGAGTGAGGTGAAGGTCTAGCCATGTCATCTCCTATACTCCATAAATTATAGTAGCCCCCTATTAATGTAAACTTCTCTGCTGGCAATAAAGGCTCTTTGTAACTAGGCCTGGTTCCTTTCTTTCCAATCTTTTTTACATATTATTCTGTCCACACACTTTAAAGTTATTTGTTTTTTTTCACACATAACACTCTGTCTCCTATCTATGCTTTGCACTGGCTGTCCCTCTTGCCCAGAATGCTCTTCCTCATTTCCTCTACTTAGTAAAAGCCTTGGCTTTCTTCATGACTCAAGTGCAAAGGCCAGCTCCTGCAAGGGGCAAAATCCTGCCCCTGTATATCAGTGCTTTCCCCTCTAAAGTTACCTTCCATCTACTCAGAGATATCTTTTACAAGCCTGTTTATGTAAAATGATGTGTCCCATATTAGAACATAAGCTACTTGAGGGCAGAGACTGTTTTTGCTTTGTTTTTGAATTCTCTGGACTTAGGACAGTACCTGGGCCATAGTTAGGGAGAGGGATAGGTCCTGGACCTGTGATTTCGTTGATACAGGGATCTCTTGCGAGAGGAAAATCTCTCAACCAATACAGGCCAGCACCTTCTCTGTAGCTTACAGTCTTAGAAAATTAGCCCAGGGTCATTTTTAGAGATGGAACTTGAACTTTGGTCTTTCTGGCATCAGATCAACTCTCTCTAAAGAGATTTTGAAGAAGCACTGCTTCTTGTCACATAATAAGTCCTCAGTAAATATTTGTTGATTGAGAGGAGGAAATAGTTTGGATCTCAACAATGAGATATGTAGTTAACATATTGACAAGTAAGCATGAGATGTTTAAGGATCCCTTTCTTTCTCAAAAGGAAAAATTTCACTCTTATCTCTTAAGTCAGAAGAAAATATGAGCCATTTCATTTCTAAGTCTGTTTGGTTAATCAATACCAATACGACAATCATTACTTTGGTACTAGAGCTAAAAAGAAAGCTCATTATTACAACAAAGTGCTCAAAAGCATTATAACAATGAATCCATTAAATAGTTCATTTGTTGGGTGGGGGTGAGAATGAATGAGGGGACTTTTGGTTTGTTCTCCTTGGTCCCAGAGAGTAGAACCAGAAACAAAAAACAAAAGTTTAAGTTTAGAGTTATAGAATATAGATTTTATAGGTAATCTATTCCAATGACCTCATTTTTCTGTGATCTGGAGAGATTGGGTGACTAGTTCAGCATGACATAGACATTAAGAGGCAAAGCTGGAATTTGAATACAGATCCATGATTCTTTCTACTCCATTTGCTTTCCATTCTATCTGAAAATGGAGTGAGCTGTCTCTCAAGGAGTAATGGCTTCTCCTTTCTGATGGTACTGGGTCAGGAGAATTGTCAAAAAATACTTCTTCAGGTACAGGTTGGACTAGATGGCATTTGAGGTCCCCTACTCAGAGTCTTTGACTTAGTCTAATACTAACACAATTAAGGTGCTCACTTATTGGAATCTGAAACAAATCTTCTGATATCCAAGAACTCAGTCATTTTCCTTAGACAACACATGATTAACTCTGCCTCTCTCTTATACAGAATTTTAACGTATGGCCTCTGTGCTTTCTAATGCAGGTCACTGACATAACGACAAGTAACGAGCCAGGTATAGCTTCTAAAATTAACAAGCTGATTTTACAAATTTGTAATTTTTTACAATTGTACAAATTACTTAACTATTACAGACAGTGACTTATTGGAAAACACATTTACCACTTTCTCATTTACTCAGATCTAAATGAGCAGAAGCATGAAAGTCCACAGCTTTGGGTTGTTTTTTTTTGTTGTTTTGTTTTGTTTAATTCTGCAGTTGTTTGTCAGTTGGAATATCAATGAGAGCTTAGTAGTACAGGCATAAACAAAGCTTTGTTTGTAACATCTGTGCAACAGAAAAGGAGAAATCCCAGGATGTTGCTTTCTTTTATTTTTTCTTTTTTTTTTTTGGAGGGCAATTGGGGTTAAGTAACTTGCCCAAGGTCACACGGCTAGCTTTTTGTTTGTGTGTGTTAAGTGTCTGAGGCTGGATCCGAACTCAGGTCTTTCTGACTCCAGGGCCGGCACTCTACTCACTGCACCACCTAGCCACCCCAGGATGTTGCTTTCTTAGCTAGGAGAGGCTGTATTGTACCACTTCCAGTTCAGGTAAAAAATAGCACTCGTGCCAACTCTATTGTTAACATTTTAAAGTTCCTTGATGATATAATAAGGTTCTATGTATTAAATAAGTGAGGCATTGATAAAACAAGAAAATTCACTGGAAAGAAATGAGCATTTATTAAACACCTACTATGTGCCAAACACTTTATAAATATTATTTCATTTTGCTTTGCAACAGCCCTAGGAGGGAGATACTATTATCATCCCTCCTTTTCCAGTTGAGGAAACTGAAGCAACCAGATGTTAAGTGACTTTCCTAGAGGTTACAACATCAGTGTTTGAGGCTGGGTTTGAAGTCAAGTCTTCCTGACTTCAGATCCAGAGCTCTGTGTACCACCTAACTTTCTTACTGAAAAAAATTTTTCATATGAAAAGCCATCCAATTAGCTTTTCTTTCTAAACTTTTATTCATGAGAAAAGGGAAGAAAAAAAACAATTTCTGAACATACAATTATCAAAATGTCCTCATTTGCTCCTATGTGGATTCAACAGCAGTCTTAAAAAAATAGCCTGTTGCATTTGTAAAATGTACTGTGTTCAAATGATATGGATATGGCGAGTAAATTGCTATGAAATGAAGAGATAAAGTACCACATATTTTCACCAACAAAGAAATTGTCAAACTCTTGAACAGAAAGAAAATTGTTCAGTGTAGTATGATTTTCCTATGCTACAGAATTATTATCAAATAAATTCAGTGCCATGGAAATAAGCACATCTCTACATTAAAGATATCAAATGGTACATCTAGTAAAAATAAATGAACTATTTTTCCTTTTTTCTTCTTGGCTTTCATAGTGATTCCTGGTCATGGCGGATTTGAACACGTTTGATGATCTCTTTGTCAAGTAAAGTTGAGTGGTAAAAAGAAAAAAGATGATTATGGAAAGGAAGGATATATGAGTATGGTTATCAGTTTGTAGGCTAAGGGAAATTCTGTTGGACATAAACACTTTTTTATAGCCATAGTTAGATCTTGTTTACATGTTGTGATACAGTGAATAACTGAAATCCGTGTTATCCCTAAATCTCATTTTGTCCAATAAATTCAACCCATTCTCCTAATTTTTATCAATCAAAATTCGTTGATTTAAATTTCATTTCTTTTTAATTTCTATGTACTGGAGGTGTTAAAGAACAAATGAATAGCCTAGTGTCCATAAACTCCTAAATACTAAAAGCTGACATAATTTTTTATTACTATGCAGCACTCTACCTGGGGGTACCTCTCCAATTTAGCACTCTCAGATTGTAGTTTGGATACTCAAGGGATAACTATTATTTCTTTGTATTCAATGGCATTCTTCAGATCCGTACTCCTAAACTTACAGATCATCAGTGTCCACTGGTATGCATACCTTTAAGAGTTATCTAGAAGTCATAAATAGCTCAAAGTAAATGCAATTACTATTATACTATAGTAAGAAGAGTAGTTATACAACATTCCTCCCATAAACTTGGGGCTCACTCCCCTACAGATATAGCATCAGTGGGAAGAGAGAGCACATGTTTAGAATTGGTAGTGAAGCATACAAGTAGGAAACATACATGGCTAAGCCAAGACATGCCTCTTGTATTGTCAGGTGTTGATATCTGTTCTTTTTCCCTGGGTCCACACTTCTTCTGCATGAGTTGCTCAACTGAGCTCTGTGTACTAGTTCTTCTCTGCAACTTAACACCCAGGGAATTTGAATACACAGCTAGATTTTGGCTCTGATACCAAAGGTCACATCCCTTGAAGATGCTTCCTGTCCTGCTCAATCCCTTCCTCTTTGTTCCCTGCTGAATTTAGTATCTCTTCCTCAAGGAATGCAAGATGCTGAGATTGAGAAGGGTGAGGGAATAGGAGGGTTATTTTCTCCTTCCCCAGAAGCCCTCCGACAGAGGTGCAGAGGTCACATTCCACAAAACTGCTTCTAGTCTCAACTCCCTCAATTGTCTTTTAGACCTGGAAAGACTGTTTTTTTTAAGAGCCACCAGAGGCATGGCAAATCATTAACAATCCAATGACAACTGTCCCCTTAAATTTCATTAGGGAGAACAATTTGTAAAGAAGTTTAACAGTATAAACATATTTTTGTACTTCATTTAATATATTAACACCTAAATTCTCTGTTACTTTCCCCATTCTGTGATTTCATTAACTAGGCTGGGAAATGGGGGAATAAATTGGTCAGTTACTAACAATGCCACTTGCCATATATAGCCTATAATTTATATTAGACTCAAAGCTAGAATCTTGATGAAAACTAAATTCTGTCCCAACAGGTAAAAAGGCTTACCATTATTCTAGGCTTAATCAGGTAAATAAATTTACTTATTTGAAACTACTCAGAAAAAAGTATATAAAATGAGGCTTCATTGCAATTTTATATTTTTATGTAAATGGAGAAATTTTTGCCACATACATACACATACAAAATGCTGCTGGCTATAAATACAAACTCAAGCTTCATAAAAACTCTAAAACAAGAACAGCCCTAAGGCTTAAAAGAAAGGTGTCCCTACCCGAAGGGTAGTCAAAGTCATATTATATTGGCAGCACAGGTCTTTAAGTTTGTATAGTATTTTATGTTTAAGATGTTTTAAAATATTATTTTTATTAATTATTTTTCTCAAGATTATGTAAAAGTCTTTCATCTGTTTTGCAAAGGTGAAGAAAATATAAATTAAATGATTTGCAAAACTCACACATTGGGAGACAGATGATGGTTAGATTAAAAATCAAGTCTGGGATCACTAATTCATGGCTTAACCCACGTAGCAAAAACGTTCACTTATTGAATTCAAATTCATATTATGGAACTCAATTACACTGATGGAGGTCTTGAATCAAGTAAGAATCACAGAAATACCCCATAATTCTGCACAAATAGCCATGTCTGGTCAAATCTGACCGGGGCAGAGGGTGTTGCAATTCTATTGTTAGTATTTACTAGAAGTCTTGTGAAAAGCGGATAGATCTTTAGCTCAAAAGATCATTATTTCAACTTGAGAGATTAAAAGGTTCTAAAAAGAAAACTGGGAGGTTCTGAGTTTTATTATTGCGTTTCTTATGGGCTAGTGTGACCAGGTCAGTAATATAAATGCTCTGGCCCTTATAAAAGAAAAATGGCAAAACCTCATTGACCTATCTGACAGGAAATGACTAATCCATTAAGCATTAAGGAATCATCATAAACCACTCTGTAAACATATGTATTAAGTATTAAGTTTCTCATTGCCATCAACCAACAAAAAATGAAAACCCTAAAAACTGATATAGAAAACTGCACATCGAATCCAGAAATTATTCTTACTCAAGTTGCACACTATGTACAATGTACACATTGAGAAGTTCATAGTACACTGGAAAGAATACTAGATTCAGAATCAAAGGTCTTAAATCCAAAAACTAGGTCTGCCGTTTACTAGCTATATGGATGCATTCAAGCCCCTTTACCTCTATGGTTTCTCTGCATGAGGGCAACAGACCAGGCAACTTCTAGGGTCACTTAGTTCTAAATCTATAATCCTGAAAGAAATCAGGATAAATTTAAAGAAAATGAAACAGCTGACCCCTCAAACATTTCATATTCTTTATCCTTTTATTTTTTTTTTACTTTGGGTTTGAATTCCATAGAAATCTTTCTGTAGGACAACTCTCAGCATATTCAGCACTAGTAAATGTTCTCTTAGAGAAGCAATATAGGAAGCAGTAGACAGTGGGAAAATGTTGTAAGGATTAAATGAGATAACAATAAAGGGCTTAGTACATTGTCAAGCCCATAGCAGCCATTTAATAAATACTTATTAGAAGAAAAAAAGATGGATCCTGTGCATAAAGACAGCTCTAAGAAACATGGGTGGATCCAATACACATTTTTCAAGTAAAAGAGAGCACTTAAATGTTCTACATTCTTGGAAACTATTTGCAAGGCTGAAATAAAAATATCTGAGATTATAGGCTTCACTTTATATGCAAGTATTTCACATTTTGTACCCATAACTGGTGGTTTAATGTGGTAGAAAGCAAAGATTGAAATGTAAGGGCTACATTTCAAGAAAAAAAAAAAGGTACAAGTTCCAGAAAATGGTGAAACTGGTATTTAGTGGAATTAATGTCAAGGTGGAACTCTAAAAATTCTATGAAGATATAAAGAGGAGAGGGAGTCTCTTGAGCCAGGAGAGAGAGAGAGAGTTTTTTAAGCCCTAGTGACATTAAAGAAATTGTGCTTAATTGCTAAATAACAACCACATTCAGCCATAAATTAAATAAGAAAAGAATAAAGAAATAAATTGGATAAATCTCTACTTCCTCCACTATTAAAGACTTTATTTATCCACAGGGGAAAAAATCATCCCACTTCCTTCTTGTATTCACTAAACTTACTTGACAGCCTGGTAATCCTGTGTCTCTGCTGTACAGGGGAAATGAGCCTCTCTCTGACGTTTTTCCTATAAAACAAAAGAAAATAATTTGATACAAAAACATATCATTGATTGTTAGACAATGAAGTCAATCTCTTGGTACAGTTCCTATACCTATTTTTGGATTTGGGAACAGAAAGGGCAGAGAGGAAGCAAGAGACTAAAAAAATTTTAAAACAACAGTAAAGAACTAAGACCTGGGAAATATTCAAGTCATATCAAGAATTGTGCCCTTACTTTCTATAAAATGTCCCCCATTTCAAATTTACTGTACCATGGTGAAATTAAAAAGTAAAATGGATCCCCTTTTCTCACTCTCCAAGAAAGACACCATCCAAATATATTTGTTTGGTCAGATAACAAGAGAAAGGAAAGATCCTTTAAGTCTAAATTTCTTCCAGCAGTTGATGTAAATAACATGTTAACAAATTCTGATTAAATGTGTTTTATTCCAAGATGAAATTTTAAGAGGAGAGTAACAAGGTTTGAAAGGATTTATTAGAGGATTTTTTTTAAATCAGGGAAATTCACCTAAAGGACCTGAAGTATGTTTTGATTTAAAAAAAATTATTATTATGAACTTGAAAATATCAAGAAGCATGAAATGTTTCCTTATATAAAGAAGTATAGAAAAGAGGGTTGTATATTAAACTGCAAATCTATTATATACATCTGAATTTTAAAAGTATATATTAAATTTTGACAGTGTCCTATTTATCTCTGTTTTCTTGTGAATTTACTCCTGCTTTCTTTAGTTGATGCTATTTTCTTTCCTTTATTTGTATGGTGATTTTTTAAAAGTTGCATTTAAAATAAAAACAAATTTGGTTTACATATGACTTCAGGAACAATATATTATAAGCAAGACTTTCAACGTGAGTTGGAGTTAATTCACTAGTCTTTGGCTCTATACTTTCAATTTTTATCCACTTTAGGTCACAAAACCATGAATCCATTTGCTAGTACAGAATATCAAAATTGATGGGAAATCCTTCTGGACACAAAAGATGTCAGACCAGGAAGGTAGGAAAAAGATAGAAGGACTATGAGGACAAATGCCAAGTTCGGATCAATGGAAGAAAGGCAATTACTGAGTGAAAACAAAGGAGCCACATTTGGGTGTCTATAATGTTACAGATGCAGAAAACATAGCAAAATTAAATTCATTTGTGAGATGCTAAAAGTCCTTCTCAGGAAAAGGTTTAAATTTAAAGAAAATGTTGCCTTTTATAACTAACAGTTTAGTACTCCTGTCTCACATAATTAATTACTTGGCAGCACAGAATTGGGAATGCTATTGAACTACATTAACATTTCAAACAAATACCACTCTGCCATTCACTAAAAAATAAAAAATTTAAAAGCAGCCAAAATGCGAGGAAGTACCAGAAAAACCCAAAGATATATACCAGAATATACCACTAATTTATAAATGTTTCAGTCATTTCATCCTTCCTGACCTTCTCATCCACAAACTTTCTGACGTACACTACCAGTAACAAAACTGAAGAACAAATTAAGATTTTTTAAAAAATCTGTTTTGCATAGTTTCACTGAGTTATATGAGTCAAAACTCTTGCTATGCCGAAGGGGATAAAGGAACAAGTAAAAGATATCCAAATTTGTTTCCTTATTCAATCAAAGTTCTCAAGTTGCAACTAACTTTTCATTTTCTACATGGGCATAACCCCCTTAAGGGTAAAATTACAGAACATTTTTATTTCATATAATCACTGAAGGTAAAAGCTGAAGGGATCTTGCTGATTAATTCCAAAATGACTTCATTTTATATTTCTTAGCCACCTCCCCATTCCATAGTGGTAGTACTCTCAGGGAAATCAAATTAATTTTTAGCCATGAAAAATATTATCAAGAAAGTAAGTCTCATGAAAAATAAAAATAACATATACAAATGGCAAAGCCATTTGTAATCATGTGTAATACTGCTGACTTCTAGAAAGACTACCAAAACAAAAGACAAAAAATTTTTTTCTGAAAAGTTCAAAATATCTGTTTTACTTTAAAAAATGAATTGTTTGAAATGCTAACATATTACTCTATTTGCATCATTAATTTATTGGAAAGATGGTAATTTTCTTATACACTATAAAAGTTTTCATTTCAGTGGACAAGAGGAATGTTACTTAACTGTGCAATTTATCAGGCATCTATGTTTAATTCTTTCTAAACTACTTTTTACAAATATGCTTTCACTAATTGATGTCATTAAGATAAATTTAATAAGTTACCAGTTAAATCTCAGATGTTTGATAAGGAACATGAAAATCTGGCACTATATCATAGGTCTTTCATATTTTAACCATTAATGTCAGAACATGAATTTGCATTAATGTCAGAACATGAAAGATAAAATCATTACCCAAACTGTTCAAGTTTAGTCAACTGGGCAGTTAAAGCAGGATGGATAGAACATATTAAGACATATGAAAGAGATGAAATTGTTTTTGCATTTAAAAATATAATGTGCTAAAAAACTTAACTGCTAATATGTGGGGACAGACTTTAATTAAAACCACAAAATATTTTCATCATTTAAAATTTTTGCCAACCAAAGAAAAAATATTTCCAAGTTCAGGGTTTTTTTTTTTCTCACTTCAATGCAACTCAACACATATTTATCCTGGGCCTCCTATGAGTTTGGCACCATCCTAGGCACCACTTTTAAGTAGAAAAAAGTAAAATAACATAGTCTATGCTCCCAGAAAGTTTGGTGAGAAGATTAAACATGTACATGAACAAAAACCATTCATTTACATGTAATCTAATAATATATTGAATAGATTCAAATGACAAGAACTTATGATATAGACAGTATTACCAGTGTAAGAAAGGCAGAAATTGATATAGGCTGCAACTACTGGGAAAGGTCACAAGAAGAAGAAACGACTTGAAGTAGGTCTTGAGAAATGGTAGGAAATGGATTTAACAGTGGGAACAAAGGCATGATTAAGCGCACAGAGGTAAGAACGAACAGTGTGTTTGAGATACAGGAAGGAAACTAATGTAACTAGAGTTTGTATTTGGAACTAGTGAAAAATATGGTTGGATAGGAAGCTTGTGAATAGATCCAGGAAAGGTTAAAAATAGCATTTACCTAGATTTTAGTAAAATGTTTGAAAAATATTTCATGCTACATTGGCAGATAAGATAGCAAGGTCTGATGGGCTTAGAGATTATATAATGAGACAGATTCAGAAGTGGTTTAATTGCCACATTCAAAGAGCAGTCATTCATGGTTACATGTCAATTGGGAATGAAGTCTTCAGTAGAAAGTTCTAGGGTTTCTGTGCTTGTTTTAACACTTAACATTTTTATCAACAATTATAGATACACAGATGATATCCTTATTGAATTTGAATTTGTCACAAAGCTAGAAAGAAAGGATAGCTGGGCATTATACCGGTTCCAAAAAACACCTTCTTAGATTGGAAAACTGGGCTGAATCTAATCAAATGTGAATAAATGTAAAGTTTAATACATGGGTTCAAGAAATTGATTTCACAAGTACAAGATGGGTAAGGTATGATTAGATAACAGTTTGAAAAAGATCTAGGGGTTATAATGGACTGTAAGTTCAATAAATCAACACTGTGTTAAGACAGTCAAAAAAGCCAATGCAAACTTAAGTTGTGTTAAGAGAAACATAACATCCAGGGTTAGAGATGATAATGCTATTGTACTCATCCCTAATTAAACTACATCTAGAATTCTAAGCTCAGTTCTGGGTATCACATTTTAGAAAGGAGAATAAGAAGCTAGAAGGCTTATCAATGCTTACTGGAAAGCTTATTGATAAGCTGGGTATTAATACATCCATGCCATATGAAGATAAATTGAAGGAATTTTTTAAAAGAACATAAGCTCCTTGAGGGCAGGGGTCATTTCATTTTTGTCTTTATAGTAAAGTATAATTAACACATTACTGGTGCTTAATAAATGCTCACTGAATTGAATGAATGGAGGATTTAAACTGGAGAAGAGAAGGCTCCGAGAGGAACTTGATAGCCAAGTACCTAAAAGACAGGCATATGGAAGAGGGATTGAACTTATTATGTTTGGACTAGAAGATGAAACTAGCAGAGTTAGGAGGAAGGGATGTTTGATTTGCTATAAGGAAAAACTTCATAATTATTAGAGTCACCCTCAGAAGGTAACTGAATGTCTCTAAGCAAAGAGACTTTGTGCAGGTATGAGCTCGACTCACTAGATGACCATTCAGGTCCCTGTGATTCTGAGATGATAGAGGGCCTTGAACGGCAGGAAGAGAACCTGCACTTCATCTAATAGGCAAAAGGAAGCCATTCCCAAAAGGAAAGGCTCTGGGAAATTTTCAGCTCCAGAAACATTGTGCTTAATATTCATTTTCTCAAATTATTAGTTAAACATCCAAAGATAAAACAATAGGCATGTAATGTCCCTCAAAATAGCTGCAACATCTATAAAAAGATCATTACAGAGATTCCATTAAAATGCACTAGTTAAACAGTAACATTTCATTCAAGGGGAAGGGAAAGAAAAAAGCTACACATTTTTCTGCTGAAGCAATTTGCCTGTAACAGCCATCAGGCATAAGCAAATAAAATACCTTGTATGCAAAATTATTTGAAGTAGCATGAATTATGTAGTTCATATTAACCAGACTCAGCATTTTCCTCCCTGAAAATGAGAATTGTATAGGAAATGATAAACAACTTTGGCTAAATCACACAGACCGTCTTTAAAACAAATGCTCAAGAAACACTAAAGTACACAATCAGTTTGCTATAACTCACTACCTGAAAGGCGTTAGAAGAGGGAAACAAAGGCATTCTGAAAGGTAAGGGTTGAGGGGATTTGTGGTCACAAACAAGTTGGCCTTTGTTCCTGCCAACTCTGACACTTCGTGATTCTATGATTAGATATGGTCCAAGTCCTATCACACAATGCAGGTACTTTCAGAAAGGTTATGTACTATTAGGTGCCTCCAACAAGCACACACAGACATATCTCCAGCACCTTTCCTCAGCCTAAGCTCTGCTTATAATAGCCCACAGTCAATAGATAACCTTTCTTTTTCCTATATATGAATATCTATTAGTATAGGTCCTTTTAGAAAGATACAGAAATCCCTTGGATTGTAGATCCTAAAAAAAAAAAGAAAAAAAAACCTCCCCTCTACCGTGCAGAGTCAATCTCTCATTTGCTTACCTTTTTGTTTGATTCAGCATCTGGTGAGATCCAATATCCTTTAACATGCCAATTAAAAGGGGTGTGTGTGTGTGTGTGTGTGTGTGTGTGTGTGTGTGTATCAGACAAGTTTCACTTAGTTTAATGTGCCTAAAGGAAATAGGATGAAAATTTAAAGTTTCTGTATAGTATTTCAAAATTTTCCCCATTAACTTAAAAAAAAAAACCCCAACCTCACATGTACATACCAAATGTTTTACTTTTGAATCACAGACATAAATCTTTACAAACATGTGATTCTCAATTAGTAGGTCTTTCTTATTTATCCATTATCTGTATTCTGCCCCTTTACCATTGAAGACCTGTGTGGACTCTTCTCTTTTCCCTCAAAGCTTGAAATCCTATTTCTCCTGTTAAAAAAACTTGTAATAAAAATTAATTTTAATATATGGGGAACCTAGAAGTTATTGGAAATAACTTTTGCTAGGGAAGTTGCATATAGTTGTTTCTCAGGGGATAAAAATCATACACATACACACATATAGAGTAACAAAAAGGAGTGTGTCATAGTAAAGAAAGGGCTGGTATCTAAATCAAATGGGTTTAAATCTGGACTCAGATGCTTCTTGGTTATGGAGCCCAGGTAAGTCATTAACTTCTTAGTGGAATGCCTAAATAACTATGCTAAGAAACTGTACATTAAAGAGCAGTTGCATATGTGTAAGGAGACTAAGTTTCTAAATTGCTTCACTCGTGAAATCACAAGTCATCCATGAAAACACAAGTCCAGATCAAAACATATGTACATGTATTTATGTGCAAGTCTTTATGTTTACATGTACAAATATGCATACATATACATACAGGTTACATTATGTTATAACACTTTAGTCACTTTGCTCTCCCCATCATCTTATGGGCCCCAACCTCATTCCCTTAATGCCTACTGGACAAGAAACTAGGGAACTCAAACCAATTTAAATATTAGCCATATCAGGATATAGTTTTTAAAAAATAAATCTATTTTTTAAAAAATTACATTAATGAAGCTGCTTAAGGTTTATATACCCTGTGCACTAGGTCTCTAGTCATGTGACCATGACAAAAAAAGCTAAATGATTTACTAATGGACACACAGCTAGTAACAGCAGAGCTAAGCTTCAAGAGCTGGTATTCTGATTCCAGGCCCATGGTTCTTTCCGCTGTACTAAGATGCCTTTCAAGACTGTTGTCACATGCAACCAATGCAATCCAAACTCAACACTGCCTTCTGAATTCATCACTGTCTTGGATCACCTGTGCCTCTACTATCCTCTAACTGGACAGAGATAATCATAAGATAATCATGACTGAGACTCTGATGTTCCTTTTAAATATGACCCTGTGATAATGAATAATGTTTTATATGTACTATTACTTCATAGCATCTAAGAGATCTCCAGTCCTGTTTCACAGGAGTCAATAAAGTGAGGTGCCTGAAATCTCATCTGATGTTAGGAGTCAAATTGATGTCATGATCCCTGCCCTAAACTTCGAGAGGCTCAATGCTAGACAATCCATCTAAACCTAGGGTGGGCTATATGTTGGTTTTTTCTAAACTGGGGCAGATCTCTCAGGGGACATATCAGCCTAGAAATGGTCTTCCCCATCCTGTTCCAATATCAATATATGGTTCTATACTTCCACAACGGAGTGAGAAAATTTTCTCTGTAAAGCCACAATGACCCACCATCCAATGTAATAGTGTCTTATTTTCTTTTGTTTTTAAAAAGGTGATCTTTTAATGGAGATTATTGAAATCTAAAGTACACATTTTAAAAATTGGTCTTTCAGCAGAGGTAGTCTCAAAGACGGGTTTTACTAGCCCTCATTCAAAATACACTCAATCACAGGGGCTTTTAAATTGGTTTCAATTCTAGATCCAGACTAATCCCTTGCCAGGGGCTGTCAGAGCTAGCGCATAGCACAGCTGTAGTGTGTTAAGCAAGAAAAGAAGGGGGTAGAAGTAGGGGGTGAGTGGAGAGGCGTGGTTACTAACTCCCGACACAAATAGCGGCTGCTTACTGCCCAGTGCACGAGTCAGTCAAATGATCATATCTGGCAGCAGTTTCTAGTTCTGAACTTCTACTCCAAACTGAGTTAACATCCCTGGAATTCAATTGGTCCCTGTGTGTTGGTCTTAGCTTGTGATTTGAACCCTGAGCAATTTAGCTTCAATGCTGTTTTTTTCTCCCCCTGGGGCAGGAATTTTGCTTGCTTGATTTCTTACTCCCACCAGTGATTGATTATCTTAGGTACTGTTACTGTCCTCTTTAGGAGAGGAAAATCTGGAGAAACTCTACTCAACAATTTGATTGAGATTTCTAGTTAGTTTGTCCTTTGTGAAAGAAGCCTCCAGTGGGGTAGTTGTCTGCCTTCTAGAAGGCTCAGGGTGCCACTTGGCATCTGACCAGACTCAAGAACACCATTCTCCTAAAGTAGTCTGTTGATCTTGCTTTTTAGTTTGTAAGATTTCTTTGAACACTGCCAGGAATTCTAGTCAGACCATGCCAAAGTGGTCTTCACATTGTTAGGAAATCAAATAACCTCGCTCTATCTCAGTTTCTCCAACTCCAAAATGAGAGGGTTGAACTAAAATGGTTCTGAGGTCTCCTCAGTTCTAAATCTATGATCCTATGATCTTATGATCCATCTGACTGTCTCAAATAATGCCAACAATTATTCACTCAACTGAAGAATGATTCTCTCTAGGACTTGACCTGTCGCTATCAAAGAACAATTCTCTATGTTCCAGGAGAGAAGTAACCAAGATCTTCACCTCAAACATTATCCAACTGTTCTCTATCATGACAGGTTTAAATGGCTGGTCTAGCATAATCCAGTCACTAGATGAGGTTTCCTGCTAAGCCTGTAGAAGAAATGACTAGATAATAAGGGAACTTTTTAAAATAAAAGCTCCAGAAATAATAAATTATACAAGATCTAGAATTTACTAAGTAGTAGTTTTGAAGGGAGGTTCAATTCTATTCCACCTACTGCAAATGGCACTACTGAGGGTATGCCAACAACACCCATCTGTAGATAGAGCACTCGCAATTCAATACCAGATTTAGAAGACATTTTTGGTGGTGCAGAGATGGGAGAATATTCCTTTCATTGTCTGCTCAACTGGCTGATTGACTACTCCTAGCTTTCCCTGTCCCAATGAGTAGGATCTATCCTTGGAAATTCTTGTATTCCATGAATCAACAGAATTAAGACAACATAATAGATTTATCTAGCAGTCAACCTATGGTAGCTCCTGTTCTATGTGTATATATGAAAGGAAAGAAATTCCCATCTGGAATGATATCAGTATCCTGTTTTGTCCTCTAGAGTTATACAGCCTAATCCTTCCCCATAAGAAAGCCCTTCAAATACTTGAGAGAAACTATCAAGTTCCTCCTAAATTCTCTCATTTCCAGGTTAAATATCCACATTTCGTTCACTACCTTGGTTGGCCTTTTCATTCAAGGTTGGCCTCATTCCTGGTTGTCTTAAAATGTAGTTCTACATACACTTAAAATGTAGAACCCAAACTGGACACTCTCAATCGAAATACTGAAAAAAAAAACACATCAGTTTTGCTATATTTTTTTGTGAAGTAACTCTTATATTATTGACTCATGTGAAGCTTGTGGTCACCAAATACCTCTGCATCTCTCTCATACTAAGCTGTATGTTTCTCCGCCATTTACTAACTTGGAAAACTCAATTCAACTCCCTCAGTCTCACTTTCCTAATCTCTAAAATGAGAGGGCTGGACTACTCTCTAAGGCCTTTCCAGCTCTAAGTCCATGCCCTAATATTTTTACAATTGACTCCTTGAAACTCAATACAAGATTTTACATTTATTCATCTTGCTTGTTTCAACCAATAATTCCATCATTCATCATTTAAATTTCTATTCCTTGACCCTTGTCATCTTCAAGTTTTACAAATAAGCTCATTCTGTCTTCTTCCATGTCACCTCAAAAATGCAGAGTACCTCAAAATGTACCTATGTACGTTTGAACCTATGAACCTGATATGCGTAAAAGTTTTTTTGGTACCAAAAGCTAGCCTAAGTCAAGAAGGGTTTCACCCACATTCCCAGGAGCTCTGGATTTTTTCTGGGAGAACCTTAGGTACCTCACATTTATGGTTTAGCATATGGGCATTATTAGAGCATTGCAAACATGGCTGACTACCCAAGCAGGAACAAACTATGTCTAATAATTTAACATGGAAACCACACTATACCATTAGTCTATTATTTGCACTTATCAGGAATTTCCATTATTTTCAGTCAATATCTAAGACATATCTTATTTTTAATCTTGCTTCAGTCCCTTACTAAAAGATAATTTTATTCTACTGGTTATGTCACACAAATTATTTACATAAGTCCAACACAACTTTATCCATATCTATATATTAAAAAGGAAAGTGGAGAATTTCTAGGGAAGAAAAAAAATCAAGTCATTTTTGCTTGTCTGGATTACAAGTAGATTAAAAGTAAGTCACAGAAACAACTACTGTAAGAAAAGTGGAAGTAAAAGATGAGCAATTTTTATGCAACTTCAGAAAACCATTTATTTCTGTGGATAACCTACTGTAATAAAAGTCCTCAACCTTTATGTAAGAAGGAGATACAATTAATTTCCCTAATGCCTTGAGATTACTGGTAGAAACTATCACAGGATCACAGAGTTAGGACTGGAAGAAACCTCAGAGGACACTGGGTTCAACCTCCTCATTTTCATAGATAAGGAAATTGAGGTTGCCCAGGGATCATACAACTATTAAGTACCTAAGGAAGGATGGAAATTCAGGTCTTCTTGGCCCTATGCTAGCACTCTATGTCCTGTGCTACCTAGCTGCCTAAACAGAACCTGGTAGAAACTTCCTTGAGCAACACAGAACAGGTGGCTATGCTTCCTTTCCACTGGGGTTCTGGCAAAGAGGGAAGAGAAGGAACATCACAATTGTAAACCAGACTGGGAATCTGCCAGAAAAATCTTTTTTTTGCTTTTTGGAGGGGGAAAGTCAGGGCAATTGGGGTTAAGTGATTTTCCCAAGGTCACACAGTTAGCATGCAAGTGTCTGAGGTCAAATCTGAACTCAGGTCTTCCTGACTCCAGGGCCAGTGCTCTATTCACTGTGCTACCTAGCTGACCCTACTAGAAAATTCTGATCCAGCTTTTAGGAGGGAGATAGTATTCTATAGTAGGGAAGGAAGGAAGATAAGCATTTATTTATTAAACTCCTATTTTGGTGTTAGTCAACATGTTGAGTGCTTTACAAATATTGTCTTATTTTATTTATGTAGTAGAAATAGTAGTGAGAGGAGCCTTGGTTTATAGCCTAGTTCTACTGCTTATTAGCTGTATAAAAATGGGCAAGCTATTGAACTTCTATCTGTTTCTCTGTCAAATGACAGGATTAGATTGTTTGATTTTTGAAATCTTGTCTAACTTTTAAAATAGTCTTCAATGAATTCTTGAAATAGAATAGTTTCATTATTATGAGTTTTTTTTCCTACCCATTCAAAACAATGCAACAAAGGGAATGAATCCTTTATATATCCCTGGGAAGAAATTTGGAGACACTAGCATCCTGGTTGAGACAATCTTCTCAATATTTGCTTCTGTGACAGTCTTATTGTTACCAAGATTTTGCAAGCAAAGTGATGTTTATAGGTACAGTGCAAAGAATGCACTCAATAAATTCTATGATTGATTAATCAAAATAACAGGGGGCGTCAGAATTTTCAACTTTTCTATTTATCAGAGACCAAATTATTATTTAACTGTCTGAAACATGCTGCTCTTACAATATAAATACCTATTTCATTCTTCCTAAGAAAATCTATAAATATTTCTAATAGCCAATATTCATTTGATTAAAAGAGTCTAGAGCATTCATAGGTCTTTCAAAAAATCAGAGATTATTACAAAATTTATAAAGTTAAAAATTTTAATGCATTTAACACACAAGCTTTTCTATGTAAATGTATATTCATATATATGTACATTTATGGATTTTCAAGTTATAATTCTTTAAAAAATTAATAAAGTCAGTACTTGCCCAATAATTCTTTTAAATATTATTTCAGAGCATCTCCCCTTCCTTCCAAATTCCCAATATTTATCCTAAGAGTTGTTCTAGAGACAACAAAGCACTTTGGTGTCTAACGTGAGTTCATCATTATCTAACAATCTAACCTCTCTTCCCTTGGAGAATCAGATCTTTGCTTCCCATGGATAATCTCTATCAAATGTTCCCAAAGTAATTTGGCATGCATTGATAATTTGGAGACATACAAAACACTGCACTGCAAGGTGGGCAAATATACAACGGCATAGTGTAGACTTAGAGTAAAGAACTGAGAGGCTCCATTCCAGGATTTAAATCTTGGCTCTGCCTCTTCATTCACTGAATGAGTTTGAGCAGGTCGTAAGTCACTTAACCTATCTAGGCCTCTGCTCACTCTTTTGTAAAAACCAGCCCAGTAGCACATACCTCATATGGGCCTGGCAAGGTTTAATTAATGTTTATAAAGTACTCGGAAATCCTTGGATGAAAGAACCTCAGCCAATGCTAAGTATTATTAGTATTACAGACCTCATTTCAGGGACAATCTGCTCAAACTTACAGAATAAATGAAAAAAGAATCCTAAACCAACAGTTACCTTAAAAAAAAAAAAAGGACGACTTTAATATGAATGCCTTCCTATTTTCTTCACAACAATTTGTTTAAGTGTTATTGGCTAACATTTGTGCCAAGCACGCTGCTGGCTACACTGAAGATGTTTAACTATCCAGTGCCAACAAGCACAGCTGTTGGACTCCCTACGCCCTCCTCCTGTTCACTCCATGCCAAATGACTCACTCAGCTATGAATGATGAGGCAGCAGCCGAGGAAAATGCCAAGTGCAAGTGAGATTAGTGATAAACCAGAGAATCCCTACAGAGGTCAGTGATTAGCGGGTTCCTAGTTGTAATCACTTTTCTAACCCAGCCTTTATCTCATCATATACTCCATCTTAACTCTGCAGTTTTCCTGTGACAGGCATCAGAACCTGTGAGCAGCTTCCCAATCAATAATCCTCACAGTATTGCTAAAGCACCCAGAGAGTGTCTTACCCTTGATAATAGCACAGCCAGACCTGGGTAATTTGAATTGGTTTTGTAAACTCTCTTGAGATGTTAAATCCTAAGATAAAAACATCCAGAGTACAAATGCATCACCAAAACAGCTACCTTTAATTTTTACAGAATTACCAGATTCACAGATAAAACAGGGACAGATTGAGTAGGATGGCTTGTACAGAGCAGCTGACTTGGTGTTCCAGGCTTTCAATAGGATGTAAACAGGAGATCACTAATTTGCAGTGTTCTGTGAATTTGAGTTGCAAGTGAGGTTGGAGGGTGGGGTTGAGAAATGAGAAGAAAGGGAGATATGTATCTTTCTAGAATTTAGTGCTTCAGGATGCTACAGTGATGTCATCTTTTAAGACTGTATGTCAAGTACACAATCATGAGGATCTTAAAGTCTAAACAATTAAAAAACATTTTTTCCTTACTAATTAGACTTCTTCAAATCTAGTGAACGGGTAAATTTACATCAGATTTGTTGTGGTGATTTTTCTTTAGGTATTGATTTTAAGTACCTCTTTCACATAGCCTCACACTTCCCCATACAGAATTCAATTTTATCTTTGAGAATTCAGAATGACACACATCTTGGTTTATATATTTATTATCTATTTATATTATATATAAATACTATATATTTACCCAACAGACAAGAGCTTTTTCTTCAGCTTTAAGAATAAACAATGCCCTGTGTTTCAGGCTTTTAGCATCAGATAATGACCTTTGTAGCACCATGTTTTCACTAATTTCAAAAAGTTTCTGAAACAGTCAAACAGGTACTAACTTCACACCTTTCTGGGGAATGAATGAGGTGGAGGAAAGCAGACTCCTTCTACTACTAAAGCTTCAAAAGAATCAGGTTACTGATAGTTTGTTATGCAGTTTGATAAAGAGGTGAAATGGAGATATTGATAGCCTCCTCTAGTCTTTCCACTCCTTTGTCTTCTACATTAAACATACCCTAAGCCCTAAATTAAAAAACAACAACAACAACAACCTTTAACGAAAACATTTTCTTCTACACAGTCATTTTACCAAACTTGATTCTAATATATTCTTCATTCACCTTGATGGTAAACACCCACTACCTTTTCTTCATTCCTTTATTTTTGCCTAATATGGACTATAAAACAGGGCAGAGTCTATATAAAATAGGACAATGCCTAATTCTGTTGTTTTTAGCAGTACCCGAGGACTAGAAGTCATTTATTCAGGAAACATTGACTTCTAGACCTTGTATGACTCTCCCAGGCCTTACCAACCACATACTTCCATGTGATAAGAAAAGGAAAAATGATATAAACCTACTACAGTGATTTGACAATACTCAATTTTTTTTGGTTAACTAACTAGATTTACTTTTGTTGCATTAATCAACTATTTTCTCAATTATCCAAACACAAAATTGACCTAATATGCTGCTACTTGCTCACTCTCTGGAAACCAGTAAGATCTAATGCCAGGAAATAAATAGAGCATCTTGATTTAATTCATGGGGCTTAGTTAGAAAAGATGAAAAATTTTAAAAGTTGGAGGACCTTCTGGAATAAGGATAAATGCATAAATAAATGCATGCAAGCTCAAGAACAATGGAGACCTTTTAGAATCAGTACATCTCAAGAGATCTTCAAATGTAAAAAAAATTAAGAGAAAATTAAAAAGTTACTCATAATCACTAATATCAGACTCAATATAAGAAAAACTCAAAATGTGAGTAAAGTTCCTCATGTATATTACAGAAACTAAGGTAGTGTGTATAAATGTCACAGAAAATACATAAGCACAGTGATATTGTAGTATAAAGGAAGTGCGACACTCTGTTGAAACAGATGGAGAAAGCCCCAAAGAGTTCCTTTATTGTTTGCTAAGATTTAAACAAAGTACTTGCCACATGATGGGCACTTTGGGGTAAATTATGTGACATTCAATTTTCATTGAGCAGGCTCCATGTATTTATTTTATTTCTATCCCATCTTTGAAGTTTAAAAATACACAGGTACTAGAATCCTCAACTAGCAAACTGGTTGTGTCCCAAACATTTATGTATATGCTTTTTGGAACTCAGAGCAACTTTATTTTTTCCAGTGAAAAAAGATTGTGTAAATGATAATTAAGCTCCCAAGTCAGTCCACAAAAGACTCTTAATTCATAATATCATTGAAATTCTATACATCTACAATTAAATCTCCTTAGCATGGGGCCTGGGACATAGAAAGCACTTAAAACATGCTTGTTGACTGAATGACTGACTGAAAAATAATGGAGAACGACATAAATGCAAGATGAGTAATTAAATATAACAGGAAAAAATAGGATGACATTTTAAAAGAGTTATACTGAATGATAGTGCATAAAGAAACCAGGTTTAATTAGAGAAGGATGAGAGAAGAGAAATAGAGAGTTTTGTGGTGGTTATAACAGGTAATTCTGGGTATTTTTGAGGGCTTTATGCATTATGTCTCATTTTACATCAGTATTCATAGTTTTCTACTTTCTTGATACAGGTCTATCAGCAGCAAGTTTTTAAACTCATTTAAAAAATTTGTGACCTTTACAAACACTAAATTCAAACATGTTAACATACATATATATATATATATATATATATCTACACACAGCATATAAAAACAGGATTATATATAACTGAATCACTCATATATAGCTTATCCTTTTAAGTACATATTAAATTTAACACAATAGTAACAACACAGCCCTACTTGTCTTTTCCCCCTCTGAATTTCCTTCTTCTGTCTTTAAGTAATTTTATTATACTATTTATTAATATTAATTAACCTAATTAATATTATAACTAATAAAATACTTTGTTTTACTAATATTGTGTTCTCTCTTTTTTTGCATTGCTATTGTATTACTATTATGCCTTTTCCTCTACAACTCTTCTCCCCCCTACCCCACCCCTCGCCCCCTCAAAATTAAAGTAGTTTCCTTGAAACAAATAAGAATAGTCAAGCAAAACAAATTCACACATTGGTTACATATGAAATTACATGTATTATTTTACACCTTTAGTCTACCAGTTTGGTCAAAAGATAGAAAACATTCTGGAGTTAGGCAGTCAATAAGCATTTATTAAGGATCTACTATAGGCCAGGCACAATGCTAAGTGCTAGGGATATAAAAAGAGGTAAAATCTAACACAAATACTTATAAATATGATTGGTTATTGCAATGACTAGAGTTCTTAGATTTTCCCAATTACGTATGATATATAATTTACATATGATATATAATTTCATAGGCATATGAATTGTAATTCTGCTTTTGCCTCACTTCATTCTGCACCATTTCAGACAAGTCTTCTTAAGATTTCTCAGAAATTGTCTTGTTTTTCTTTTCTTAGAGTACCAGCATTGAATACTGTTATACTTATTAGTAAAGATTAGGATCGGTTTTGGGCTTACAAATGTAATGAGATGAGGAGGAGGGAGATTTTCCTAGACATGAATGGCTCAAATATAATTACATTATATAGGGGCTCACTGTATGGTTTTTACAAAGTGTCTTCTTTACAACAATGTTATGAGGCAGGAAGGACAAATATTATCTCTCTTATTTATAGATAACAGAAATTGACACTGAGTCGTTAAGTGACTTGGTCAAGGTTATACACTTTGCCCAGGTTTTCTGACTCCAGGGAGAAGAGAAGAAAGGAGAGTAAAAGGAGGATGTATTGTGAAGGAAAAAAGGGAGAGGGAAATGTGGAGAAAGAAAGAGAAGAAGATGGGGAGGGGTAGGAAAGAGGAGGGATGTGAAAGGAAAAAAAGGAGAGAGTCTGCTTTAGATCAAATGCTGGTACCATAAGAGGTGAAAAACAGAGGAAATGGGCTAAATCATATTTAAGAACTCTTCTAGATCTGAAATTCTATACTTTTATGAGGAGACAGCTTTTGTTAAACTCTTCTGGAAGGGAAAGAAAGGAGGTTTTTTGGGGAAAAAAATATCTGGTCAAACAGCCTCCTGATACCCTTAACTAGACTGGATGCTGTCTGGAGCAAGGGGTAGGGGCTGCTTTTAGAGTTTTTGTTATATATTTTCAGGCCTATGCAGCACAAATAAACCTCAAGTTTGAGTAAAGAGAAGAAGGGGAGGTCATATATTTGCAGATCAGTTCTTATACATATAGAACATGTCTGCCAGTCATGTGTTCGTAATTCAGGGACTGCCTACACTTGAAAATGTTTCACTAAAACACTAAGAAAATCAAGAGGTTAAAAAAAATCATACCACTGCTTATTAAAAGCAATGTTTTCAGGGATAAAGGGAAACTCTTATCAAGACGGGTGAATTTTCTGTACCTCTTTGGTACAAAGATTAAAATGAAAGTTATTTTAATTTTTATAAAATGAATCCATTCTGCGATTAAAGAAGTCAATTTACAACAAAATATGACTTCTGAAAATCTTTTTTTTTTTAATTAGAAAGTTATGGGAGCAAGTGGTTAGAGAAGAGTAAATTAGAAATTAGAAAAAAAAGTATTGAAATTTATGTTATTAACATCAGACACTGGCAGTTCCAAAATTAAGCACACAGTCTACCTGGGCTTTTAGGGTAACAGAAGGGTGTATGTCTGATGATGAGCTCTAGGGAAATTCACCAACTCTGTTTAACTACTTAGATTTTTATGACTCTGCAGAGAGGTCCTCACACTTTCAAAGTCAGGTGTTTTATTTGAGAAATATTTTGGATTCCAGTAAGTCTGACCACAAGTTTGAATTCAGCACTAACTGCTCTGAGAATATTTTCTTGAGCAGTGAATACACATGCTGCTTCCTCCAGAACATCTGAAAGATTATAATTCCCAACTCTCTCCTATCACTTCAATTATAGGGCAGAGTATTCAGATCTTGGTTTCTCCAATTTCTTTTGTCGTATAGTCTAGGTCTACAAATTCAACCTCAATCTATATAATAGCTCTGTTAGTTCTTGACTACTCAGAAGGATCTGTGATCTTATTCATAGGGATCTGTGCTATGTATAGCACAACCCATATATTGTTGTCTTTTTTGGGAAGAGAACCAATGACATCTTGAGTGATGTCTTGACTTTTGCATGAATTTTATTTAAGTAAGGTACAGTTGCACAGAGCTCTCTGCCTGCCTCACTCTCTCTTCCTTATTCATCAAAATCAAGTGGCACAAGAGTCAAGACAACTAGAGTGCTTTCTAGGTATGGAACACAGTGCTTGGAATATACGAGAGGCTTAATATATATTTACTGAATTGAATTAAGTTGACTTTTGATCATGTCCTTTATTAACTTTGCCACAAAGTGTTGACCCAAAGAGTAGAGATTTCTCTCATATTTCTTAAGATTGTGAGACTACTACTAGGGCATTGGGGCTGTTCAAATTATTCTTCCTTAAATTCCACCACATGACCAACCCACCTTATTTTTTTGCTCATATGTGCCTCTGATGATATCCTTTTCTCTAGTTCTTCTTTTAAGCTGCATATTAGATAATTACTATCTATATGACCCTAGGAGAGTCATTTCACCCTGTTTGCCTCAGTTTATTCATCTGTAAAATGAGCTGGAGAAGGAAATGGCAAACCACTCCAGTATCTTTGCCAAGAAAACCTCAAATGGGTCACAAAGAGTTGGACATGAATGAAACAACTCAACAACAATAATCTGTTATATTCTGCATCCTGTTCATACCCACCATAGGTCTTTTCATTGTCTCCTTGTGATATTCTTTTGTAATTTTGAGGGAGACTGGAGTATTCCATGACAAAGACATGGAAGATGACCAGAAGAATACTACTAGCATTAAAAAGACAGGCCTTTGTTTCTTAGAAATAAAAACCTGAAACAAATCCTAGCTAATTACATAACTTAAAAAAAATGAGTATGTATTTCAAAAATTAAACAGCACTGTTATTCCTTAATTTTCCGACCATTTACTGGTTCTTTTCACTCTAATCATTGACATTTTCCTCTAATTCTAGGAATTAATTCCACTTCTAAATGAAAATCTACATTTGGGTCTGGTAGGTCTTTTATTTTATTTTATTTTATTTTATTTTTGGAGGGCAATTGGGGTTAAGTAACTTGCCCAAGGTCACATGGCTAGGTTTTTGTTTGTGTGTGCGTTAAGTGTCTGAGGCCGGAAAGGAACTCAGGTCCTTCTGACTCCAGGGCCGATGCTCTACTCACTGCGCCACCTAGCCGCCCCCCAGTAGGTCTTTTAAAAAGCAATTTTTACTTTTAACTAGTGCATGATCACTCCCGGTTTTATCACTATCTGTGTGACCTTAGGCAAATTAGTTAACCTCTCCAGACCTCAGTTTCCTTAAGCAGAAAAAGAGGGGGTTGGACTTGATGACCCAAAGGTCCCTTCCAGCTTTAAATCTAGAATCTTAAGATCTTTCATAATAAAAATCATTGACAATACAAAATCATTTTAATTTGGACTGTTTTAATTTTGTAAAAAGATGTAAGCCAAGTAATGATAAAAATGTTTATAAGTAAAACATTTTTAAATTCCATGAAAAAGTGGACACAGAGTAATTTGCCATTACCTTGTTAAATTTAATATATATTTCTTTTTTTAAAGTACATGTAACAATTTTTTCCTCTACAGATTTCTTTTTTGTTCTTTATATACAGGGATGCTCCACCTCTGTTGACGACTGCTAAGTTTATAATAAAAATTTTTTATAGATATATTCCTATATCCTGATACCTTAAACCTTTAGGGGATATAGGTTACCATACTCTGACTGATCTCATTTGAGAAAATTGGCCATGCCCCATTGAATCTTGATGGTCTGAACTGGCCTTTAAATCCCTTTCAAGGATTAGTTTGCAAAGTCTCTTTTTGGCATAAAATCTATTATCATCAAGGTCAGAATATCACAATTAAGCAGTTGAGTCTGTGAGGCAACCTATACTTCCCTAGAGGGAGAGGAGCTGGCAGTACAATAGCGCCTGGCATTACAGCATGTTCCTGGTCTGCCTTAGAGGTGATATAAACCTGTTCAACTGCTACTATTTCTGCTTCCTCCACTCTATGAGATCCTTTAGAATTGGAGCAAGGGGTGGAGGGGATCTTTTTCCCCACTTGTACTGCTTCATTCTTCTTCTTTTTTAAAATTTATTTTTAGGTTTTAACATTCATTTCCACAAGATTTTGAGTTACAAATTTTCTCCCCATCTTTCCCCTATGCCCCACCCCAAGATAGAAAGCATACTGAATGTCCCTTCCCCCAATATGCTCTCTCTTATATCCTCCCCCATCCTCCCTCTAACTTTCTAGTAGAGCAAAATGGATTTCTATACCCCAGTGCCTGTACATCTTATTTCCCAGTTGCATGTAAAAAACAAATTTTTTTTAACATTTGTTTTTAAAACTTTGATTTCCAGATTCTTTCCCTTCTTCCCTCCTCACCCACCCCCACTGGGAAGACAAGCAATTCGATATAGGTTGTACATGCGTAGTTACACAAAACGTTTCCACAGTAGTTATATTGTGAAACACTATTTCCCTCTATCCTATCCCTCCCCCCACTTATATTTTCTACTTTGACCCTGTCCCCTTTCAAAAGTGTGTGCTTCTAACGACCCTCTGGCTTCGTTATTCTTCCTCATTTTTCTAGTCATTTCCTACCTTACCTCCACAGCTCAATTCTGAAACTAAAGTTCCCACTGCTTCTCTTTTTTCCCGGTACTACTCTGGAAAAAACAATCTGCAAAAATACTTAATTGCAGCTCTGTGACTAATTTCAAAATTTTCTCTTTTATTCTTGTCCAAATTCATATCTTTTTTTCCTTTTCTACTGAATATCAGCTGTTTGCATTTTGTAAAAAGGTTCCTTTCCATAACATACATTAAGATATTGTAATATCCTTTCAATGAAGGAAGTTCTAAGAAAAGGAAAGGTATTATAAAATAAAATTTAATTTGGGGTCACAAACAAAGAATTAATAGCACATGTACAGTTTTAACAGTACTAATGGATGAAGTCAGCCTTGGGAGCTTTTACACTCCTAAGGAGTTTGGGCTTAAAATTATCATTATACAGGTGTTGTACAAATACTGCATGCTCACTTGAATGCAACGCTTTGGCAACAAATAAGCAGCTTAGTTACTAAATTTACACTTATATTGCTAATATGACAAGGTGAGGAAATGGTCCAGAAACTATTTAAGTTATTCTACTCTTGCTCAACTTTTAGGGTTACAATCAGTGTATATCTATTTTAGGAACTGCTTTGGAAGGGACTGATGTTTTATGCAAGGAAATGCTATTTCCCCAGATGAATAAGAATATCCATTCTTTGGCTCACAGTTTCCATGACACTAAAAACAAAACATTCATCAGCAACAACTTAGTGTTTGATGGTAAATGCAGCTGCAGCTCACATGAGTTCACAATGCATCTGAACTCTTCTCTACAGAACAGAGGCTGGGTATTTCTCCAAAGCAATTGTATTGTTATTACAGCAATTTTCCCCCGTTGTAGATCTAAACACTAAACACTTTTAGTTCGTCACCAACGTCTCTCTCATCTACCCCTCCAAAACTCATGTCACAGACATAATGAAAAGTTTTTTAGTTATGCCAAGAGTACTATTTAGATTTTGCAACTATGAAAGCTTAGCTGATATGTGTACTGCAGCATTAAAGTCTCATATTAAAAGCTATCCTGAAAACTTTACACATAAGGACTGAAGCACATGAAAGAGAAACATTCATAGTAAACAAGTAGCTTGGAAAGCTCAATTGGATTATGGTAAGATAGTGCCCCCTTGTGTTTTGGCATTTTCTGCCTTATCTGAATCCAATATTAATTTCTTTGGAGTTTTTTGGTATAGATTTCAAATATTTTTTATACCATATAAATAAATGAGATTTAGTAGCTAACCCTTTTTACCTGTTAAATGCTCACTTCAATATAGATGCTAACTGAATCTCACTTCTGCTACAGTCATTAGTGCTGTGAAGGGACTTCCAAACTGTAGTTGGTATATGTACAGCAGTTACTTTTAAAGTGTTTGGACTTTTAACTTCTTATTAGTAAGAGAGTTATAATAGGGTTAAAAATTGAAAAAAGTAATATCCATCAGTTTCACATTCCTCAATTATGGTTTCTTTTTGTAACTATTTCATACCATTCTATTTCAAGGAAAAAAAGATTAACAAATGAGTTTAAAGTTTTCTTTAAAAATACACAAAATAATTTTTATTGAAATTCTGAAGTCACATGCAGACACAACCTCTCCCTCCACTCAGATTTGTAACAGGAACACAGGCAGTCCTTACAGTCTTACAAACCTTCAGTCTTACAAATGACCCATTCACATAAGAGGCTAGTGTTTGACCACAATGTCTCTTCCTAGCAAGAACTCCATTTTGCCCTCTATTCCCTAACAATGCTATGGTTACTGCTTCAAAAAACAAATAAAAAAACCCTCATACAACTGTCAGAGAGAGGAAGGCAAGTCAAATACTAAATATATACATAAAATAAATACTAAGTACCTTTAATGGGGTAGAGGACATGACTGAATGAAGTCATTTTCCCCTGGATTTTACTGGTTGGGGAACTTCCTTTATAAAAGCATATTCTTCCAACCCAAATATGCTCCAAAAAACGCATGAAATTCCACCAAAAATACTTTGGGGTTGATAAGCATCTTTCTTGAAAATTGCAAATACAAAGGAGTGTTGAAGGGATATCAGGTACTGGGGATTAACTCAATAGGATTGTTTTTGCTACTCCTAACTGGAATAGTCTACATTGACAAATAGTTGGGTTGGGGGGGGGAGAGGAGAAAAGCAAAAGAGGTATATCAGTTAAAAAAAAGAACACTTTGAATGGCAAGTAAGTCTGGGATAGGGTGATACATACAGCAGAGGATGCCAGGGAAGGGAACCTGGAGAAGAAGAGGGCATTAGGAGGTGGGAGAAAGCTACACAAAGGAAGGTCAAAGGGTACCAAAGACAAACCATCTATGTCAAAATTATGTCCCAAAAGAAGAAAGAAAAAAACCTCCCTCCTTCTACTCTGCCACTTTTCCCAAGCTCTGCTTAAGTCAATTTACGAAACATTTACTAAGAGTTTACCATATTCAAGGCAGTGTGATGAGCACCATGGCTACAAACCAATCTCTGGACTACAGAAGCTTAATTTCTACTGAAAAAATGCAACATATATATAGACAAATAAATCTAAAGTAACTCCAGGAGGGAGAGCAGTAAGAACTAGAAGGAAGCTAGGGATTCTAAGAAGTGAAGGGCATAGCACAATGTTTGGCACAATTAGCACTACAAATTAAGCGACTTTTCTTTCATCCTAGCCAATGCAAAGACATAAAGGATACAGTACATCAAGTTTAATATAAATTAAATAGCTTGTAGGTCAACATGGCTAGAACATAGAGTAAGGTGGCTCAAGATGAGGAATATAAAGTAAGCTGAGAAAGTGAAGCAGCTGTGGAGGACTTCTAGTGCCAGAAAGGATTTTTTTTTTCACTTTGTCTTAGAGGCAATAGGGAGCCACTGAGAATCTTTAGGCAAGAGAGTGACATGGTTGGATCTATGTCTTATAAAGGTTATTTTGGCAGCTTTGGAGAGTTGATTAAAGGGAGGGCAATTACACAGCTATTATTGTGGTCTAGGTGAGATGTGATAAGAACCAGAATTAGGGCAATAATCTTTTGAGTACAGAAAAGAAAATAAATAGAAGTTATGCTGTGAAGAGAGAATCTAAAAGACATGGAGAGAGGAAGACAAGTCAAATACTAAATATATACACAAAATAAATACTAAATAACTTTAGTGGGCTAGGGGACATGACTGAATGAAGACTTATATATAGCTTTAGGAACAGCTATCATATAGTTACTTCTTCCCTGGATTTTACTGTTGTCTTCACTTTGAATACTGAAAATATTCCTAGTCTAATTCCCCAAAACATCTTGTTTTCCATTTATACAAAACATCTTGTTTTCCATTTATATGAACCCCTGACTACTTACTCTCTTTTTCAAACTACCCAAAGTGTGAACTTCTTTGTGGAACCCCAAATTTTCTTTTTGTTAATTTAAATTTTCCATACTTCTTATGCTGATCCTTTTTTTTTTTTTTGGAGGGAAGAGGGGAGGGCAATTGGGGTTAGGTGACTTGCCCAAGGTCACAGGGCTAGTAAATGTTAAGTGCCTGAGGCTGAATTTGAACTCAGGTCCTCCTGACTCCAGGGCCAGTGCTCTGTTCAATGAGCCACCTAGCTACTCCTAGGCTGATTCTTAAATATAGGACCTAGCACAATGGCTTCCACATAGTATGTGTTTAATAAATTTTTGTTGAATGAATAGATTAATAAACAGGTTAAGAACCATTAAAATTCCAACTTGAGTGGAATCTAGTTATGAGTGTGGTGGGTGGGGCTGAAAAAGAGAATAGAGAGAAAGTCTAAAGGATCACCAACAGAAATCAATCCTAGGAGATCTGATGAATTTTCAGCTCTTTGGTTTACTGCCATGAGAACTCCTACTTGGCTCATGTTCTTGGGGTGGGGACAGACAACTGATATTCACTTGTTCGTCATCAACTGACGTTTTCTAAGTACTTAGGAGGCACAGTATTAGGCTTTTGTAACTATAACTCTGACATGTAAATAAAAAAACCTATCTGGAGATTATCTGGAGGTAAAATTCTATTAGCTTTAAAAGTCATATATTTGGTTTAGTGGCCATAAAGGAAGGAGAGTAAACTGTTAACAATTTATGAAATATTTATTAAATGCCTAATATGTGCAAGGTACTAGGTACTGTTAGATGCTGGATACAGAAAGACAAACAGTATCTGCTATGAATGAGCTTATACTCCATATACTTCAGAGAAGGATGGGCAGGGAGTGTGGAGAAAGGGAATATACTATTTAAACAGATTTAAAATAAAACAAGATAATTTGAGGAAGCAACAAGGAACAACTAAGGAGACCTAGAAAGGCTAGCTAGAACATAAAAGGTGTTAAGGGAGGTAGTATTAAATAAGTCTGGAAAGGAATGTAGGAGGGAGGGAATAAACATTTATATAATCTCTAATATATGCCAAGCACTTTTAAAATAAATATTTTCATTTGATCCCAATAATAATCCTGTGTGGTTGGTGCTATTATTATCCCCTATTTTACAGTTGGAGAAACTGAGGCAAACAGAGCTTAAGTGGCTTGCTCAGGGACACACAATTAATGAGTGAGAACAGATTTTACCTCAGATCTTCCTGACTCTGGGTCCAGGGCATTATCCGCTGTACCAACAGCTGTCTAAGAGGAGTCAATTGTAAATATACTGAAATACCCAACTGAATTTATATTTTATTTTAGGAGGTAAGGAGGAATCAATGAAAATTCTTGAGCAAGAGAAAGATATGGTCACTATTTGATTACATTATTTTGGGAGCTGTGTGGCTAAAAGACAGGAACCAGAGAAACCAATAAATCAGGTACAATAGTCCGGGTGAGAGGTAATAAGGACCTGAATTAGGAAAATATCAAAGTAAATGGAGAGAGTGGGATGGTGATATGAGATGTGGAGGAGATAGAATTGACAAGACTTGGCATCTGACTGGATATAGTAAATTCCAGGTACTGATTGTATGAAAAATTAAAGTTCAAAATCCAATAATCTCAGCTATCATTTAAGAGGACAGTGATTGAGATTTCACTCATTATTAATATAGAGAACTTGCAGATGTGGAAATTTCATTTACCAATTCAGGTTTGCACTTTCTTTACAATTTAATCTTAGAGAACTGCCTACAACACCAGGATTTGCCCTGTGAAACACAGATCTAAACTCAGGTCTTCCTGGATCCAAGACTAGATCACTATACTGTGCACCACAGCTAGGTTGTTTAAAATGTATATAATTTCATTGTCACTCGCTATAAAAATTTATTCTTATCCTATTTGTATTTAGAGGTTGGCAAAATTCACAGCCATTACTCTTCAGTTACTTGACACACATAGTTGCAAAATAATAATCCAATAGTTGTCATTTTGATCACAGATTTCTAAAACTTGTTTGTCTTTCTTTCTCCTCTTCTTCTCCCATCTTAGCCCCTGATCTATTTGCCCTTAATTGATTTGACGAAAACATCTTCTCTACAATATCTAGATATCGTTTTCCATAAATGAGTATGTCCTGCCTCTGACACATCCAGGCTGCACAACCATGATCAAGCCACTTAAACTGTCAATACTCTTGGCAATTTTTTATGACTATAAATTGTTATTGTTTGCCCTTCATTCTCAAAGAGGACCATGACATCAGGAAGGTGATGCCATTACTTGCAAGTGAATTGGATTTAAGTGAGGGAGGGCTGTGCAAAGTTACCAGCCTCACTTTCTCCTCCGGAGCATTTGGGTCCAGTGGTGAGATAGAGATCAGGACTGAACATGGCCCCCATGTCTATAAGTAGAAAACAGAGACGCTAACCTTGGTAAAAAAGAAATCACCTCCTATACCAGCATTGGTAAAGGAAGTTCTTTTCCTTCATGGGTAAAAAAAACCACAGGTCTAGTTCATATCCCTTAATATGCTATTATTTTATACCTTACAAGGTCATGCAATTTGGCTTTTTTGGCAGACTGGTTATTTCTATAACATGGTGTCAGGAGGAGTGTTCTCAGACTGCTCTTGAAGCATTAGAATTCTCAGGTGGGGTGCCTCTAAGCAGCTGGCTTCCCCAGGTGGTCCTGGGAGTCAAGCAAAATTATGGATGAAAATGAGCTTCAGAGAAACTAGACAAGGTGAGGACCACCTTTAGCTTAGGGGCACAGAGTACAAAGACCTTAAATACTTATAGCTACCTATTATTTAAGTAAAGCAAATTCTCAAATCCCATAATAAGGGGAACCATGGACAACTAAAGCCATTAGCTGACACTAAAAGCTCACTTAAACATTATTTTCAATTCCCTTTCCCAAGAAATATTTAACCACAAATTTTAACAAATATCATTTAAACAGATGAATTTTATCTATACTCTCTAACCTGGCACACTTTTTTGGGGAAAAGAGTTAGGGGTTGCAATGGAGGATCCAAACAAAAAACTAGTCAAAAAGGAGTCTGCTGAAAAGTTAAGCAGATCAAGGATACAGATAGTTCTGAAACAAGATAAAAAATCCCTACTTAAGGAAGAGGTGGATTTTATATCATTCTTTGTCTTCAAATCCCTTTGCATAAAAAAACCCAACCTTTAATATCAGCACAAAAATCTTCAAATCTCTGAACTATAACATCTACCAGTCAATTTTAAAACCTCAGTGCTCAGTCCTGGAAGCCTGGGTCAATTTAGAGCAATTTCTCTTTAAATGAAGTCAATGTCTTTACTGAAAACTAATGTTTAAAATGGGTAGATTCAATTTTTAGAAAAATTCTTATTCAGTCACATAATTTAGATTATTCCAGTATACTTAACACCTTTCTCCCCACTTACCAGTCTGTGTTGTGTCTGCCTGTACGTGTGCATGTGTATGTTTAAATAATGTAAACCCCATGTAAAAAATGAACATAACAAGTTTTCAATCAGATAATAAGCACAATTTACATACTCACATATTGCTTCAAAGTTTACAAATCACTTGGCTTACAACAACTCTGAGGTAGGTAATGAAAGTGTTATTATCCCCATTTTGCAGATGAGGAAACAAATGAATTAAATGATACTCCAACTGTTACAAGTAGACAAGTAACCACTGGAGACAGGATTTGAATCCTTTTCTTCTGAGTCCCAGTCTGGTACTTTTTCTAACCCATTTATGTAATCTCCAATAAAAAAAACAAACAAACAAAAAACATTTTTATCACATTCTGTTTAATGTTCTGTTAGTGTTGGTTAGTATCCTTTTAAAATCTGAAATGAAGCAAAAAAAAAATCTGATGTATTAAAAGCAGTGACTTCATCATAATTAATAAATATGATTATATTTTGCCAGTTCTTCAACCTAGTGTTCTGATAACGAGTTGTTGGAAAACTCAGCGGGAAGACCCCCATGGGTTTACATGGGAGGAGGAAAAAGAATATGCCTCCCTGAAGCTTAGGAGTGCAATGGTTCTCTCATATGACCTCTTAGCTTGTTCTTTCTATGTGTTGCAGGGGGGGTTATACATACTGCCAGTTATTTTCTAAGGGCTGGGTCACCATCTGACTTGTTTGCAAGTCTCTCAGAGACACAAAGGAAAGTTTCCAAGGCTGAGCAACTCAAGGGCCTAAGCTCTCAGAGTGGTTGGAGAGGCTCCTTTACCCTTGTGTACTAAGGGAAAGCATATTACCTGGTGCTCAACATTTCACAGATCAATGATGTGATGATATCAATCTCATAATAAACTATCATACCTCTCCTCTACCAAATGCACATGGGAAAAAGTAAAAGAAGACTTAAAGGGTTTCAAAAAAGAGTAAATTAAGAAAAGTTAGCCTATTTCTCACATTCATCAGAGGACCTTTTTATGGAAGAATATACAACCGATAATACTCTCATGCTGACAACTAAAGTCAGTTCTCAGTAACAAAAATGTTGGATTAACACGTTCTTAAAGAAACTAACCTTGGGTTATATTGCTCTCCTTGCCAAAGTGGCTTTTAAGTTTCCCATTCCCATAAGATTAATCAAAGCAACTCTCTGAAGAAAACATACAGCCCAAGGAGTAGGCAATTAGTAATTTTGTTTTATTACTGTTTAACAGAACAAACCCTTTCCTATTATGCTTGATATTTATTTTGGTTGGATTAAAAGAAAAATGATATAAATCTTAAATGTTACAAACTCAGTATATTATATGAAGAGCTATTATTTAAACATTACCAAAATCACTTCAGAAAAGATAGTGCTGCCTGTGATAATGTACAAGTCATTATACTTGCCCAGGAGTAGAGATTTGTTTTAATTAGAATTTGTCCCTTCATGTGTACAAAACTGAAATACAGAGACATTTTAAAACCCATACACACACAAATTAAAAATTTTTCCTACTCCAAGAAAGCAAAATCATTTGTAGTATTATTCTATAAGATAAGAAATACAATGTGAATTTAAGTAAATTATGATTTTAATATGCTATATACAGAAATAATCTCTCTAGCCTATTGTGAAGAGACTTCACAGAAACCATGTTTTTCTTCTTTTGAATAATCTTTTCTCTTTTTTGTTTACTTCTTTTTTACTTTTGCTTCCTTAAAAAGGGGGGAGGGGATCCCTTTTTCCAATTACAGGGAGGAAATAAAAAGAAATGCAACTCTTTTATGTAAAGTAAATCCATCTGGAGGTTTGCTGCATCCCATACTATAAACCTGTGATCCCCAACCAGAATGAGTTATAGTAAAGCTGGAGGCAAAATTGTCTCCATATACCACAATCCATTATCCCTGTCAAGTTAATGTTCCATGTTGAGCCATATGGCACGGGTACACATTCAACAAAGGAAATTCCTTAAACTTGTTATAATCAGCACTTGCAGTCATCCAAAAAACTGACATAAACAGCTTTATTGTGTTTTGTGCATTTCAGTTAATATCCATGACAAAAACAGGAAACAGTACAGGAAAAGGAGGAGGAATGTGGGGGAGAGGAGTTACTTTAAAAAAAAACAACTCAGAATCTGTACATTTTATAATTATACATTTTCCCCTAAGTAAGTGATTTTCAATTACAGTAACCTCAAATAGCCTGATACTGATCAAATCTAACAGATTTTTTTTTAAAAAAGAAAAATAAACCCTCATTAATATTCCATTATTGTACAGTTGAAAATCTTAAAGCCTACTAGCACCTGATTCCTATAAAAATTTCAGAGCAAAAAAAGATGAGAATCATTTTAATTTTCATGTTTGTTTTTCTTTCTCCAGTTGTTGCATAATTACTAAAATCTAACAGTGCTTCATTAAAAACAAGGCAATTTAAATAAAGTATCTTTATATGCATTAAGTGTAGGTCATAGATGAATTAAGGGCTCCCAGAAGCCTTTGGTACCTGGCACAGCCCATCACATCAGGCTCCAGTCAAGGTACAAGTAGAGCAGAACTTCCATTTCAGCCCCCGCAGTGACAACAATAAAACGCTGAGAAAACACACTATCAAATACTGAACTCAGCATCAATTTCTGTTAATTACAGCCTTGTCAGCAACGTGATTATTCAAACAACTCATGCAAATGTTAATGAGTCCTTATTTGCATATTTATTTTTTCCTTTGTTGAAATGTCATTGATTATTACATTCTACGATGATGAATGTGGCTGATGATGTGCTCTGATATGTAATTAGTCATTAGGTGGAATGAATAGATCAATTATGAAAAAGGACTGAGATTAAGAAATATCAAACAAGACCGCCCAATATAACTATAGAATCTTTTTAAAAAAGAAGCTAATAAATAATTTCTTGACATTTAAACTGCAACATCAGTAGTTTTCAATAAATAAACCACTACTTTTGTGAGGTTAAATGAGGGCTTAAAATGCATCACTACTTTTATAATTCAATTATAATCAGAGAAACCATCTTTTAAAGAAAAACCCATAGAAAACCTGAAGCTACCTCAAGTGGCATGTCAGATCACCACACTGAAAAAAGAATAATCTTTACTTCAGTCTTGTACAAAGTAAAAATATACTGTACTATTTCTTTTAGGATTAAGGGTGGGGGAGATAAACACACACACACACAGACACACACACACACACACACACACACACACACACACACACAGAAAAAAAACCGTGCCAAGGAAGAGGGGGAGGAGCACAAGACATGGAATGACTACCTTTTATAAAAATAATGCAAGCAAAAACAAACTCCCTCAAACCCCAGTTTGTTTTTAGAGGAAAAGAATTGTTTAGCCTCTGAAACTGCTTGCTGTAACTATCCAGCCAGCACTTGCTATTCACAAGATGAAAAAAAAAAAACACATTACTGCAGACCAGATGGGAACATTCCACATGACCAAACCAATCAATCACCTCGGTGGGGCGCAGGTGCAACACAGCCGTGTAGCAACACACCATTTCACAGTCTATCGGGCACAAACACATGGTCACCAATCAATGGCACCCTGAGGACCTTAGAGGGGGAAGGCTCTCTGGAGCCTTACTGGTCCATGCCTGATGACTTCATAATCACACATCATTTCATTCACTAGAGGATACAAACTAGCATTCTAATAACCTTCTCCTGAAAATGGTCATGTTGTGCATATTAATAGAGTGCTGTTTGGAGAGAAGCAACTGACTTCATGCTGCAGTCTAGGCATGGCGTGCAGGGCTGAAACAACCTGAAGCTAAAAACTTCTTCCTATTTTGAGGATGCGCTATTCTGCTCAGGCTGAGATCAATGACAACATTATTCATTTTGCCACATCAAAGTTGCAAGGCTTGTATCTAGCACAAAGCAACTGATAAATAATAAGATGCTTGAAGAGATAGAGGACAAAAGCAGATGAAAATAAAAGGCAAGTTTAGATACTAGATGAAGGAGAAAATGTCTATACATTTTCCTACAACTTCTTAGTCAAAACAGGACTGATGATAAAAATTAGGTTAAATATCAATACATCTCCTCTATGGGCTCATTTGCTTTGTTTAGAGTGTCTAGTGCTCACCTCAGGCTGCATAATTATAAGAAAAAAATAAATGAAATTTTAAAAATTGCTATGAGCTTGGTAAGGTATACTTGTACTGTAATGCTGGACCATATTCATTAAGGAGAAAATGCCATAGACTCTTGCTCTAGAAAGAATACTGAACTGTGGAAAACACTGGATTTGGAGCTTAAAGACCTGTGTTCAAATCCTGGTTCTTGAACTTAGGTAAGTCTCTAGGCTTAAATTTAAGCTCTTTCGACTTCAGTTTTTTCATTTGTAAAATAATCTTTAATGGGGCGGCTAGGTGGCACAGTGAGTAGAGCGTCAGCCCTGGAGTCAGAAGGACCTGAGTTCGGATCCGACCTCAGACACTTAACGCACACACAAATAAAAACCTAGCCGTGTGACCTTGGGCAAGTTACTTAACCCCAATTGCCCTCCAAAAAGGCAAAAAAAATATAATCTTTAATATCTCTAAGGTCCCTATCAGCTCTGAATTCTATGATCCAAGGAGTTGTGATGTTCAGTTGTTCTCAACTACAAGGCAGTTGGACCGAGTGATCTTTTACCTCTTTTCCAACAGATATGATCTGACATACTAGGAAACCGAATCAGTAGCATTATTCTACACACCACAGAGGCATTAAGATTTTTTGGGTGGGAAAAAATCCTTTAGTACAGGTCTGGAGATAGACTGTATGTGATGTCCAAAGAACATCCTAGCTAAGGCTGGAAAGGTTCATGACCAGGATAACTGAATTTTTTCAGTCACAGCAAGTCATGAACACCGGCTGGTAAAGCATAGGGGTTGGTGGATATAATCACACCAAAAAGAATCATAGATAAGTCCTGAAGTAAGTACTAAAACTGCTTTGGACATAACAGTTTAATATTTCTTTTCTTTTCTTTTTTTTTTTTACTAACCCTATTACACAGAAATTTGTCTATTTTTCATAAAAGCAGAGTTTTTTTGGATTTTGGATAAATGGGAACTTGTCTTATGCATAAAAATAGTTGATATTTTTTAAGTGTTTTAAGGTTTTAAAAGTGTTCTCCACATGATAATCCTGTGACCTATTTAGTGCAAATATTACTATCCCCAATTTATAAGTGAGAAGATTCTATCTTAAAGAGTCTTAAAGATGTTAAGTTACTTGCTGAAGGTCATAAAGCTTTTATACTAGAACTTCAACATAAATATGTCTTCTAGTTCCAAATTCAGCATTCACCATATACTTGGAACATATATTACTATTATTCAGAATATTATATACTCCTATGTATAAAGAGAAAGATGAATATAAATATACACATCAAAATAAAAACATTTCTCTGAGATAGGTATCTAGCTGTTGGTCCAAGGTACAATCTATTACAAAAACAAACAGATTCGGTATTTATGAATAATAATAATAGAACAACCAAACATCAAGAAAGAACTTTTACCCATCTCCCCAAAAGTAGTAATATAATCATGAACAGGTTATAGGAAAGATAAACTCACTGATATTTTACTAAATGCATTTACTTTAAAAAGTACTCAACTTTTATTTGTGGTTAGACAATATGATACAATGAAAAGAGGAACAAAATGGGAGTCAGAAGACCTGATAATCTAAAGTTCTGAGACTTTATGCAAATCATTTGTCTTCTTGGCTTTGGTTTACTCATCTCTAAAATGAGTGGGTTGGATCAAATGATCTCTAAGCTCCTCTTCATGCTGTAAATTGTACATGTAAAATTCTATGATTCTTCTTTGTAGGACAGTATACTTTACTGGTTTAGATTATTCCACATATTTTCTGAGAATCCTAAACATACATGATTATTCTAAAATGAGAGTTCTCAGAGAAAATTTGTAGGAACTGATGTTATCATCTCATTTTAAGGAAAAGGAAACTGTGGCCCAGTGAGATTAAGTTATTTTTCCTAAGATCATACTGGTTCTGTTGGATTTAATCCGAAATCTCTGGATTCCATGACACAATGCTGCCTCCTCCAAGGTAATAGTAATATTGAAGCAACTGTTTTGAACCCAAGATATCAAAAAACCTTCCCATATAAATTCATAGTAAAACAAAATAATATATTACACAGTCACATACACACAAAAAGTGGATGAGAACTAGGCTGGAAACCTATTTGTCCACCAACAAGTGTATCTTTGACAAGCAATGAAAATAGATAATAAGCTAAGCTATAATTGAGGAAGACAGGAGGAGTCTAGCCTGGACTATATTTGGGAAATTGCAAAATACTTTCAAATAACCCAAAACTGCTTACTTGCTACAAAACCATTCTCTTTAATCAAAATATTCTAGTGATGCTAACAAGTAATGATCTCAGCAAAATTAAATTCATGATCAAAGGGGCTAAAATTACAGTAAATTACATTGCCATTAAAGGGCAATGGAATGGCATATGGCAAGCACAAGTTTGTTACCAATGAACCTCAAATTCTCTAGTCTTATGTACTCAAGTGCCATCAAAAATATTACTGAAGATAGGTATAACAAAAAAATCCAAGCATATAAAGAATGATCAAGGACAAATGGAAAATCCGAGTAAGTACACTGGTACCCCTAAGATATTAAGAGTGAAAAGATGTCTAGCAAGTTGAAAAATTTCTGGGAAAATATAGAAAGAGAATCATACAGGATCAGAAGGTATGGAGTGGCTATAAAATGTGTAGGTAAAGGGAATATACACATTGATGAAATCAACAATCTTTTAAAGTAGCACAGTATCCATCCATCTCTCTATTCTATCAATATACATTGTTTTGTACTCATCATGTTTAATTTACTGTGCTAAATTTTGAACAGTTAGAATGATGAATCACATAGCCCTTGCCTACAAGGAGTTTCTAATATCATAAGTGATAAGCTATATACAGATTAATATAATACAAATCAGGATGTTAAGTGAACAAAGTACTATGGGATGAAGGAGAGATCACTTTTAGAATGGGGAAGGAGGTGTGGAGTCTATGAAAGCTTACACTGGAACACTACAGAGATGTAAGGGAGTAATCAGGGGAGCCACTGATCAATATAGTTTCCCCAGTCGGAAAGGTAAAATTATGGAATGTAAGTTACTGTTTGTCAGCAACTGTGAAATAGTTACTCATGGAATGTGAGTATTTCCACTCAGATGGAAATACTGACTGGGTTTCAGAGACTGGTACTGTCTCCTGATGACTATCAGCTGAAGAATCAGCCACTCTTCCTCATGGTCTATAAAAAGCAAACTGAGCATTCTTTCTCTCTTGAGGATTTCTACTTTGCCTCTTTCCTTTCTGATTTCTTTATTGAGTGGGGTATGAAGAAAGACAGACAGATTTACATGTTTTCCCTCTCTAGTCCCAGAAGTAGATATAGCAACTTGTAGCAGAGGCACTGCAGATAGCAACAGGAGACATGTCCTTCCTTACATGTGAACCAAGAGTAGAGATCCTAAGTGTGGGCTTTCCCAGCTGAACAAGACAGTAGCATCCAAGTCACTGAGGGAGGACATGGAAGATATAAATGTGAGTATACCCACTTGACCAGAGAGGAGCAGACCCAGTTTTGGGAGTTGCCTTGTGGGAGCTGTTTGTAAGCAAGTATTTTTTTAATGCAGTATGCTCTTTGCATGATGAAGAAGAGACATCGCTGCTATCGAGTGTCCTATCTGGGGAGCAAATCCAGTGGATTTGTGCTGTACTGGAAAGATGGTCCATGTCCAAGAGAAACCAGGTTGCTTATTAATCCTCAAAATATATGACCCAGTAGACTACATAACAAGGTGCATTGTGAATCTCAGAGGGACTATGTATGACCCGGTAGAAGGGAAGGATATCACTGGAATGTCAAGGTATTTTCCTAATAGGGACCCCAAATTCAATTTCCTTTTGGGGGAAGGAATATAGCTTCTGGGTTATGTTGTATGTATCCTTCTGTACATGTTCAAGGGTTTTTGTGAGATTTTGTGTCCTCTGCATTTTCTGTGGGATGAAATAAAGGTTGTCATATCCTTGATGTGCATTTGGTAATTTGAGTACTTTTATGGGAACTAGGTACCTCTTTCACCCACACCTGGAGGAATCTAGATACAATCTATGTACCTTGAATATATATATATTTGGAGATTTTTTTGGGAGCAACTATAGGTGCAAGTAATGAGCCAAAGAAAAAAAGGTCCCGTTGGATTCAAGGCCCTAAAACTAGACCCAATATATGTGAGACCAGAAGACTCAGCAGGGAAAGGGAATGTTGAATGGAGGGAAGAGGACTGGGTCCTGGGTTACATAAGGAAAACATGAATAGATAAGAAAATTTATTGCATACAGACTATAGATGAATTTATAGGCATTGATGATATCACCAACTGAGAGTGCAGAGAAAAAGGAGGTGTGAGAACAAAACAGAATCTTAAGGGATAGCCATGCTTAGTGGGTGGGAGAAAAGAGATGATGGAGTATCACAGACTGAAAGTGAATGGTCAGGCAGGTAAGAAGAAAATCAGGAGAATGGTATCACAGAAGGGAGAAGAAAATATTCAGAAGTGTATAGCTGGCAGTGAAAATAGCTGCAGAGAAGTCAAGGAGGACGAGGACTGTGAAGAGGTCAGTGGATTTAGTCATTAAGAGATTACTTCTGGCAACTTTGGAGAGAGGAGTTTCAGTTGAATGCTGAGGTTTGAAGCCAGATTGCAGAGAACTCAGAAATGAGTAAGAAGTAAGGAAATGAAAGCATTAGGGAATTTGCCTGTGAAAGGGAGTAGAGATAGGATGAAATTTTTAAGGAATGGTAGCCTCAAATGAAGGTTTTGTTTTTTTAAGGATTCAAAGAACCTGGGCATGATTGTAGTTGGAAGGAAAAGAGCCAGAAGAAAAGGAGCTATAGAAGATGACAAAGAGAAAGGCAAGGATTGAAGGTCAATTCCCATAGGAGAGGAGAAGGGACAGGATCAACAGCACAAGTTTAAGGAATAACACTGGCAAAGAGAAGACCCAATTCTACACAATAGGGAGTGCAGCAAAGGAGGAGAGAATAATGTTAAAGGAAGGTTTTGAGGCATGCACTGAAGAAAAGGGGGCTTTAGGGATGGCTAGGTAGTGAGGTGAATAGCACCAGCTCTGGAGTGAGGAGGACCTGAGTTCAAATCCGGCCTCAGATACTTGACCACATATACTAGCTGTGTGACTTTGGGCAAGTCACTTAACCCCAACTGCCTTCCAAAAAGCAAAAAGGAAGGAAGGGAGGAAAAAAAGAAAAGGGGGCTTAAGATGCATTGCCTTTATTTCCCTCTGACATGGAAGCTGGGAGGAAGCAGTGTAGGAGGTCCGAGGAGAGAGATCTGGTTTAGCTACTATGTCGAGTATGATTGGAAAGTCAGTGAGGAAACAAGAAAAGGACTCCTGTGCAGCAATGGGGGCCCAGTGGATAACTGGAAAACAAATCTGTAGTGAAGTGAAGTAGAATGTTTCTGCAATTTCCTCTAGGGAAGTTCAGCAGCACAAGAGTATGAACGGAGAAGTAAATGACAGGTATAGCCCAGGTTTGGGATCTGTTATAGTTATGCTGTCAAGACTATGAAGGGAAGGGAAGGATTCTAAAGCAACAGTGAAGGATGTGGAGAACTGGAGGTGTCAATAACTTCAACAGAGGTGTGGAGGCTCAAGAACAGGTTTAAGAAGGATGAGGCAAAGACACTTAAGTACAGAGTATAATTTATGGTTTCTGCATCCAAGTACATATCTATAACCAAGAGAACACACATATTCCTTCTTTGACTCCAACTCAAATAGATAGGCAAGAGAATCTAATTCATTCAACTCTGTATTCTCTGAATTGCCTATCCCCTACTCCAAGATTTTAAAATAAGTCACAGGCAAGAATAGATTAAAAATATGCCTAGACTTTGACCTTTTAGATATCAGTGAAACAATTATTCTTTTCATTTTTGAACTCATATAATTACTAGCTGATATTTAGAAAATACAAAATTGGGAGTAAGCAACAGAATGATTACTTGTTATAAGTAAAAAAAAATTCATAGCTCATTAAATGTTTGTCCCAATCTGTAAGAAAAACTATTATACTTACAAGGACAGCAAAGGCTCAATTAAGAGTAGGCTGCAATTAATTATGAGCATTTAGCAAATACTCTTCTCTTAACTAGATTCATCCCTCCTTTAAGAAATCACTCTGGGGAACCTCAACTAGTGAAATTATAATCAACAGGAGGAATTTTGAGTAGCTAGACAACCACCTGTTTTTCCAAAGTTAGTTGGGTAAAGTATGAATGGCAACTCATAATGGTAGTCAATTTGCTCATGATTTATATACATAGTTTCTCTGGTATCCACCAAAGACAAAACGGTCAATAAAACACACCAGCTGTCCTGCTCACTATAAAATGCAGCTTTAAGGTAACACAGTCATCTGGAGACCAGAGTTCTTCATCTTATTTCAGCTGAAACAGCATTTGGTGGTCTCACATTAAGACACTCATCCAAAATGGAACCTTTGATCTACTGAAGGGTTTTTATCCCAGAAGGATGAAAGGGTAACAGAGCAAAGACTCTTGAATGTAGTTAGGGGAAGAAGATCTCAAAGTGATTCAGAAAAGCCAATACCCCGGTGGTCATATGATTCTGCTACATTTGCTTTTAAAATAAAAATCAAAGGCTGTCCCTTTTTAAAAAAATGCTCTCCCCTATTTTTTTGCCTTCTAGGGTGTGGGATGGGTTTTTCTGTTTCCATTAAATTCAGTAATCATATAAGTTGCAAAGTCCCACTGTACTCTGCCCTTGCCAGACCACATCTAGAGAACTGTCTTTAATTATGGGTGCTTTATTTCAGAAACTACGTTAATAAGCAGGATTGTACACAGAAGGGTGAACAGGAGGGTGACCAGGATGACTGGGTGGCTGAAAACCATACTATACAAAAATAAGTTGAAGGAACTGAAGATATTTAGCCTGGAAAAGGGAAGCTTTAAGTGGGATGTGATAGCTTCTATAGCTATCAGATGGCTATGGCAGAACAGAGATTAGGTTTTTATGTTTTTGTTTTTGTTTACCCCCAGAAGGCAGAACTAGAAGCCTATAAATTTGTACTCTTTAGAGGTAGAAGTGACCTCAGAAATCATCTACTCCTTGGGTTTTACAAATTAGGGGGCCAAGATTTTAATGCACCCCATTGGGGCACAATGAGGATTTTGCACACTTAAGCTCATACAAAATAAAGTTTACCTTGAGATTGAAAAGGTGGAAGGGGCGGGGAAGGGTTAGAGGGTGAAGGAACAGGGGAAGGATACTAGGTTGACACCCATCCCAAACTAGCAGAGGAGCTGATACCTCCAAAGCAGGACAAGAAAGCATATGGATGGGATACAGGGGTGTCATCAGGCCCTCAGGGTGATGATAAATGGGGAGGAGGGAGTACTCAATGATCCTTCAAAAGGTTGACGGCAGGATTTGGAGTATTGTTATACCAAGCTCTTAGCCCCTCCTCTCAATTTCAGTGGGTTGGACCTCAGGTTGAATCCACACTCCAAGTAGCAGGAAACTTCAAGAATACAGAAGATAGCTAGAGATTTTATGAGGAGTGGTGAGGTCTCTATCAGATCCCTCTGAATAGCTTCCTACCTCTCAAGTCATATTTAGAGAGTTATCAAGGAAACACAGGTTCTATCAAGGAAGATTCCAGATGTGGATGATTATGGGCAAAAGGAGATTATATATGAAGAGTACAGATAGCTTGCTGCAATAAAGGCTAGTCCCAGAAATCCAGAGAGGGATTAAGTGCCCTTAAGAAGCTATATGTCACATAGGAAGTAAAAGAGCCAGAATGAACCCAGGTCATGACTCAAACAAGGGTTCCTTCCATTACACCATTATGCAATGGGCAGAAGTTGGAATTGATGCAGATTTCAACATAAGGACAAGGAAACAATTCCTAACACAAGGAGATCCACTTCCCAGAAACAGGGATGTAATAGTTTGTTACATTCTATTCTCTTAAGGTCACACACACAGAACATTTATTGCATTAAATTTGAATCACTACATTTTAGGAGAAATAGGGAAGACTTGGAACAGAAAGGTGACTAGGATGGTGAAAAGACTGAAGACAGGCCATTATGAGAGCGGTTAAACAAACCAGGCATATTTATCCAGAAGACAAGACTTGGAGGGACTGGACCCATTGAATTTGGTCTCAAAGACAAAACAGGAACACTGGGTAGAAGTTGCAGAGAGGTAAATTTAAGCTAGATATAAGGAAAAACTTTCTATTAGTGGGATCTACCTAGGAATAGGCTGCTTCAAGAGGTGTCCCCCTCCCTACCCCAAACCCAGGTGTTTGATAAAAGGTCAGATGGTCATTTGTTGAAGATGTGATCAACCAAGAAGCATTAAAATGCCTACTATGTGTTTTGTGACAAAAGGGCTCTTGCTCAGGCACAGCTTAGACTAGATAGTCTCTGAGGTCCCTTCTAGCTCTCAGACTCTCATTTTATTAACACAAAGTAGAATATTACAGTGGGGAAAGTGCTGGATTTAGCATCAGCAGTCTTGGGTTCAAATTCTGGCTCTCCCACTAACTACCAGTAAAGTCATGAGCAAATCACTTAACCTCGATAGGGCTTCCCAAAATGAGAGGGTTGGACTCAATAACTCCCTATAAGGTCTCTTTTAACTGTCCCTCTATGATTTTGAGATTCTGTCGCATTTAAAAGGGAGAAACAGGGAAATATGTAGGATGTCTATTACTGTTGATTTGGGTTTCTGAAACAGCCAATGTCAGAAGCAAGATAAAGAGATTACTTTAACATTCCTTATTTCTGATTGAAGTTGAGTTAGCTTAAGAATCACCCTTTAAAGGATTATTTTCTCTTAATACCATCAATATGACTTTAAAGTTAGAATTTAACAAATGAACTTCTATAACTTATAGGTTACAAAATGAGGGGAAACAGTGAAGAAAAAAATGAATGCAAAATTTTAAAAGTCATTTGCTTAAATAGTGATAGAACTATCCAAATAAGAAAGAAGCCAAGATGGGCTGATTATTTATTAGCTAGGAGCAGGGCCCTTAAGAGGCAAAAAGATGAAGTAGAACCAAAAGACTAGACTCAATTCCAGGTCTCTAAATTAGAGAGGTAGAAGAGGTAAAAGGTATATACCATAGAATTAATTATTAGATGTTGAGAGGTGGAAAAAAATTTAGAATCATCCAGTTGAGATTCTCATTTTGTAGATGAGAAAAAATGAGGTCTATAGAGGATAGGTGACTTTTTAGTCAGAAGATTAAAAAATAAAAACTGATAATTCAGTTCATAAAGTTCTGTTAGGTCTCAAGTAATAATGGACCTCATAGTTCCCAATAAAGTGTGTGGCTCCTGAATCCTTGACCACACAAAATTGTGTTTGTTAACAGCACATTTAAATAGCATAAATAGATGAAGATAAAGAGACCAGGCTCTAGGTAAAATTGTGATTCTGGAAATCATCTTCAGTGACTCTAGCCTGCAATTATATGGTCACTCCCCACTATTCCACATCAGGTGCCCCATAATCTGCTGCTTTCCAATCTCTTGCCCCAAGAAAAAAAGGAAAGTATATAATATTAATTAAGTTTATGGTACACTAGGTACCTGATCCTTGACAATGCTTCATAACTCTACTCTGTTTAGCTGTTAAACCCTCCTTAACATTTTCCTCACCACAGCTGTTTCATATCGTTGCCTATCTCCTTTCAACCACAATGCTACCCTCAAATATCACCCTTATTTTATTTCATTAAAGTTGAAACCACTTAATCTTTCATTGGTCTCCTGTTCATCAGATTTTTAAAAACATTTGCTTCCCTCCTCCTTTTTTTTGGTTACAAAAGAAAAGGCATCACTACTACTCACTAAGGCTACACTCTCGAAATAATTCCCTCCTACCTCCTTCTCTGGGAACTTGCTCCTACATCACCCTCTATCTTATACACCTTCAATCTGTCCCTCACCATGGCCTATAAATATACAGAAGTGTCCTTAGTCATTTAAAAAAATTCCTCTCTCTCTCTGTTCCCCCCTCCCCCGCCATCTCACCTTAGCTGAGCTTCAGTCATTAACCATCTACCAAAACTGCCCTAGGATCATCTGTGACATACTAGTAACTAAATCCAAAGGCCCTTTCTTCCTTCCTTCCTTTTTCCTACTTGTCCTCTCTGTAGCTTTAACTTTGATATTTTTGACCATCTCCTTCAACCGGATACTCTACTTTCCCCTAGATTCAGGAACACCAAATTTCTGGTGCTCTTTCTACATGGTCCTTCTCTGTTTCTTTCAAGACATGTCACTTTATTGCCAAATTTTTAACATGAATGTTCCCATCTTCAGCTATTTATATGTTCTCCCTCACAGCAAGTTAATATTATGATTTCACTTTCCATTCCTATGCTGCTTAACTCCCCATTCTTTGTTTCTGCTCCTTATTTGTCAACTTCCAGGCCAGAATCTCCAACTGCAAATAGGATATTTCTAGTTTGATATCCCATGAGCACCTGAAACTCAACCTATTTAAAACTGAGTTCCTCATCATTCCTTCCAAATTGTATCTACTGTTGAGCTTACTTGGTCTGTGGTCTCACCATTCACTGTCTCTACTGCAGATAATATTGATGCTGACTTCCGTCTCCCTTACTTCTCATGTTCCCTACTTTATCACATTCTGTCATTTTCAATTCTTACGTACCTTTGAAATGCACTCTTTTGTCCTTCTACTGTAACCCCCCCCTCCAAGATTATCAAAATAATAGATCATCCTGCTTTCATTATCTTCCTCCTATAATCTTTTTTTCCACATCTGTCAGCATAACCTTTTTCACACATAGATGTGGACAAGTTACTCTTTTACTAAAAATTCTTAGTGGCTCCCTATTTCCTACCTAGTAAAGTTCAACCTCTTCTGCTAAGCATTTGATACCTTTCACATTTTGGTACCATAGTTCCTTTTCAGCTTAAAAATTATTTAAACATTATATTCCACATAAACTAGGCTATCTAACTATGAATAAGCACTGAGTTCACTCCTCTATACATTAGACTGTAAGCTCCTTGAGGGCAGGGACTGTCTTTTGCCTCTTTTTGTATCCCTAGTCCTTGGCACAGTGCTTGGCATATAGTAGGCACTTAATGTTTATAGACTGATTGATTTAAAGTCCAGATCAAATTCTTCCTTTACCAGAGAGCCCAGCCATGTCTTCTGAGTCAACAGTGATCTTCTCCATCACACCTGATAAGGCATTCTCTCATATTTCCTATTACCTTATTTGTGTAATATTGTGCCTTAGTATAATTGGATTTAGAGTCTGAAGGGACTTTAGAGGTCTTCTAGTACAATCTCCTCATTTTCCAGATGAAGAAACTTGGGTACAAGGTCACAGAAGTAGTACATTTAGTGCTATCTGGGTTAGTGTCCTACTAGACAGAAACCTTCCTGAAAGCAGAGGCTAGTCTTATCTAAATTTTGTATCTTCCCAAGGGTGGAGTGTTGTACAGAGAGTAGTAGTTTAATAAATGTATGCTATCGTTATTGTTATCATCATTTATATTCTGGTGAAAACCATTCACATTAAGCTATAACCTCTCCTGGGTATTTGTCTTTTTCAGCCTTTTATCACTACTAGTGGAATGACAGGCTTATCTCTTAGAATTTCAGGTGTACTTGGGGACCTTCTTCCTCCTTGCACTAAAATCTTATTTAGAAGGCTATATTATCATGCTTGGACTTTTATTAATTCTCAATTTTCATTTGCTTTATTTTAGGGCACTGGGGAGATCAGGGGTCAGAAAGGCTGACCTCTCTTTCCTCTCTAACCTTCTTGTTCTTCTGAAAGGTGAACCCAGGCTAGAGCTCCACATCATCTTATTCCTTGGGAATTTCTCAATGCTGAGTAACTGTAGCTTTGATACCTATGTTGCCCTTCCATTCCTCTCTGGCTTCTTTTCCCTTTCACTATCCAGTTGTAGAAAAAAATATTTTGGCTTCATGGGTCTTCCAAGAACATGATTCCATCAGGCTGTTCCTCACAACTTGAGTGTCTATAGGACAAGTCTTGATCTCTAGGTCCTGGAAAGTAGCTTGAGGATTAATCAATGAAATAACGTTCTTTTAAAAATGACTTATTCTAAATGAGAGGAGCTGCCTCTCAGGGATATCTTCAGAGAAATGTTTAGCAGTAAATGGTATTCTCCAATATGCGAGGTGAAAGTATAGGAATTCCTCCCTACCTCATAAGATTTTAATAGGTTTAATATGTCATTCTTCCTCACACATTAAAATTAAAATAAACTGATTTTAAAAACCTAACTTAGAAATGCCACTTTGCTGGGGAGAAATTGTTTAATCCCTACACATAAGTTTATGTAAGTGAGGTGATGATCAGATATAAATCTATTACTGTGCATAACATTTTTTTTGGAAAAAATATTCATCAACTATAAAATAACATGATAAAAATAATATAACTAATTAGGTTCACCTAAAACAAATTTAGTAAATTCCTTACTTCCAAAACTATTTCTTGCACATAAAAATCTACCTATGAGCTCAAATGTGATCGTGAAAAACTTAGCTTGATATCACTGCTTGAAAATATCGTCAGCTACTTTGATATTTTAAACTTTGGATAATAGTAGTTAACATATAATACCTTCCTTTCCCCTTATTTATCTCACAAGTATCATTACTCATTACTGTCTGCATGTTTGCCTAAGGTCACTGTAAAATATTCATCACTTCATTTGTGGCTTGCCTTAAGTTAACTGGATACCTCACATTATCAACTGTAGCAGCAAGCCATCTGATTTTATTCAGGCTTAACAGCTGGCTCCATTATGGTAAAACATACAAGAATATAAAATAAATAGTCTTTAGAATACATCAGTAACTGGAGATTCAAAATAAAGACTATTTGTTTATTTCATGGGCTTTCTATTTTCTAGGAAAATTATACAGAATTTTGGTTGCAGCCCACTCCTGTCCATTTAAGGCTTCCAAGCCCTGAATATAAAATATTTTTGGACATTAGCAAGGATTCGAATTCCCAAATTTAGGTTTGCTATGAAGATATCTACTACATAATGATTTTGATTTTCCATAATTCAAGTAAAGTAATGCCTGCCCCTCCCCATCAGTATTTAAGCAAAAATTAGGAATTCTAGGTCCACTCCACCTCCATTAAAGTGAAAGTTCTTTTATAGCATTATTTACAAATATTATCTTAGTATGCCTTTTTTTTGGCTGTGAATATGCATCCAGAGAGCAGAATTGCTTCTTAACTTTACCTGATAATTTTTTAAAATGTGTTTGTTGTGTATAAGTTCATGCTGAATTATTGCTCTTAGGGTCTCTTTAACTAATGAATACATTGACAGATTTATCAACCCCCACTTTCATGAAACTAAGTTTGTGACCCATAACAATCTAGGTTAATTGAATATATGTTTTCTCTGGTCAAATATTATCTTCTAAATTTCACTGCACTTAATTTTTACATTTTAAAAGTTCACTTATGAGGACAAAGAAAGTAAGGGAGTTAGAAAGGAAGAGGTGAGGGGAATGTGTTATCTACAGATGCTGATGTCTGAAAAGACAAAACTAATGTAGGTGACAAAAGGGAGCAGAGTTCTGAACTCAGAAGCCATTTTGCCTGTCATAATAGGCCCCAGTCATTGTCAAAACACTGTCAAAACAAAACAAAACAAAAAGAGGCCCTACAAAGCCCCTTTAGTGTTCTTGGTAGTCAACTCATTAATGTTGGTGACTCTAGCTTCCCACTACACTCCCTTGCCTAGCGCACTGTTTTTTGCTATATTTTGGGCATCTGTTAGAGGGTTCCCCTCTCACCTGCTCAGAACCTGTTCTACCAACCTTTGCTTGTAATAATAACATTTTTAAAGGGAAAAAACATTTAGCTTGATTCCATTTCAGTCTCCTACACTGACATATTGAATTCATTTTCTGAATAAGTATTAAATAATTACCAGTATGCCCAACAATATGGTTATGGGTAAATTACTTTAACCTATATGGGAGTCAGTTTCTATGTCTATGAAGTGAAGGTAAGAAATGCCAAACATAAACCTGGAAGGTGGAGAGTCAGCACAGTATAGTAGAAAAGACATTAAAACTGGAGACAAAGGACTTGGTTTGCAGTTTTATGTTTGCCACTTCATCAGTTGTGTGACTTTTAGAAAGTTACTTTGTATTTCTTAATCTCCTATTCTAAAAAATAAAGGCTTGACAATGTCTTAGGACCTTTCTAGCTCTAACATTTTTATGCTTCTAGGACATTTTAAAGGGAATTTAAGAGATTACCCAAACTACCTCCCCGTTATCAGTAGAACTTCAACAAACAAAACTGATTAAAAAAAAAGAACCCACCGCTTAAACGAACTCTCCTCAAAGATTTTCCCAAGAGAAACATATTTACAATTTGACTACGGGAATGAATGGGAAAAAGAAAATTCACCTTATGAATAGTTAGTAAAAAACCATCTTTGATGTAACAGATGTAGTATATAAGCAAGGAAGACTAATAGAGTATTTTGTTTTAATATCCAAAAGCCTTAACTTCAACATATACAACCTATTATAAATACTTTTTACCAACTGATGTTATTTTATCAGAACTCAAGTCTTTTCTCCTCATTTCCATCTGAAGATACCATGCAACTACAATCACAGATTCATACAATCTCTGAGTTAGAAGTGACCTCAGGGGTTAGGCCATGCAATAAGATCTATACCTGAACAAGAATCCCCTCTACTGCATATCCAACAAGGGGCCATCTAGTCTTTGTCTTAAATCCTTCTGCGATGAGGAACATCCAGGGGTGGCTAGGTGGCACAGTGAATAGAACACCAGCCCTGGATTCAGGAGGAGCTGAGTTCAAATCTGGCCTCAGACACTTGACACACTTACTAGCCGTGGGACTTTGGGCAAGTCACTTAACTCCAATTCCCCCCCACCCCCAACAAAAAAGGCAGAAAAGGAACATCTTAACTTTACCAAGGCAAGGAGAGTCTAATCACAGAATCTTGGTGCGTTATTATCTCCCCAAGCACTAATTGCCTACATTTAAGTGAAACAAAAAGAGGAATGTGCTATTCATGACTGAAGAAGGAAACAAGAATTTACCAAGTGCTTACTATATGTCAGACATAGAGCTAAGTGCTTTTAACAAATATTATCACATTTAATCCTTAGAACAACCAGAGGAGATAGGACAACACTCCATTATAAGGACTAAACCAAGAGAAGAATCCAAGAGAATATCAAGATTTTTAACTTAGGTCAGAAACAGGAAACCTGGGGAAGAGAACATCACTGGTGGATGTTTAGTTCATCAAACACAGCAAAAGTTCTACACACCCAGTCTTAGCATTTAGTAGAGAGAGCACAGGACTTGGAGTTAGGAATATCCACTTCCGATATTTACTAGCTTTGTGAGCAAAGGGTAGTCATTTCACCTCTCAGCCTCAGTTTCCTTATCTCTCAAATGGGGGGCACAGTAGTGTAGAACACTGGGGTGGCAGTCAAGAAGACCTGACTTCAAATCTTGCCTCAGCTACTTAATGTGTGAGCATGGGTAAATCATTAAACCTCCCTCAGTCTCAATTTTCTTATCTGTAAAATGTGGAAGTTGAGTGTGATGGTCTCTATGGTACCTCTCAGCTCTGAATTTATACTCCCATAGCCCTCTGGTTATTGTGATGAGATAAGATGAGATGAGACATTGTGCAGGCATGGAATCTTATAAGCCTTAACTCACTATATGATCAGAGTTACTCTTCTTACCAACCATTAAATTTTTTTGACTGACAGGAACAAAGCAAAAAGCCGTTCAAGCTCATATTTCCAAATCAGTGTTTCTCAGAATCTGTGAACCTGTTGCTGTACTGTTCATTTTATTACAGGCTCAAGAATCCTAAGGCCAATTTCCTTCTTGGGGTGAAAGATGTAGATGGAAAAAGAAAAGGACATGGAGTTGTTTGATTCTGTGTCTAAGTAAAGCAAGGAAGACGTTTAGGTGTTATTACCTAGTTTTAAGTGGTGTTTTATTACCATCTTGAAAATAGCTACTTGGTCATTATGAATAATAGCCTTATGCTGAGCAAATGGTAGACAGTACTGTCATTTATTTTATTACTTGTGAATCTCCTGAAGGGAGGTCAGACTGCTTAAAGGAAAAAAAATCTTTCAGAAAATTCTGGGTAATTTTTTGCAAATCCATCTGAATAGCTCAATAAAGCATCTATATGTACACACATATGTGCAAGAAACATTTTAAAATGAGTTTTGTAGGTTGACCTCTTCACTGGAACAGGCTACTTTTGCAATAGTTTCACAAGAGAACAAACCCAAGAAAAGAAACTAATAATCAGTGAGAAATATTTCACCAAAGTCCACTAGCTTGTTTGCCCAACAAAATTTCTGGGGTAAAATACTATATTGGGTCAGATAAGTGGATGTAGAAACATGTGCCTAAAAAGTTGAGTCCGATAAAACTGTATTCCAAAGATGCTTGGGCGTGGGATGAGTTTTGTCAAGTCACCTTCTCTTTAAATTAAAACTAAGTGCATATCCAATAACTACTAGAGTTATCAATACCAAAGAGCAAACTGCTTCGAACAAAAATGACAATGTAGATGAGAGGATAACATATTTAAAGCTGGAGGAGACCTCTGAAGCTTTCTAACTCATACCTTTCATTGTAGTGATGAGGAAATTGAGGTGAAGTGACTTCCGCAAGGTCACTCAGGCAGTAAGAATCAGAGGAAGGGATCTGAACTCAGCTCACCTGATGCTTCTTCCACTATGTGACGCTCCCTGCCCACCTATGTATGTATCTGTGTATGCATGTCTTTAAACATGGAAAATGAGAAACAGATCTCAAACCAGTTTACTGAGGGCAGCTGAAGAGTAAAGAAGACTTATCGATAATGCTCTAACACACTGAATGGAAATTAAGAGTTAACTTGCTTACTCAAAATTCTCTCCTAATGAATCACTGCCCTTCAGTTTGCTCTTTTATTTAATATGTATAAATAAAGGTGGTTACTGCCACTTGCTGTATGTCACAGAGGACCAGGCTGTGTCTGTGCCTAGAAAAAACCATAGAGGCAGGGAAGAGCTATAATCACCATTGATGCTTGCCTTCCTCATATTGCTAAGTGTGTCCTGTTCCAAGCGATGTCACGTTAAACACTACAGGGCCAATTAAAATTGATCATTGTACTGAACAGAAGATAAGCCTTCCTTGTTAGCAGAATTGATAATGTATAAAAGCAACTCAATAAAATGCTACAATAGCAAACAAACCATATCGTGTAAATGTGTTCATTCTTTTGATATGGAAAGGCTATTTTTTTTAATACACTCACCTCACAAAATGAAATTAACTTTATATTTTTATATCAGCATGCTTTTCCCTCCCTTCTGTGATTTGTAATAGCCCTGTTGAAATTTTACAACCATTCTAATAAGAGTTCCTATGTTATGATTCCAAGTGGAATAAAATAACCATCACCTAACAGTAACTATAATTTTCAATTTTGAGTACAATACATTCTTTTCTCTATGGAAGTTCTGGTAATTACTCAAAATTAAAAATAGAATTTTTTAAAAATAACTATTTCTAAATTATATTTAAAATACTTTGCTAGACTAAATTATGTGGCAGGATCACAACTACAAATGAAATTGAGACATTGATTCCTTTAAAGATTTCATTTTATAAAGTGAGTGCTGTGTAATTAAAATGGGCAAGACAGTTACCAAAGTAAAGACAAAAGAATGTATTTCTCTCCCTTCTTTGCAGAGGTGAGCAACTATAGATGTGAAAAATTGCATATACTATACAGTTTGACTGATATGTTGATTAGTTTTGCTGAACTGCTGTTTTTTTCCTCTTTCCTTTTCATTCATAACGTAATAGCTGTAAAGCTATTCCCTCTGCAAATAACTAGAAATAATTGTTTTCTCGTATCTCTTTTGGGGTGAGTCATTTGTTTTTTTATAATTTTGCAACCTTCTTTTTTCTTTTAAATAATTACATTTAAAATAATAATAGTAATTATCTTTTGTTTTCACTTAAGGAAAATTTCTCCCAATATTTCTCTTCTAATTCCCTCCCAAAGAGTCAGGCTATATAATAAAAAATTTTAGAGAAAAAAATATTAGCAAAACCAATGAATACATTAGAAAAAGTCTAAAAATATATACAATGTTCCACATCCATGGACTTCCCACCTCTGTTAAAGAGTAGGGTTGATTATCTTTTATCTCTTCTTTGGGGCCATGCTTATTCTTTGTTATTTTGCAACATTTACTGTCAACTGTTTTATGGTTACTGTTGTTTTCATTTACACTGTAGTCATTATTTAGATTTCTTGGTTTTGCTTACTTCATTCTGCTTCAATTCATCCAAGTCTTTCCATACTCTTGTATATTTATCTTATTACAGCACAGTAATATCCCACTGCATTAATATTTCACAATTTGTTCAGTCACTTCCCTAATTGATGAGCATCTATTTTGGTTCTTTGTTACTGTACAAAGTGTGTTATAAATATTTTTGTGTATATCAATGGAGACCTGCTTTTTGTTAATAATGGGACATGTGCTTAAGCAGTGGAATTTTTAGGTCAAAGAGTATGGACTTTAAACATTTTTAAATACTTTATCTGAATAATTCCAAATTGTTTTCCAGAATGGTTGCACCAATTCACAGCTGTTCAATGATCCCTTATATATAATCCAATGTTTTGCCTCATCCTGGGTTCACAACTTCTCAAAGTCTCTTACTATAAATATGTTCACTTTTGCTAAATAAGCTGTAACCTTTTGAAGTCTTCTTCCTCCAGAGCTCTCTAATGTTGAGTTAGACTTCCTGTAAGTGGCTAGAGTCTAAATCCAAGAAAACTTCAGCATGGTCCCACAGAATGAATGTTCAACCAGTTGAAAGGTAGAATATGGATCCCATCCCACCATATGGGCATCAGTCAAGTGCTGGACTTTTCTTCAATGTAATCACATCAACCATTTTCATTGTATGCCCTTAAATGCCATTCCTCTGACTCCAGATCATCTTTTGGCTCTGACAGATGCCCCTCAGAGGGTAGGTCCTACATGTCAATGAAGTGACTAATGAATGAGAACCCTGACATTCCTCTTTTTTTATTTTGGCTAGGTCTGAGGAAGCCCCATAGTATGAGAAGGCAAGGATGGACTGTGATTTGTATCCAATCTCATTACATTAACTCTTTCCTCAAACCTCACCTTCTGAACTTCTCTATTATACTTGAGGATACCACCCATCCTTCCAGTCAGGCTCACAAACTTAATGTTATCTTTGAATCTTCATTTTCCCTCAATCCAAATATCCAATCAGCTGACATACCTCATTATTTTTATCTCTACATCTCTTCCATTTGTTGCCTTTCCCCCAGTCAGTCAGCTAACACCCTAGTTCAGACTATCATCACCTCTCACTCAGACTATTTCAATACCTCTCAATTGGTCTCTGTGCCTTAAGTCTGTTCTTTCTCCAATACATCCTCCACCCAGCTGCCAAAGTTGTTTTCCTAAAGCTTAGGCTTATGTCATTCCCCATTCATTAAAGTCCAGTAGCTTCCTACTGATTCTAGGATCAAATATTATTTCATCCTTATCTCATTTCTATTTTTCTGCTTCATAATACACATCACTTGTGTTTTACAGTATTAGTATTAACATGGTACATACTTGTGATTTATAATCACATAAATGTACACCTAATAGTTGATCACCAAAGTGTTCAACTTTGGTTTTAACTGATAGAAGTGCATAATTGAAAAAGTTTGGGGATTACTGAGGGGAGTATGATTTCACAGCGTGGTTTTAGAATACTCTATGTACACTGTCTCCAATGATCACCAAGTTTCTGAAGAACAAGATTAATTTTAATTCGCTTTTGAAAAACAAGGATCCACACAGAACTTTCGGTGGATTGTGAGGAAAATATGGAAAAATCAAGCAAACAACAACAAAGTATTTATCACACAAATCCACAAAGGTTAGGAAATGATAGTCAGGGAAACTAGCCGAAGCCTGCAATAAAAACAGATGCCTTGCCTGGATGTTCTTCACACTCACAACAGGGTCTTTCACCGTGTTATAATTGCAATGATATTTTCTCACCAAATTTAATAACAGTTAATCATATTTATCATCTTCCTAGCAAAAAGCCAGAATTAAAAATCTTTTTCTCCCTGGCTATTTTGATCTGTTTTAAAAGAAGTGGTTAGCAATTGTTAGCTATAGGAAGCAAATTTTTCTATTCTATTTTTGTCATCTTCTATGTGTAGAGTTGCCAGAAATGTTAAGGGAACAAAACTGCATAGTTGGTAACCTGACAGGAACTCCACAAGAATGGTGAAATAAGCAATATTTGTAAAATGACCTCAGTGCACAAATAAATTCACACCCAGGAAACTGGGCCAGTAACCATAGTGGCAAATCATCACCTTTCAATTGTGTTTTTTTTTCCCTTTCCCTGAAATGAAACACTACCCTCAGTTACCAAAGGACTCAGGAAACAACCAATGCAGCAATTTAAATTATAGACATATGGCAATTATTGTATAAACTGCTGATTTTCAAATATATTTTGTGAAGCTGAAAGAAAAAGGAACACAATTAAAAATTCCCAAATCAGCTGTTGCAAAATGATAGGAACTATATCATATACTTTACTACTGTTTCTGAAATAACTGATTATTTTCCCCCACCCCCAAGCTGAATTGTAAATTTCTTGAGGAAAGGGATTTCTATTCCTCACAACAAAGAGCACAGTACCACACAAACAGCTGGAACTAAATTAATACTTACTGAATAAATGAGTGACAGTTATCTGGTATACCCAGAAAATATTCAACAGTACTATACATCAAAACTAATAAATGGGCTGTCTTTTTAAAGTTTGTTTGCAAATCGACTCTTTAACTTTTGAAACACATTTGCCCATATACACTAGATTACAAGTGATGGCTTAATTTCAGGCTAACTGATAAAATTCATCTTAACTTATAGTTTAACTGAGTTCCATTACTAATGATCCCAAATTCTGAATCCTTATAGGACTTCTTTCCCATTTTCTGTGTGTACGGTTCTTGTAGTATCCAAGGGAAAACTTTCAAAGAAGCAAAGTTCATCTTTCAACAAACGGTTTCAACTCACCAAACAGTTATCAAGCACTTATTCTATACAAGGCATCATGATAAGTTTTCTGGATAATTACATTTTAGTAGAGGAGATAAGGCAAGTACACACATTACTAAATGTGTCTATGGGGAAGGGAGGGGGGAGTGAAATTAATCTACTTCTGGCATGTGGGACTCTGTACTCAAATACAGGGAGATAAGAAAGGGTAGGGTGAATGACCCACTTAAAGCAAATTCTTTTCAGTAAGACTATCACATAACCTCAGAGTAAGAAGATATCTCAAAGGGCAGCTTTTCTATTTCATATATAACCAACAGTCCTTTTGACAACATCCCAAACAATGGTCATCTAAATGTTGCTCCTCTTGTGAATAAGAGGGAACCCACCACCTCAAGACAGTCCATTCCACTTTTGGAGAACTTTAAAATGGGATGTTCATACTTGAACACAGCACTCCAAATGATGATCAACTATGGCAGAGTATAATAGAACTATCACATCCTTCTTTTGGGAGTACTACGGCTATTTTAATTAATCCTAAGATTAAAATGTTTTTTTTTAGGCTACTATATCACATTGTTGGCATATATTGAACTTACAGTTCATTAAAAGATGAAGAGCTTTTTCCACACAGACTGTTATCTAGTCATGCATGCATCCCTTATCCTAGAAAATATTTTACAATTATTCGTATTAAATTTCATCTTATTAGATTCAGTTTAATATCCTAGTTCACTGAAATATCTTTGCATCTTGATTATGTCATCCACTATATTGATTATTCTTTCAAGTTTGGCATTAGCTACAAGTTATTAGGTATGCTCCCTCTATTTCTTTACCTAAGACTGATAAAATTATTAAATAGCACAGGAGCAAGAACAGATACTTAGGGCATTCCACAAGATTTTTTTTCAAGTTGAAATTAAAGCATAAAGAAGCTCTTCTTTGGGCCAGCACCAAATTCTCCTAAAAGTAATGTTGTGTAGTATTTATCTCGCCGTCTTGTCTCTAAGAATAGTATGAGTAACTTTGTCAAAAGCTTTGCCAAGTTTAAGAAAAACTATTTCAAACAGTCCAGTACATTATTAGTCTAGTAACCTCATCAAAAAAGGAAATGAGCTTAACAAGATTAAGACCTGCTCTTAATGAAGCTATGTTGGTCATCTGTTGGTTATTGGGAACAATGTTTCTTTACCTTTTGTTCCCCCACTCACCATAACTTTAATATTTCATAAAAATTTTCCCATAATCAAAGTCAGTATCACTGGCCTATAACTTAAAAATTAGTTCAAAATTTACCCTTCTTTTTACCCCTGAAGCATACTCCCTGCCTCTGTGATCTTTTTAACTTCATCAATAGTGGCTCAGTAATCACATGCATTGGTTCTTGTAGTATCCTGAAACATATTTTATCTGAGTCTAGTTACCCGAGTTCGTTAAAAGCAACTGGGTGATCACTTACCATTTCTCTAATTGTCTTTGTCTATTCTCTGTTATCCATTTTTGTCTGTACCTATCCAAAAATAATTCTTTTGTCAGAGATGACAAAATAAGTAGAGTAGTTTTGTTTTCTCTCCATTGTTTGTTATAATTATCCCATACGCTAGGAGGAGCACTACCATCCCTTTTTAATCCTCTTTTCCCTAACACTATTTGATATAAAACTTTTTGTTGTCCCTATTTTTCCTTGTCAGACAAAACCCATCCTGAGCTTTAGCATTTCTGACACTCCTCTTAGGAGAAGACTGTGCCAAACTCACTTGCAGTTACTTCTATCTTCTATAGATGTTTTTTCTAAAATCTAAGTTGATTGATGAGTTCCCTGGGCATCCTCATCAATCTCTCTAGACAGTTCCCACTTTTCCTAGGTATATGAAATAAGGTTGCAAAAGTTAGTTGAAACTAGATCATGGAAAGCCTCAAAGGCTGCCTATTTTATTTCACTGGCAATGGGAAGCTACTAAAGCTTCCTTCCTTCCTTTTTCTTCCTTCCTTCCTTCTTTCCTTCCTTCCTTCCCTTCTTTCTCAGATAAGTGGCATAATCAGACCAACACACAAGGATTGACATATGAACAAACATGTTTAACAATTAGAGTTGGATTCCAAAAGTATATTGGCCTGCTTAGTGGATTCCCTCTCACTAAAGGTCTTTTAGCAAAGCTTGGATAGTCACTTGGGTATGTTATAGAACTAGGAATTCTTGTTCAGATACAAGTTGAACTAGATAGTCTGAGGTCTCTTACAATTTTGAATTATTGATTCCATTTTGGATGTGTTGGCTTTGAGATATGGGTGGGATATCTTGTTGAAAATGTAAATATGGGACCAGAATTAAAAGTCTGAGTTGTACATTTGATAATCAAGAAGAAAAATGATCATTGGAGCCATAGGAGTAGATTAGATAGATGAGGTGAGAGAGGATAAGACTACCAAAAGTAACTCACTGGAGACAGAATTTTTGGAAGACTCTACTTTTTTAATAACCTTTTCTAATATGGTAGTATTCTCTTTCCAGTCCCATACAAACCCAGTACATTCACACTGCTCTAGAACCCTAAAACAGGACTATCCTAATCTAGAAGCTTTCTAAAAAACACAATTATCAGAGGTGGCTAGGTGGCACAGTGAATACAGCACTGGCCTTGGAGGCAGGAGGACCTGAGTTCAAATCCAGCCTCAGACACTTAACACTTACTAGCCATGTGACCTTGGGCAAGTCACTTAACCCCAATTGTCCTGCCTTCCCCTCAAAAAAAAAAAAAGGCAAAAAAGAAAGTACAAAATCATGTATCATATTACTAATCAAAACTCCTTTTCCCTCAGGAGAGGTGGTTTCAGTCATGAACATAATGTTAATGAAATTAATTTGTATTATCAAAGAACCAACACGTATTTTACTATGCACCTACTATATGACTGTGCTACGTATTAGGGGATAGAAGTTCATTCAAAGAATGAAAACAATGCCCACTCAAAAGATTGCATTCTAATGGAGAGACATTACACACACACACACACACACACACACACACACACACACACACACACACAAACACACACACTATAAATATATACAATGTAAATGTAAACTTAATAAATATAAATACAAAATATCCAAACATCCATATACAAGTTAAATTAGGTAGAGAGCCCTAGAATTTGAGGAGATTAAGTAAGGCTCCGTGTTGAAGATAGTGCTCAAGCTTCATCTTACAGGAAGAGAGGAAATCTAGAAGATAGAAGCAAGAAGTGAATGAATTGCAGGCATAAGGAATGGGCAATGCAAGACAGGGATATGAGAGATGGGGTGTCATATGTGAGGAAGAGAAAGTTAGTTTGGCTACATTGCAGGGAAGGGGGAGAAAAGAAGAAATGTCCAATAAGGTTAGAAAGATAAATTAGGGCAAAGTCGTATGGAATCTGAAAGCTAAACAAAAGAGTTTACATTTTATCCTAGAGGCAATAAGAAGCCATTAGAGCTGACTGAGTAGAGGAGCTACATGGTTAAATCTGTTCTAAAGGAAAATTATTTTGGCAATAAATGTGCAGGCTGGACTGAAGAAATCAGAACTTGAGACAAGGAAACCAATTTGAAGAGCCAGTTACAATAATCTAGGTGAGAGATGATAACTGTGCAAGGGGGGAGTTGGGATCATTTGGGAAAAAATACGAAGATAAAAATGACAAATTTTAGCAAGTGATTGTTTATGTGGGGTGAGGGAGAGTAAGGAATTGAATACCATGCTGATCTTATGAACCTGGGAAACTAGAAGGATTTCAACAAAGGTAAGGAATTTTGAAAGAGAGGAAGAGTTCAATGGGAAAGATAGAGGCCAGTTTTGTACAAGTTGAGTTTAAGATGTCTCCAGTTTGACTGATGTGATGCCTAACTTAGAAGGTAGATGATGAAATATTCAACCCACCATTTGACAGAGAGGTAATATACTCAAGACAGAGAATAAAGCAAACATTTTTTGGATATGGCCACTGCAGGAACTTATTTGACTACACCTAGATGCTAACTGGGTTTTGTATTTTCTTTTTTCTTTTATCCACTGGGTGAGGGGTGAAGCAAAAGAAAATAAATGATTGTTCATTGAAAAAAATAATTTTAAAAAATATGCCTATGGGGCATCCACTTTGAAATATTACGCATAGTAATGTGTGAACAACTGATGGTCATTTGTTTTTTTGTTTTTGTTTTTGCTTTTCGAAGGGTGGAGGGCAGAGAAGTTGGGGTTAAGTGACTTGCCCAAGGTCACATGGCTAGTAAGTGTTAAGTGTCTAAGGCCAAATTTGAACTCAGGTCCTCCTGACTTCAGGGCCGTTGCTCTATTCACTATACCACCTAGCCGCCCGTAAAGGAATATTTCTTAAAAATAACAAGACGGCTAATAGTCCAAACGAAGTTTTATTTGGTGGAATCCAGCATTATAACAAAGCGTACTTAAAAAAATCAGGCACTGTAGTAAAAATATAATCTGGGATAAAGAGCCAACCATGTATTAAATTACATTGTTCCTGCTTTTCAGAGCTTCTCCCTTGTTTCCATTTCTAAACTGAGATTTGCTCCAAAAGTTTCCCATTGGATCCTATGGCATCAACATCAGGAATTCCAACAGTGAAGACTGGCAAGAGCATCCACTTGTTTATAATCTTATGACAGCTCTTATGTAGGGGTAACAATTTGGCAAAAAAAACCTTGAAAATGATGGTGTTTGGGGGCGGAGCCAAGATGGCGGAGTAGAAACAGCACTTCCAAGGTGCTCTGCTCCACACAACTTCCAAACAATGTAAAAGGGGAATCTGAACAACTTCTGGAGCCCCAGCACCCACAGAACTACACAGAGAAGCTAACCTCCCACTGAGGAGAACCCAGCAGCCCTGCAGGGAGCAGCGAGCTCAGTGCTCTGAGAGCAGGCAGCACAGCATGCACTGGGAACTGACAGCCCAGTGCTCTGTGAGCTGAGCCCAGGCCCGCATGAGCTGAGGTTTTAGCCCTAGGGCGGCTGGGCCAGCAGCCGACTGGAGGGACCCCAGAACACCAGCAGCTGTGGTGATTCCAGAATTATCAGCACAGATATGCCTAGGACAAAGTGAGAGGTTAGTGCCCTATGGACTTTGGGACCAGTATTTGGGGAACGCGTCGGCTTCCTCCCCTGGTGGCGAAAAGCTGCTGAAGAAATGCGGCACAGAAGCCATTTTGCAGTGTAGGTGGTGGCTCTAGCTCCTGGTCTGCAAACTGTAGGGAGATCCAGCAATCAGTCTGGGGGTTAATCGCTCTTGCTTTAAACTGCCTGGATCTGGATTGTGGTCTGGGGGGGAAGTTTAGGGTGGGTATCCAATTTGCCAGAGTGGGTGGAGGCTTTACAGAGGCCACCCAACTGGTGGAAGCTGTGAAGACCCCGCATTTAGGAAGGAAGCTCTCCTGTCTGGTGGCAGAGTCCTACTGTGGCAAGAAGCCCAAAAATCAAGTAGTGGCAATATGCCCAGGCAAAAAAAACAAAATAAACAGAAAAACTCAACATTGGACTCATATTTTAGGGGCAAAGAGGATCAAAGCATGGAGGAGGACTGTGAGGTCAGAATTACTGCACCAAATCCCCAAATGAAAATACAAGCTGGCTACAGGCCATAAAGGACCTTAAGAAGCAGATAAGAGAAGTGGGGGAAAAGTGGGAAGAGAAATGATAAAGATTCAAGAAAAGTATGAAATGACAGTCAACAGCCTGACTGAGGAAAATAACAGCTTAAAAAATAGGCTAACTCAAATGGCAAAAGAGGCTCAGAAAGGCAATGAGAAGAATGCCTTAAAACACTGAATTTGCCAAATGGAAAAAGAATCTCAAAAGCTCAATGAGGAGATTCATTCCCTCAGAGTTAAACTGGAGCAAATGGAAGCTAGTGACTTTATGAGAAATCAAGATGCTGTTAAACAGATCCAAACAAATGAAAGAATAGAAGGCAATGTGAAATATCTCATGGGAAAAACCACTGATCTGGAAAATAGATCCAGGAGAGACAATTTAAAAATTATTGGACTACCTGAAAGCCATGATCAAAGAAAGAACCTAGAAATCATCCTTCAAGAAATTCTCAAGGAAAATTGCCCTGATGATCAGACCCAGAGGGGGAAATAGAGGTTGAAAGAATTCACCGATCACCTCCTGAAAAAGATCCCAAAAAGAAAACTCCTAGGAATATTATAGCCAGGTTCCAGAACTCCCAGATCAAGGAAAAAATACTACAAGCAGCCAGGAAGAAACAATTCCAATATTGTGGAAACACAATCAGAATAGCACAGGACCTGGCAGCTTCTACATTGAGGGATTGAAGGGCATAGAATATGATATTCCAGAGGGCAAAAGAGCTGGGATTGAAGCCAAGGGTCACCTACCCAGCAAAACTGAGTATCTTCTTTCAGGGGAAAATATGGTCATTCAGTGGAATAGAGGACTTTCAAGCATTCTTGATGAAAAAACCAGAGTTGAATAGAAAATTTGACATTCAGACACAAGAAGCAAGAGATGCTTGAGAAGGTAATCAGGGAAAAGAAATCAAAAGAACTTATCAAAGTTGGACTATTTACATTTCTACATGGAAAAACAATAACTGTGTCTGATGAAACCTTTCTCATTATGAAAATAATTGAAGAAGGGAATATAGGCATATGTTTACAGGTATACATGGATAGAGGGCACAGGTTGAATTTGACGGGAAGGGATGATTCTTAAGGGGTGAAGTCAAGAGGTGAGAGAGGAAAGTGGCAAGAGGAGATGGGGAGATACAGGGTAGGGTAAACTATCTCATGTAGAAGAGGCAAGGGGAAGTAGTTGCAGGGGAGGGGAAGAACAGGAAGGCAAAAAAGCAAAACCATATTCTCATTGAAGTTGGCTCAAGGAGAGAATCACATACATACTAAATGGGATATATCACCGTGCAGGAGAGTAGGGGAAAGGGGGATGAGAGGGGGGAGGATGGAGAGGAGGGGAGGTTGGAAGTACCCACTATCAAAGAGGGACAGGATCAAAGTAGAGAATGGACCAGGTGGGAGGTGAGATGGGTGGAAGGGAAATATAAGCAGTCTTTTACAATATATCTACTATGGTAATGTTTTGCATAGCTATAGTACAACACTTACTGAATTGCTTGTCTTCTCAGAGGGATTGGGTGACGAGGGAGGAAGGGAACGGATCTGAAAATCGAAGTTTTAAAATTAAATGTTTCATAAGATGTCCAGGCATTGGGGCTCAGAGATTCACCTTGCCCTAATGGCAAAGTCGAAGGGGGTGTGAGAGAAGATATGGGAGAAAGCAGATTGGACGAGGGGTATCTAGTGGGAGTGCTATTCTGGGGTGATGGGTAGGGAAAAATTGTAACTCAAAATTTGGTGGAAATGAATTATGTAAACCAGAAGTTAATAAAGCATTTATTTAATTAAACAAAAAAAAGAAAGAAAATGATAGTGTTTCTGAATCATTTCTCAGAAAACAGAAAACCAGAACAAAATTTATCAATTTATCTGATCCCCAGTTGACTTTGAATTTTAAGATTTCTATTGAATTATGAATTCAACTCCTTCCCTGTACCTAGCCCCATCTCAGAACAAGAAAGTAATGAATCAATTAGAACAAAAACATAAACATTATACATTTTAAAAACTAGGTTACTGCCACAAATCATAATGTGAAAACATCTAATATAAACTGAGATTTAAGATGTTAAAGCATAAAAAAAAAACCCAAACCCATAGTCTTGCTACCAAAAATTACAGACTATACCGGGAAGACACAATCTGGGGGGGAAGACATTTAATTTGGGGGGGGAGACTCAAATTTATTCTGTACTCTTCCAAATGCAACTGTATCATGGTCATATATTTGATATGGAATGGTACAATAAAGTTACATGAGTCATAATTTTACATTAAAGTTATAGGAGTTTTAGTCTTACACCATTGTTGTACAGTGAAATTAAGAATGGAGTATATTTTTTTAATTGAAAAAAAAATTGAGAAAAAAGTCCTTGAGATTTTCTCAAATTAGAAATGACAATTCAGAAAAGTTCATCTTTTTTTCTAAACATCCCCTACTTAACATCACAGTTGTTTACGTAAACATTACAGTACGTCAAACTGCAAATAGTTTTTTCACTGACTGAAAAGTAGTTTGGGATGGATGCCAACTATGACTGTTTCCCAAGATGACAGTTCCTGATGGACTAATAAATATTAGTAATATGTTCATATGTCAAAGAGCAATGAAGTAAAGGCTTATTTTTACCAAGTGACATAAACATGCTTTTAAAGGGGCATTACAAAAGGAAATTAAACTGCTCTCTTTTAAACCTGACACCAAATTTAAATCTTTTGCAAATTCTGAAGTGTTGCTTTCTATATTGAGAATATATGTTTAAAAAAGAAGTTTTTGGTTTTGTTTGTTTTTTTTTTTTTTTTTTGCAGGTCAGGATTGTTACTTTATTCTAATCCCAAATCAACCTCTCAAAGGCAGTTTTTTTTTTTGTTTGTTTTGTACATAGGTAAAATCCTTGAACACTGAGTTAAGTAAAGGGAACACCGAAAATCTACTCCCAAGTGTCTGAATTCATGATATAAGGAGACCATCTTGTGATATTATTTGAAAGATGTGAATAGTATGGATTACTCTTGTTTTCCTTTTATACATTTATTTAAATGCATTATATCACTACAGTTTAGATAAAGAATAAGCATCTGAGAGAGGGGAAAAGCTATTTTTCAAATTGTAAGCTCTTCAAAGGGAAGGAAATGAGATAGTCTGAAGGATTTTTTTTGGCAGGGGGAGGGGAAAAGGGGTATATGCTGATATACAACTAAATATCTAGAATTTCTAACTTCAGAATAACTTTATAGAACTTTTGTCATGCTCTATCAATTTCACAAAAAAGGAAATTCTTGTCTACTGTCTTATAATTGCCAGAGAACTTCAAAGCTCTCAAATCCCTACAAAAGAGAAATAGTCCAGCTGCTGTACTCCTGGAATGTCCACAAATGTGGCAACTGCAAGGCTGAAGTGATGCTATTGCAGTGACAGTTGTGGGAGATCATGCTGCATCTGGGACTGCCACAGTTCAACAGGTTGTTGAGACAACTTTAAGCAATATGTCCTCATGAGGACCTTGCAGGTGAGGACCCCAGTGCCTGTGCCTTCAGCTCGTCATGCACAGCTAGCCCTGGGCCCATAACTGAAAGGTCTGCCCTGAGTTTCTATCTGCTTCCTGAGGGAGATGCCCCACTAGGGGTGCATGTAAAGAATTTAAAAGAGGACAAAGGCACAGAGAGGTCTCTGGGATGGGCAGGAGGAAGGTTTTCTCTGTTCCACAGAGCAAAGATCCTCAATAGATATAAGGGAATAGGGAACAAGAGTAATTCACATTTATATAGTGCATGATAAATCTTTTTCTTTGCTTTTTGGAGGGCAATTGGGATTAAGTAACTTGCCCAAGGTCACATGGCTAGGTTTTTAATTTGTGTGAGCGTTAAGTGTCTGAGGCCGGATCCGAACTCAGGTCCTTCTGACTCCAGGGCCGACGCTCTACTCACTGCGACACCTAGCCGCCCTGTACAATAACTGTAAATAACTGTACAATATAGTTAATGAAAATACTAGTGTCATCATCTCACACTCACATCTGGACATTGTAAAAAGAAGATCCATAATGACTCCTGAGCTCCAAGAGCCATTTCCAAACATATTTTGGTTCTTTATATCGGGGATCTGACAGGAATGGAGAATATAGGTTGGTCCTAGGCAACATTTCAAAACAGAGGAAGGTTTTTTGTACAGGGGTAGTTAGGGGGAATGAGGCTCCTGAAACTACTTTCCCAATTGCTTTCTCCTCCTTTTAAAATGACCTCTCTCTTGACCATAACCAAAACCCCCACTGCCTTACTGCAATTACTAAATTGTGAACTCCATGAGGGAAACAGCTAAATTTTACTAATCTTTGAATCTCCCTCAATCCATAGTATAGTGCTTTGAACACAATAGAGGCTTGTTAAGTAATTAAGAATCTGTAATTTTGTCAATGTGGGACTCTCTCCATTCATGTCATCACAACCTATAACTTAGCAGTTAAGTCCTAGGGAGTTGGGTGGAGCAAATAGAGGGTAACTAACTTGCCTAGGGGTCACACTGCTCTGAAATGTCAGAGACTGGACTACAGCTTGTGTTTTCATGACTCCAAGAAGAGGCATATACAGTCCTGGAGTCAGAGGACCTGAGTTAAAATCCTGGCTCTCCCATTTACCTGTGTTACCCTTAATAGGTCACTTCACCTCCACAAGGCTCACGTGTAAAATGAGGGGGTTGGACTGGAAAGACCCTTCTAGCTGTCTCCTTTATGTCTTGACTGTATATAGTTAGAATTACCTGAATTTGGTACTTTTACAAATTTAGCAATTATCAATATCCTTTCAGATGATCGTGAGAAGTGAACAATATATGTTTCTCACTTTGCTTTGTGACCTAAAATTCCATGTTAGGATTTGGCAGATTATCAGAGAGTTTCAGTTTCAAGGTATGGTCTCATATTGTGTACCATATAGCAAAGGAAATCCTAGATTAAAAAATTCTAGTACACTGACCCTTCTCCCGGCCTGATGCTTTCTAATTTTCACATTTTTTAAAGGCATCATAAATAGGATTATGCTCCATAACATTATAGATTTTGCAAATGGTTGACTGCATTCAACCCAATGCTGTTGAGGTGCTAGTCTGAACGGCAGACTGGAGCTACCTCTAACAAAAGGAAGCTAATTGGGCACACATGACCCATAAGATGTCAGGGTCTTCAGTTTATTCAGGATGGATGTGAAACAGATTTTGAATAGCTAGAGTGCAACTTCTTTCAGGGACAGGGATAGTGTCACATATTTCTATTATGTCCATGTAATGGGAATGCGAATGGGAATTTGAAGATCTTCCCTGCCCCTTAATAGACCTAGGGGGGAATTTGAAGACCTCCTGCTTTAAAAGTAAACTTTGCCCCCTAATAGGCTGACTGTAATCACATGGAGCCTGTGGTGGGAGGAATTTGTTGAAGGGAAGCAGAGCCCACAGGAAGCTGGTGGTCAGAGCTAGTGAGATGGTGCTGGAGAGAGGACGCTCATTAAGGAGACAGAGAGGTTTGTGAGTAAATATTGATCTTGTATTGGTTTGTGGGAAGGCTGAAGGATGCTGTGGCTCTCAGTGTTATTACGGCTTCTGAATATCTTTGGTACTATGATGGAATCAGTTTACTGGTTTTGGGATTGGGTTTTCTGATGTCTGAATAAATGCTTCGGTTCTATCCTCTATCTGGAGAGTTTGACATATTTTGCAATCAAACATCATGTGATACTTATAGTCATGGCCTTTATCATGATTGTGGGTGCTGTAAATATTGTATTGGCGCTATGATGAATGATTACTTCTTTCTGAGGTTAAAATGAGTCCCTGTTTATTGTAGCTTATAAAATATTCCTCACATACCAAATGCTCTCCTTCTCAGTCTTAGTCACACACTTAGAAACTGCATATCAATATCTATTTACTAATTTATTTCTATTTCATCTTGTAAATTCATAAATAGTCTAATATAATACATACAGAACAAACCCTTGGAGAACCACGCATGTAATATAAAAGCTACACAGAGGCAGAGACTAAAGATGTCTATTAAATAGCCTGAAATACCTTTCAGAAAATCTGAAATCAAACTTTTCTATACCAATGTTTGCATAAGATTACAGATGATCATCTAGACAGTCATTGGGAAGTGGGAGAAACTATATTTGACAATCTGCTCAAAACTAGCCTTGCTCAGGCAGATAAAAATACCCACAGGGAAATGGGAACTCTGACAAATTCTATAAACTTTATCTCCATCTTTAAAATTGGACACTAGAGTTTTCTTTTGATACATTTTTAAAAGTGTGGTCCATTAACATGGGGATTGATACTCATTTATAACCAGTTTGTTAAAAAAGAAACATATTTTTTCCTTTACAAGAAATAATAAATTATTAAAAACAAGTATTATTTATATAACCCTATACTATGTGCCAGATACTGTGCCAAGAGCTTTACAGTTATCTTATTTGACCTTCACAACAACCCTGGGAGGCAGATGCTATTACTACTGTATCCAATTAATTGATTAAGAAACTACTGAGGCAAACAGAGGTTTGCATAACAGAGTCACATAGCTAATAAGGGTCTGAGGCTGGATTTGAACTCCGGTTTTCCTGACTCCAGGTCTGGTGCTTTATTCACTGTGCTACCTCACTGCCTCTGCTTTACCTAATGAGATGGCAAAGGCAGTTCCATTCTCTACTTTTTCTTTTCCTTTTTCATAATTCCATAATTCCAGAATGGGGATTTGTAGAGAGAAGCATCTTTGAAGTACTAGAGGATTCCTAAGAATTTAGCTTCCCTGTCTACTTTTAAACTGATTTCCCTACCCAAAGATGAATTAAAGAGCATAAAAATGTTTGCAATTTCTACAAATGGTACAGCTAATCTAAATCATTACTAAAAGAAAATACTGGCCAAGATGGCAGAGTAGAAACAGCACGTCCAAGGCGCTCTTCCCCCAGATCACCCCCAAACCATATAAAAGGGGAATCTGAACAACTTCTGGAGCCCTAGCACCCACAGCACGACACAGAGAAGCTAACTTCCCGCTGAGGTCAGCCCAGCAGCCCTGTAGGAAGGGCCAGTGCAGCGCTCTGGGAGCCAACAGCACAGCGCGCTGGGAACTGACAGCCCAGCCGGCAGAGAGCCGAGCCCAGGTCCCCAGCAGTGGTTTTAGCCCCAGGGCGGCTGGGCCAGCAGCCGCCTGGAGGGACCCCAGAACATCAGCAGCTGTGGTGATTCCAGAATTATCAACACAGACATGCCTAGGACAAAGTGAGAGGTTAGTGCCCTATGGACTTTGGGACCAGTATTTGGGGAACATGTCAGCTTCCTCCCCTGGGGGCTAGGAGCCACTGAGGAGACACGCCATTTTGCAGATTCAGTGGCAGCTCCAGCTCCTAGCCTGCGAACTGTAGGGAGATCCATCGATCAGTCTTGGGGGGTAATCGCCCTTGCTTTAACCTCCCTGGATCTGGATTGTGGTCTGGGGTGGAGGTCGTGGGGTGAGTATACAGCTTGCCAGAACCATAAGTTGTGAAGACCCCAACTTAGGGAGGGAAGCTCCCCTGCCTGGTGGCAGAGTCCTACTGTGGCAACAAACCCAAAAGTCAAGTAATTAAGTGGCATCATGCCAAGGCAAAGGAAACAAAATAAACAGAAAAATGAAACATTAGACTTCTATTTTGGGGGCAAAGAGGATCAAATCACAGAACAGGAGGAGGACTGTGAGGTCAGATATCCTGCTCCAAAAACCCCAAAGGAAAATATGAGCAGTTACAGGCCACAGAGGACCTTAAGAAGGACTTTAAAAATCAAATAAGAGAAGTGGAGGAAAAATTGGGAAAAGAAATGAGAAGGATGCAGGAAAGTATGAAATGAGGGTCAACAGCCTGACTGAGGAAAATAACACCTTAAAAAATAGACTAAGTCAAATGGCCAAGGAGGCTCAAAAGGGCAATGAGGAAAAGAATGCCTTAAAAAGCCAAATTTGCCAGATGGAAAAAGAATCTCAAAAACTCACTGAGGAGATTCATTCCTTCAGTTAGACTGGAGCAAATGGAAGCTAATGACTTTATGAGAAATGAAGATGCTGTTAAACAGATCCAAACAAATGAAAGATTAGAAGGCAATGTGAACTATCTCATGAGAAAAACCACTGACCTGGAAAATAGATCCAGAAGAGATAATTTAAAAATTATTGGACTACCTGAAAGCCATGACCAAAGAAAGAACCTAGAAATCACCCCTCAAGAAATCCTCAAGGAAAATTGCCCTGATGTTTTAGACCCAGAGGGCAAAACAGAGGTTGAAAGAATCCACAAAAAGATTCTGAAAAAGAATCCCAAAAAGAAAAAGATCCTGAAAAAGATCCCAAAAAGAAACTCCCAGGAATATTATAGCCAGGTTCCAGAATTCCCAGATCAAGGAGAAAATACTACTAGCAGCCAGGAAGAAACAATTCCAATATTGTGGAAACACAATCAGAATAGCACAGGACCTGGCAGCTTCTACACTGAGGGATTGAAGGCCATGGAACATGATATTCCAGAGGACAAAAGAGCTGGGAATGAACCCAAGGGTCACCTACCCAGCAAAACTGAGTATTTTATTTCAGGGGAAAATATGGTCATTCAGTGGAATAGAGGAGTTTCAAGCATTGTTGAGGAAAAAACCAGAGTTGAATAGAAAATTTGACATCCAGACACAAGAAGCAAGAGATGCCTGAGAAGATAATCAGGGAGAAGAAATCAAAAAGAACTTATCAAAGTTGACCTATTTACATTCCTACATGAAAAACAATAACTGTGACTGATGAAACCTTTCTCAGTATGAAAATAATGGAAGAAGGGTATATGGGCATATGAATACATATGTGAATGTGTGTATATATGTTTACAGTTATACATGGATAGAGGGCATAGGTTGAATTTGGTGGGAAGGAATCATATTTAAGGAGTGAAATTATGAGGTAAGAGAGGAAAGTGGCAAGAGGAGATGGGGAGAGACATTCCCAGAGGGAATGGGTGACAAGGGAGGAAGGGAATGGATCTGAAATTCGAGGTCTTAAATGTTTCACATATATATATATATATAAATACTATTATTAATACTATTTTGCATGTAATTGGTACATAAGATGTGCGGGCATTGGGGCACAGAGATTCACCTTGCTCTAATGGAAAAGTCGAAGGGGGTATGGGAGAGGATATGGGAGAGAGCAGATTGGAGGAAGGGATATCTTGTGTGACTGCTATTCTGGGATGGTGGGTAGGGGAAAAACGGGGAAAAATTGTAACTCAAACTCTGGTGGAAATGAATGATGTAAATCAGAAGTTAATAAAGCATTTGTTAAATTTTTTTTTTAAATTTAAAAAAAAAAGAAAATACTTATGACAAGCCACCGAGTCAGAGAACAAATGGATAAACCACCAAGATTCAGTGCCACCGAATATTATGGGTTCTGACCGCCAATACCATCATGGCTATTTATTCAATCTATGGACCTTAAATGGACAAAGCATAATCTATTCTCTATTTTCATTCTTTGGGGGCCTGTTTTTAAAATGAGTTTTAACAAGAACAAGAAAATTTTAATAAACAGGCCAACAAAGATTTTGCTTATATTTTTTAGAACCCATGTTGTTGATCATATTAATTAAATCTTTCCTACTGTGTGCATTATTGACCTTTGGAGCTATTATCTTTCAAGGCAATCCATTATGGCACTAACTAGACATATTAAAAATTGTTATGCTGTCACAGGTTAAAAAATGAGCATGCACAGAGAGAAAGCTGGATCTTTAAAACTTGCTGGGCAATTTAGGATTTATTTTTCTTTCCCAAAATTTTCCACAGCCCATAACACAATACAGGGTATATTTTGCTCTTAGAAATTTGTCATAAGGACAATATACATCTTGAGTGAGTAGATTATTTTGTTACTTTATCTTGGTAGTCATCTTTTTTCCTTTTTATTGCTGCTCAGGATAGGGGAAAATAATATTTTTATATTTTCATGTCTATTTTCAATCTGTAGTCAAATTTTATAGCTGAATTAAGACACACATCCTGTGCATGGTAACAGCAGTAAGTAAGCATTTATTAAGTGCTTACTGTGTGCCAGGTACTGTGCTAAGTGCTACCTAAATTTTCATCACATCAGTTATGTAAATAAAATACAAACAATGCTTCTTATAAAATATTTTTACACAAAGAAAAATGGGAAATTAACTGTATCAAATGGCCAGCGGATAAAAGACCACATCATATTCAGCAGCTACCATTTCAATGTAGATCTTAAAATAAGTATAAAATAGCAAGTGACAATATATATAGGTCCTTTCTATGATACTCGTATTCGGTTGTTAAAATTTGATTAAAATGTTATAAGAATCATAGCATAATAGGTAATTATTAAATACTTTTAAGCATTAGTTACTGAACTGATGAAACATTTTATACTATCAATATTATTTATGAAACATCAAGCACTTTTATTGAAAAGAAAAAGCAAGCTGCAGTCAAAAATTACAAAATTATCTTTTAATCACCACTGGGCTTTAAGCATTCTCCTATTTGTAATGAGAACAGTTATAATTATTATGTGGGTTTCTAAGTACTTGCCTCATGAGGAAGTTACAACATTGGAGTGTGGGGGAGTGTGTGTGTGTGTGTGTGTGTGTGTGTGTGTGTGTGTGTGTTTTAGTTATCAAGACACATACATATATTTAAAGATCCTATCCCTCTTCTTAAGAAAAAAAATCTTGTGTCTTTAAAACACTTCAGCATCTTTAAATGTGACACTTTAAATCTTCCAGCATCACTTGGAGGATCCCCAGCATGAGAACTCAGCTATACATACTCAGGGAGGATAGTATCCTCCTTAGTTTTGAATATATCAGTGAACCTCACAGCAGATAAACATAGCTAACAGCCAGAGAAACTGACAGACTGCAACAATGAAGGAAGTTTAAGATTTAACTGCTTCATCTTAAACTTCTTAGTAAGAATAAACTACTTTTTAAAACAACACACTGCTGCTCAGAATAGATCACTTAATAATAATAATAATGAAGAAGAGGAAGGAGATGATGATAAAGAAGAGAAATAAAGAAAGGAAGAAGAAAGAAAGAGAAAAAGGAAGAAGAAAAAGTCTATGGTAATTAAATGGCAAGAACTAGTATTTAGACAAGTAAATTGTCTTAGAGGTAGGTGGGAGGGCAGTCTTTTTCTGTAAAGTCTCTGGGAGAAGAACGCTGGAGTTGAGTTGGTTTTTGGTAAAGTTTACAAAGTAGAGGAAATTTGACTTTGCCTCCTTTTCATCTTTCCTTCTGAATCTCTCTCTAATTTGCTGGCCACCTACCTCTCCTCTCAATTCTGATTCATAAATGTTCGGTGTTCTTGTGCTCAAAGCTTCTGTTCCTAATTTACAAATGTTAAATTTAATATGTAATATATCTCATATTTATATGACACTTTAAAACTGATAGAACATTCTCTTTACAATAAACCTTTATTAATAAAGCAAGGATCAACTTAGAAAAGTTAACCAGTTTGCAAGGGATCATACAAAGATCACAAAATACCTAGGAAGTGTTAGAGCAAGCAAGCAGGTTGCATGTCCAGCACTCTTTTCAAGACACCATGCTGCCATGCTAATACACAAGGTATAATTAAATAATCATCTTGCACTTGTTCAAATTTGTCACCATTATCTACTTTACCTCTCGATAATTGGTTCCTTAGGGGCAAGCAACAGTCTTCTAGTTTTCCATTGGTTCTTTCAATAAACAGACATTAAGTACCTTCTGGAGGAAATTCAAAGGTAATGGTATGTGCTTCCTGCCCTTGTAAAGCTTATAGTTTTGAAAGACCTATCTGAAGATACTGAGTCCTACTTCTAATGAGTCCTAATGCCCCTGGCACAGGGCTATATACACAATAAACATCTAACAAAAGCGTTCTGAATGAAGGAAAGACCTTCCTTCTCTTCTGACAATATAGCAGGGTTATACTGTTTTGTGATGCCACTTTATCTTACAATTTTCCAGATTTCCATACATTTAATAAACACAAGGGATATATAAGTAACTCTACCAGAACACTTATTTTGCTATAGTAATCTACCAAGAGTGTTTTTAGAAGAAAAGACTTAAACTAAACACTCCTCAATTAATTTCTAAATGATAGCCCTCTTCTATAGTTCCCACAGGATTATACCACATAAATATCTACCACTAGACAAGAGATTTATGTGTACATTATTTAATTCACAGTAAGCCTGTCAGAAACATTCAGCTTTACTTGTCAGACCATAAGCTATAGTAGTTAAGAAGTGATACAAATATGTACCCTAATAGCATTGTTCAGCTCTAGCTGTTGACATACCTGCATTTTATCATCTTTACCTAATGATTAGTCAAAAAATGTTTCTATACCATAGTTTGTAAGTTCAAGATTCTTTCAATATTATGTGCAATAAAGAGAAACACACTCAACAAAGAAACAAACTTTCTTTTTTCTTTTTTTGAAAGTTACATGTTGAATTTATTATATACTTGACAAACAAGCTCTATGTAATAGAAATTTACAATTTCAATGTGATCCTTTCTTTCTGTTCTACAATATGCATGGAAATACTCATTGCATTGGTATCTGTTAAAAGTCATAAAAGAAAGTAAAAAGGAAGAGAAAGAAGAGGAAAAAAGTCAAGATTTCCAGGTCAGTGCTCTGTCTGATTTTGCTGATATTTGGGATTCCTCTTCTATAACATATCCATCTGAATTATAACCCCATTAGCCTTCCTAACAACCTGACCCTACTTATTTTTTTTGGGTTTTTTTGTCTTTATTAATTTGTTTGTTTACTTTTAGTTTACAAGATTCAATTCCATAATTCCTTGAGTTTCAAATTTTCTTTCCGTTGCTCCCCTCCCCCCCACCCCATGACGGTATACAATCCAGTATAGGCTGCAAATACTTTCACATTGGACATTAGTCAGATTACAAAGGCAGATTGCACCATATGGAATGAAAAATGGTAAAGAGGAAATAAAACCAAACAATAAAAAGAAAAAGATCAAGTAGTTTGCTTCAACCAGGATTCAAACTCAGTTCTTTCTAGTTCTTTCTCTGGATATAGACATCTCTCTCCATCATGAGTCTTTTGGGATTGATTTATATCACTGCATTGCTGAGAAGAGTCCAGTCTGTCATAGTTGGTCATCACACCTATGTTGTGTCTGTGATTGTATACAAATTTCTCCTGGCTCTACTCTTCTCACTCAGCATCAGTTTGTATAAGCCTCTCCAGGTAAATATGAAGTCCATCTGCTCCTCATTTCTTTTAGCACAATAGTATTCCATTACATGCCTATACCACAACTTGTTCAGCCACTCCCCAATTGATGGGCACCCTACCCCCTTAATTTCTAATTCTTTGCAACCACAAAAAGAGCTGCTATAAATATTTTTGTACATATGGGTCTTCCTCCTACTTCTATGATCTCTTTTGGATATAACCCTAGAAGTGGTATTGCTGGGTCAAAGGGTATGAAATTATTTATAGCCCTTTGGGCATAATCTCAGATTGCTCTCCAGAATGGTTGGATCAGTTCACAACTCCACCAGCAATGTATTAGTGTTCCGATTTGCCCACATCCTCTCCAGCATTTGTCATTTTTCTGTTTTGTCATCTTAGCCAATCTGACCGGTGAGATGTGGTACCTCAGAGTTGTTTTGATTTGCCTTTCTCTAATCAGTACAAACTTTCTTTTTTCACTTGACTTAAATCAGTATTTCTCAGTCAGTTTATCAGGTCACATAATTTCTTAGCAAAGGCCAGTCAAATTTTAATCGCATTTTTGGTCCTAAAGTTTTCCCTTCAGACAGACTGCCACAAAGCTGCTCCATGTGGTTTGCTTTCTACGTGTATCTCTACTATTAATACCATAAAATTATTCATATCCATTCTGTTTAGGGCACTACTCTGGTAGCTATGGAAGACATAAAAGCTAATGACTTATATGGCTCTCACAAAGAGGAAACAAAACATCAAAGAGACAAAGTGGCATGGGACAGATTGCTGTATCTGGAGTCAGAGGTCTAAGATTTAAATCCAAATGCAGCTACCAGTCAACAAGCATTTATTAAGCACTGGGAATATAAAGAAAAACAAAAGACAGTCCTTGCCCTCAAGGAGCTCAGTCTATAGAGGGAGACAACATGGAAAATAACTATGTACAAACAAGATATAGAAAGACAGATGATTGATACAGACACATATGTAGATATAGATATATATGCAGGTAGAATAACTAGGAGATAATCAATAGTGGGAAAGCACTGGCATTACAGGGAATTAGGAAAGGCTTTCTGCAGAAAGTGGAGCTTAAGGTACATGAAGGAAGATAAGAAAGCTAGGAGGTGGGGATGAAGAAGAAGAGAGCTCCAGGAATAAGGTATGGCAAGGGAAAAAGCCTGATGTTGGAAGATGGAATATCTAGTGCTAAGTACAGTAAGGATGCCAGTGTCCCTGGGTCAAAGACTAGTGAAAGGTATAACAAAGACTGGAAGGGAAGAAACAGGCCAGACTATGGAGGACTTTAAAAGCAAAATGGAGGATTTTGTTTTTGATCTTGGTGATGACTGGGAGTAACTGGAATTGATTAAATGGCGGGGGGAGGGGGGACACTGCATGGTCATAACTGAGCTTTAAGATGGTATTTGTTAGCTTAGTAGCAGATGGACAAAAGTGGGGAGGAATTTGAGGCAAGGAGACCCACTAGCAAGCTATGACAATAGTTTACAAGGTGATAAGGGCTTGCACTTGGGTGGTGGCAGTGTCAATGTCAGAGGAGAGGAGATACAAATGAGGGATATTAGATGGGTTAGGATTTAGACAGGTGGGGAGGAAGCGGAATAGCGAATTCAATCATGATAGAAAGTTACAGCAGAATATCATGAACAAAGATATCAAACTAGGAATGTATACAGTGTAACTGGTGGACTGTTGGGCTGGCTGATAGTAATCCATCTTTTCCCCATTCACCATTTAGAATTAGAAGCTAGGTTAGGAATCAGTTTGGTTCTCAACTAAAGCTTCTGAAGGTATCCAAGCTATCAGTGTTACATTACTGGATCCTAAGAACTAGTAGAGGAAGTTTCTTCAATGGAGCACTCTCCCTATACCAATGATCAGAGTTCCAATACTGATGATGATAATGATATGTCCCTTTTCTTCATTACTGTAGTAAAAAGTATTTTCCAAGGCACCAGTTTCTAACTGTAGACATGGAACCCTTTCTCTCAGGTACAGGATAGTGAACACAAAAATTTATAGCCTGCTGAAAAGTGAAGAGCTGAATAGTAGCACAGACAAACTTTAGTGTTCTACAAATAATGAGGAAAAGCTGAGGAAGAGATTAAGAGAATGAAAGAAGGATCATGTAAATTATATGACTGATAGAACTCTGTACACAATGACCTACAATGTTATTTCAATAGCCCCAGATGTTATGAGCCAGCAAATGTGAGCACACATATACCTATAAGCATATGTGTATACACATACCCCTCCCCCTAATCCTTCTATAAAAAAACACACAAATAAGCAGATACCTGCAGGCTACAATAATATTTGAGAAAATAGTTTTTCTACTTCAGTTGAAAAAAGTTCAAGGTAATATTAATATATTTTATAAGGTTACTTGATTGAAATCTTAACAGAAAAACGTAGAAGAATAAAAGCTGTGCTTAACTTATGTTCATGTGTCTAAAAAGGAAAAGGGGGGGAACTCAAGGGTAGAAATGCTCTGCACTTAATGCTGTCACTAAATGACTGCGTAATTTAATTTCCTTGAAACCCATTAGCTTTCACTAAAGGAAAATGAAAAACAGACGAGAGCAATTCTTCAGTGTGAGCAGAATTCATTTAATGTAATACCTGGGAAGAAATTTATAAGAACAACTGTATCACAACAAATGCAGAGCATCCTATCAGCTCTCAAATCTTTCACATGTGAGACAACTGAAAATTAGAGATAAAAAGCATATCAAATCAGAAAACTCTTTAAACATAAACCATTAACAGTTTTATGTGAAATCCTAAAATAAGGACTGTACGTTAAGGCTGCATTTTATTGAATACTATAGCTGATATTTATCCTATAGAAATTACTTCTAAAAGAACCTGGTGTAGAATGTTGTCCTGAGCAAGAAACTTAACCCTGTTTGCCTCACTTTCCTCTTTTGTAAAATGAGTTGGAGAAGGAAGATAATGGAAAACCACTCCAGTACTTTTGCCAAGAAAACCCCAAATGGGGTCAAAACCACAACAAATCTGCTGATTATTACCTGAGAGACTTTAGCCAAGTCACTTAAACTTTTTGATTCTCAGTTGCATCATATATAAAATGAAGGGATGCAACCTGATGATCTCTAAGGTCCCTTTTCAATTTTAAATCTATGATCCTATGAAGTGAATTTTTCTATCCCTTATTGAGGAATTTTAAAATTTTAACTCTAGAGAACTGTTATTTGTCCTACCATAACAATAACTCACATGAGGAAAACTTGTGTAAATACAACAAAATTTGCCTAAGACTTAATAATGCAGTGCCTGAATATAAAATAAAAATCTGACTTGCAAGTGTAGAATGCACTGAAACTATTAGCAACTTTATGATACTGCCCCATCATCAGGCTCCAGTCTGAAACTTTCCATAATCTAAGAATCTAAAAATAAAATAATAGCTATTGCATTTTAACGTATTTTTACTATATTATACAGAGGGCCACTTGAGAAGATCATGCAAAAAACAAAACACAGAATTTATAATAGTTAACTATAATAATAAACTAATTGATTTAATTTGCTATGCGGCAGGATTAGACTCCAATTCCTTTTTAATTGCAACTCCCTAGATAGTGCAAAGAAAACCTGAAGTCTAACCATTCTCCTGAGATATCGTAAAAGTGAAAAAAAAAAGTGAAAAAAAGTATTACAATGCAGTAACACATATAAAATCATTGTTCTACACACAGATGGAAGTATCCAACTGACATTTTTCAAGAAAAAAAGGTAAAAGTCTAAGCTCATATGAATTAAGTAAGTACAAAACTCTCAAATGTGAATGCTGTGGTGAGTTTTTTGGTTCTTAAAACATGATTCTAAGTAGCCACAAAAACTGAAATCACTTAAAATTTTTAGCCATGCTCAATAACATTATTAGTTTTATTTTCATTTACTAACCAAAGTTGACTGAAAAAAAAATGAGATCAAGAATTTGTTTGATTTTGAATACAACATTGTAAAACTTCACCCCCAAAATGAGATTCTGTATCATATGATGTAACGCGTGTGTATGAACAAACAAACACACACACACACACACACACACACTCTACATATTTACAAGAAGAGTATTGACAGAAATAAAAACCTGGAATGTGGTAAATACTCTCAAATAATGTACCCGAGTAGCTCACAGTAGGGTTTAAATATACTGGCAACTGTTTAAAAGCAAACAAAAGGCATAAAAATGTTACTAGAAAAGTGAAATGCCAATAGAAAGAGGAAGGTTGCAGGTCATATTTTTCTGTTGCAAAACACACATTTCTGGTAATACCTATATGGGAAAGAACCATATCCCTACAAGGGGGTTTGGAAAGCTGGAATAAAAAATGTGACTATTATGTGAGTAAATACGGCTTTTGAAAGCCTACAACCAGCTCACCCAGTCCCAGCTCATCATTTTGAAGGGGTGCCAAACAGTTTCTAGGATTCAAAACAAGGACTCCCTATTCCAGTTCTGAACACTGAGTAAACAGCTCTAACTCTGAATACAATGGACTACAATGCCTTCATGAACCCTCAACCTGATTTAAGCCAGGGGACAAACCCTGACAAATTCAGCAATAATAACAGTAGCAAAACAGCATTATAAAACATTAAGATCTGAATTTCACATGGTACTGCAGTGAATACTATACAATAAAATAATTGCAAAAGTTCCATCCATCCTCAAGAAATCTTCAATCTGACACTGGCAATCCTAATGTTGGATGCATTATGTACTGGCAACATGAACTGATGAACCAGATAATGGGACCAAATCTAAGAATGACAATAAGCAAGCATTTATTTTATCAAGCTGAAACAACAAAGTCCATAATCATTAAAACCAAGGAGTTCACATTTAAATTTTATCATGCAAAAGGTGGCCATCTGAAGGATTCTATTCTATAGCTCTTTCAAAGAAAGCTGGTGGTCAAAGTTTTGAATGTCACAGATAATGTGGGGCTAAGATGACTGGAGGGTTGCAAAATAGAAAGTCCTTCAAAATGGTTTCCTAAAAAAAAGAATACTGGTCCTAATCAAATACTAAAAAGAATCTCAAACCTATCTCTGGGAAGTATTTAATTCAACAGACTGAACACTTATACCTATTTAGCACCTATTATATGCAGACCAGCTAGCTAGATGATTAGGAGAAATATAAAAATTAGATAGTAGCAAGATTTCTGTCCACAAAGAACTTGTTGTCTAGTAGGAGGATATGAGAGATCCACAAATACTGCAATATAAGATCATATATATGTGCATAAAAAATGCACAAATGAAACAGTGAGGTCCCAAGAGTCACTCAGTCAACTCAAAATTTATTAAGTTGGTACAAAGGAAGGCAGAAGTATAGTTCTTGCCCTCAAAAAAAGTCACAATCTACAGGGGAAGACAATGAAAAAATACCTATATACATGAACAGAAAATGGTTACTGACTGACCAAGTTAGGAGTTATAGGATTTCAGGATTTCCACAGGGCAGGAAGGACATTCAGACAACAGGGAAATACAATGATTGATCAAGAGCAAGAAGGCACTGAAGTATGAGATGGGAGAGTACAACAATTTGGTTTGACTGTGAAGTACATGTTAAAGAGTAACATGAGATAATGTTGAACTGTTGAAGATTGTTCTAGATGGTTGAATGTCAGGTTAAGGAGACTGAACTTAATTCAACAGGCAAGAGGAAATCGATAGCAGAGTTCTGAGCAAAGATAAATTTGGTTGTGATATAAACCAAGGACTGGAGATTTAATAGTTGAGGTCAGAGGTATTAAAAGCCTCAACTAGGTTATTGATCACAGAAACAAAAACAGAAACTTAGGGACCAGGATGATATAAATTGAGCTGTGGCTATACTGTGCCCAATGTAACCTAAGATTCAATTGTGTTCCAAAAATCTAATGTCGACAAGTTACTTGGTTTGAAATTCAAAATTCATTTTTCTATAGAAATAATATTTAAAAGATGTTAGGTCCCACAAAATCCTATGCAATACCCCCTCTGTAGTGTATCTGAGATAGATGCCTGCAGAGCAGAAATCCTTACTGTAATCTGATTCTGGGATTATAGAGTCTGGCTGTGAGCAAAAAGACAAGCTCCTTCCCTCATCTTAGAGGTGGGGGAAGAGCTGAAATCTCAAGAGAGGTAAGAAATGAGCAAAAGGACACTGAGGGAAGAATATGATGCTTACTGTGGAATGACCAAATGAGAGAGAAATGGAGAAGGGTAGAAGACTGGCCATGCTATGGTTATTTGTCACAACATAACTAAAATAATAATGGTAGCCTGATGACCACTACATCCCTTAAACTCAGAAGGTAACAAGAAATTTGGAAAAATTCCAATGGCAAGAAGGAAGGGAGGCATTCAAATGTAATTTAACTTAAATATTTTAAGTCAAAGGGGTATTTGAAACCTAGACCAAGGAAATCAAAACAATTATGAATTACTATGAGACTTAAATGATCTACCAAATGGATAATTAGAGTAAATATTGCTCTTTTGACTTTTCAGAATGTCATCACAGATGTATCTAATTTTATCTTTATAATCACCCCAGGAGGTCAATGGGGTCCACAAGAGGGCAGTTCCATCTAAATAAGTTGGACTAATAGAGAGAACACTAAGCTAAGGGTCAGGAGCATTAGCTGATCTGTCTTGCTTTCCCACTAACTAGTTAAGTGACTTCGGGGAAGTCATAAGACTATTCTTTGCTTCATTTTTTTCAAGTGGCAAAATGCTGATGATAATCTATGCTCCTCTGTGTAGCATATAGGGAAGCTGCTAGATATCAGAGACCCTAAAGGATAGATGCCCTAACTCTCTCATTATTCAAATGAGGAAACTGAGGCCGAAAAATTTTAATTGAGGGGCAGCTAGGTGGCACAGTGAATAGAGCATTGGCCCTGGAGTCAAGAGGACCTGAGTTCAAATTTGGATGCAGACATTTGACACACTTACTAGTCCTGTGACTTTGGGTAAGTCTCTTAACCCCAATTGCCCTCCAAAAAGCAAAAAATAAAATGAAATAAAAAAAATTTTTAATTGACTTCGTCCAATTGAATTTGCTGACTCCAAATCCCCACCTCTTCCTACTATCTCATGCTAATACTAGTGGATCACAGAATCAGCATTTTTAAAGCTGGAAAGGATATTAGATCTCTTATCATTTAATTCCCTCAATGAGGAAAATAACAGTGAGGTTTGGGACTTGCTGAAGTCTATTAGCTAATACATGATAGAAGAACCTGTGTCCTGACTCATATTCATTGTTCATTCCACACAACATAATGTAGACTATCCTAGACCAACAACTGAATAATCCATAAAGCCCAAATGAGATCTCAAAAATAATGTACAAGTTTTAGAAAAGGTATATTGTATAAGTGCAAAATTTCTTGGCCAATCAGGTACTTTAACACTCCATTCCTCCACCCCCCCCCCATCTTATTATTTCTTTCCTTTAGAATAACTGGTCTTGGGGCACAGTAGATCAGTGGTAGCAATTAAAAGTTCAGGCAAAAACACTGGGGATGAAAGGAGAAGACTTCCATAAAATAAAATTCTGACTAGTCCTTGACTGCTATGACAGATATCAAACAAAGGAGGCAGGGGGAGGAGAAGTATAACAAAATTGGGAGTTAGAAGAAAGAAGTGAACTTTAATTGGAATATTCCTTTAAAGAGGAAAAAACCAGAACCACACATAGAGGAGATCTTGAAATAAGATCATACATTGCTTAGTGATACTATAGGAATTCATAGCCCCGGTCAATGTATTTCAGCTTCACATTGAGAGAATACAAATCTGTTTGATGCTAATTACTTACCCTTGTGCCAAAAGGATGTACTTATTTCACTTGAAACACAAGAAAAGCCCTCTTTTCCATACTGACAAATCAACAGGATAATTCTAGAATTCATTAGAGAGGAACACTAACTGATCCAACATAATAGCTTTACTTCCTGTGCAAAACACTTCAAAAATATCTAAATGAATATGGAAATGCATCTTTCTGTGGCAAATTGTTCATTATTGAATCATTATCAACCCTTGTTAGACAAAATTTCTCTTTTTTGCAATGTACAAGATCATTAAAATGTTTGAGAGCTCCATCATGAAAGACAGTGGCACTTTATAATCCACTATCTCTTCAGGCAAATGTGCTTATGGCTGAACATAATACTCAAAATAACAACATTCCCTCGACATACAATTCTCTCCTCTTCCCCCCACCCCTTTTAATGGTGCCTTTAAATGTTGACAGCAATGATGAAATATGTTGCTGCTTTCTGTACCAGCTTTAACTGTTTCAGTGAAATTCCTCAGCAACTGCTTCTACTAAGAATCTGATGATGATCAGGTCTCTGTGGATAAACCCTCTTCTAACCCTGCCTGCCCTGTTTTGCCTGCATTTGACAAACTTAAGCTTCTCAGCTCAAACTCCTTTAAATTATGAAGCAGCTCAAAAAACGCAGCCATTCACAGGAACTTTACCTTGTGCTATAAACCCACATATCTTCTTCTATCTTAAGTGCTCAATTATTGCAGCTCACATCAAGTTGGATTGGCTGTTGCTGTCTGGAGCTGCTCTACAATTTGAAAGACATTCATTTCTAAGAGCAAGCTATTGTCATGCAGATAGTCTTTAGACTATGATGTTAGATTGACAATATACTCAGTTAAAATACCTCATTTGATCACTTTTACTGAAAATAAAGAGAAGGAAGTATAGTAAATCAGATATTGCTAATGACTAGTGAATTCCTTTTCAACATTTCTGGCTAATCTTTCCAGGGTTTTCCCTCCCCCCACCCCCATATGTAAATGAACACTTTCAGATTAGATGGTTAAAACTTCCAAAGGAAAACTTATGGTTTCTAAAGCTGTACCTGATTAACTATGCAATGCAATTCAGAAGAATGCAAATTATGTTCTGTGAACTGTGGAGAAGAGACCAGGCTGTTTATATATCACAGTCACTTTATTTTATTTCATGGCTATTTTAGGTGTTGATTTTATACATTGGGTATTGGATAGCTATTTAAGAGGTTCTAATAATAATTATCTGCAAACAGACGGAATTATAGGCACATACTCATAATTGCTCCAACTGAGGCAGAACCGAAAATGTTACCTCCAAGTGAATTACAGAAATATTTTTAGTCAACAGCTGCTCAGAGCAAGTGACTGACATGCATACCTCTTATGATTCATTTAATTCCCATCCTCAACCCCCTGCAATCTTAACAGTCACCTCAGTTCAGAGCTGCGCTAATGATATAATTCTACTGTATTTAGAGTCATCTCTTGGAGCTAAGAATAAAGGTAACAACATCAATAACAAAAGGGCAATTTGTTTCTTAAATTATGGCCTCTACTGAGAAATTTAGAATTCAGACCAAACTCCAAGAAATAAAAATTTCACTTTTCCCAGGCCCCTCCCCCCATGATAAACTAATCAGAAGTTTTCGTGTGTCTCTTTGACAAGTTATACTTAGCTATGATATTACATTGGTATGGGCTACTTTGACATAGGTATATTTATCGAATATATTTAAAAGATTTCATTAGACCAACTAAAAAAAATCAACTTTATTTTGTTATGAATTAATTCTGACACTAAACAATAAAGAATGAAAACTGACTTCTTATTATGCTAATTAATGGAAAATAAACTTTCTGTAGGCTAATGTTTGAATTAATAGGAACAGAAAATTAAGTTATTTTATCATATCTAAAAATTTGGTTGACAAGTGACACTCATTAAACTGATATGTGCTGCCCTGGGCAATCTATATTTCAATTTCAGATTCTGTCTGTTCAACACTATGCAGGAAATAAGAATAAAGCAAATGAAAAGAAAAAAAAAAGAAAGAAATTGCAGACCAGGATTTTGGATTTGGGTAATCCACTTAGATTAGCATGGCTGTGTCTCATACAAACGATGTTAAGATCACAAAATAGGTCACATCCATAAGAAACAGAATATGTGATACAAGCAATGTCAATCACACCAACTGCTTTCTTTACAGAAAGTAAATGTATCTCTTATGTCTTTGTCCCAACAATAAATACTTTATGTTCTCAGGTCCCAACTTAAAGGAAATGGGGAAAAAACATGTTACTGGGAGATAAAGTGTAGCTATGGACATACTCTTTCCTCCAGGTTAGAAATAAAAACATTCAGAAAGTAAGGGGGAGAAATCAGCAGAACAATCAAACTTCATTTAAAAATCTACCATATTTCACTCTTATTTTGACATGATCAATGCTCCTTTACATAAGGAATAGAATACCAGGAAACAGGGGATTATTACTGGAAAAATGGCCAGGAGATGTCATTGGTATAGAAATCATTTACAGACTGCATACTTAGGTATATAATCTTCATTTTTACAGAACAAAAACTGTTTCATGAGCCAAAGCAAAGTGCATGTAACAAAGAATGAAATGTCTCTGTGTAAAATTAAATGAATGAGCAGTTGAGAAATTTTGCTTTTTGGAGACAAAGGTTTTCAAGAGTAAGCAAAATCAGCTTTGGTGATCTACTCTTTTTTTTCTTTTACAGGAGCCAGGCAAACAAACACACATCCATCCATACCCCCTTTCCCTTCCCTGCCCCTCCTTCTACTTAGACAAATACAAAAATATTTAATTTTTTTTTTAAAATGGTGCTTCTCTGCTAAAGAAAGAAGGAGTTTATTTGACACTCCTGTTTACCAAGCTTCTGGCAGAACTGTCAGCAGTAACACTGCCTCCTCCTTTCTGAGACCAAGGACAATGATGCTTTGTGAAGGGGAGGCCAGGCCTTTATGGAGTAGCAAGCTCCACCAGCAGAGCCCCCGGTAGAGCGAAACTCTTCCGTTGCTACTAGAAACTCAAACTCCCAGATGCTTGATGTGCTGAACTGAGACAAGGGGATGAAAAATGTTTCTTTCTGACCAAAGAGGCTTTGAGGGGGCTACTCGGAGAGAATTACCTACTTACCCATCAGATTTGAGTTCATGAAAGGTGTCGGGGACAAGCCTTCGTGGGCCCCTAATCGACTGTCATTCAAGTGATCACTGTAATGAGGGCTGTCTGCAAAACCCTAGGGAAAAAAAGACCAGAGTATTAAAGAGATTATTTGGCAGTCCTGCTAATTGAGTGTAATGACACTCTCCTAATTAATAGACAGCTTACAACTGGTCATTCTGTTTATTGTTTTATATTTTTTAAAAAAAATTATGCTACAGCAAATGTACTATATTAATGTTTTCTAAGCATTTGTTGAACTTTTCTCTGAAAAAAAAAATTTCTGTGGGTCTCTCAACATAAAACATTTTTGTCACAATAGTTATTGCCAAACCAGTATTCTATGATTTTATAATATTCTGTAGTTAATTGAGGGATTCCAGACATGGGGTAGGGCATAAAGATTGCATACACTAGGAAATACTATTGCAATGAACTTTAAAAACTCTTCATATCCAGAGGGAAAAGTTTAAACACACAAAAAAGTGGCAATAAGAAAATACATCATCATGGATACAAAAACATCAGGAAACATCTATATTCCTTTCCTCACTGATTCTTTGCCACTTTGGTCTCTCCAATTAAAAGTAAGACAATTAAGAATTTTGTTGAAAAGCATTAAACTGCATTCCCAATTTTTTTTTACCTATTCTCTAACAAATAAAAAATTTTAAACAAGATTCCATTCATAATCTCTCATGCTAATACAGTTTTTAAAAAGTCTTTGGGAAATTAGGGATTGTATACAAAAGGAAAAGGGGAGCCTTTTCTCTATAGCTTGATCTTTTAAAAAGTCACTGAAAAACGAAACATACCCTGCAAAAAACAATAAAGTTGATATGGTCGTTTCAAGAGTGCTATTATTAGTGTTCCTTCAAAATACTCTTTTTTTTTTTTTTGGAATAAGACAGTGAAGAAAGAGAGGGAGAATACGAAAATATTCCCGGAACTAGGTGTTATCTGAACCTGACGCCAACTTTATGAATTAAAATTGCCTAAATTCTTAAACTATAATCACTAGGTATAGTTTTTAATCTCTAAAATTACTTTTTAAAAATAAGATGTTTATTTTTTATTCAATTAAAGAAAAGTTACAGAGACATACCTAAACACCCTAGGGTTTGTTTTTTTTTTAAACCCCTCACAGTAAATGCTAGAAAAACTGACAGCAAGAGGCCCATGCAAAGGAGAAAATTGCTCTGGCTCTCAGCAACCAGAAACCACCCAGAATCCCCTGGGACTATAAAATCATCAATCACTGAACATTTATCATTTTCCAGACTGCAGGCTAACATTCAAGACGACATTAATGGGGCTGAAACAGGCCTCACTATCTTTGCAGGCGTGCTGTCAGTTCAACCAAAGGGCTAGGAACTGAGGGCTAAATAACTGTCAGATCACGACAACTGCTTATGGATGCATGTCACAACTCCTTCTGCTATGCTGCTTTAAAAGTAATCTTCTGGGAGTCCTAACTCCCAAATGAATCTTTGTTTCATTTTTTCTACTTTAGAATCACTGATACACATGTGATAGACATTCAAAAAGAATGTTGGTGACATTTATAACTTGGTTATGACCACAAGGGTGTCCTCTGGTAACTATGACCATGGTCCTGTCTGTCACAAAGGCAATTCATAGCAGCAGCTGCCTAGAAAGGTGGAATGGCTGTTAGCTAAGGTCACCACATGTACTCTACTTCTGTGCTGTAGGAAACAAACACACCAAAATGCCAAGTGAAAACACTAACAAAATACTTAGCTGGTGCTTGTCATCCTATTTAAACATATATACAAAACAGAAGAATATAACCAGCAAAACACTCACTGAATTACAGCATTTTTATCATCACCTAAAAACTAACTATTCCAACAACAAGAAAATAGATCAATAAGAATGTGTCTGCTATCTGTATACCACATTTGCTCAGTCTTCCTTTCATTGCTGGAGGGTGCAGAGAGAATAAATGAATTGATATTTTCAGAATACTTTATAATACTGATGTACAATAAGAAGTATTATTCTTATTTGTCTTGTGAATTCTTTAAATTTAGAAAAATAAAAATTAACTTGGTTCTTAAGTCATACCTAAACCATTATAGAAGCTTTAAAAGTAAACCAAAATCTTAGGATATCTATGAATAAGCACAGAAATACAAAACAAACATAATCAATTCACATATAAACACATTTAGATAAGTCCTGTAGGTTGTCTATGGCAAATCTAAGAATTCCAAACTAGCTTCTCTTTTGCCAACCCAAATGCTTCAGTACTGTTCTCCCTGACCATATCATCTAGTGTCAGTTCAGGGAATGCAAAATAATTTCAACATCATCTTAAGCAAAACATAAACAGTAAGTTTTTAAATTCAGTATTTATTATGCTATTTCTCAACTTTTTCTGCTCTGCAACATACTTGTAAATTTCTAAAATTACTGTGGTGCAGCTGGGTGAGAGGAAGGTAGGAGAATATATACATCCACTGATCAAAAACGACTTTATTTTGGAGGCAGTTCAATTACTGAGGGGAGAGGGAAAAACTATTGACTATAATAGGAAAAAAAAGAAAGACACATATGCCTAGAACTCTGCAATAAAAATGTAAGAGAAAGGAAGAGAATCAGATTAGAAGCCACAATCAATGCCCAAGTGAAACTTCAGCTACAACCTAACTCTGACTGAGGTGGTGAGAGAACACAGACCAGAAGCACAAAAATGGCCCCAATAATAACACATATAAGGGAGAACTGGAACCAATTTACTACAAAACATTAGTGGTGTCTTTGTGACATACTAGTGTATCAATAGCCTGTATGTGAAACATTGATATAATAAATGCCAAAGTCTAATTTAAATGATCTGGGGAAATATCTACTGTTTTAGATCATCCCTATGCAATGATTTCCCTTCCTTTGCACTGATAATCTACAGTAGTGTGTATAACTTGTAGGATATTAGGGTGACCAATATAGCTGCTATGTCATGGATATAATCTATGAACAATGAAGAATCCAGGAAAAGACTTGGATCTGTATCATCATGCTAGAGGTACCTATATATACTTAACCTGACAATCAATTTGGAAATCTTCTAGTCAGAGAGAAATACTGGAACACTGGTTTCAACACTGGAAAATTGGTAGTTATGGCCACTATCATCAACATCATATTAAGGTCTTCAGAAGTCCTTGGTAAAGTATAAACAATCTCTGCATCTCTTTCCACCCATAGAACTGGATAAGTAAACTATATTACCAATTTTAAAGTAATCAATTGAGGGAAAAATGTATTTGTAAGATGTCTCACTCCCTATATGAAGGAACTTGGCTGCCTGACTGGAACCTGAGGGAAACTACAGTATCTTTAAAGTCTCTAAAGAAATCTCTTTAAAGTGCCATCAAATAAGGTTAGCTAATACATATGATGTGACTAACAGTCAGTAAAAAGGGAGGGAAAAGGAGAAAAAGAAGGCAGCAGAGTAGCAGAGTGAATGACATCATTGGTGGAAAGATGAAGTATGAATGAGCTGGTGATATAGCCAAGAAAGGGGTTAAATGACTAGACAACAGCTGCTTTTAAAGGCAGGAAAAAATTAGAAGGCAAGACTGAGAGAACAAGAAGAATGAAAAAAAATAGCTAGACCTAAGAAGATGATAGGGCTGGATTATTATTCATGGAAATTATTTCTATTTTGGAATCTACTGGTATTAAACTACTAACTACAAACTTTGATAGTATACATGAGTATATGCTATAAACACTCAGAAAGGTACTCAAATATAGAGAGGTGTTTCTTTATGCAGAAAATTTTGAAACTATGGGGCAACAAATTAAAATCTTAATAGGCATTTTAGTTTCATAAAATTGACTTTTCCATTAAAAATGGTTATTTTGCACAAGTGGTTTCACTGCATCTATGCACATAAGAGATGGGAAACATAAAACAGATACATATTACCTGAATCATCCATTTTAATGCTTTTTTTCCATAGTATGCCATCATCTATAAAAGTATTTCCAAAATATCACACTAGTAAATTACTCTTCCCATTTTGGGGCAAAAATGAAAAACACTCAAGAGACTAATTATTGACAAAAATAATCTTACATATTTAGAAAACAAGGAGAAATTATTCAATGCTATACATACATTTAGTTTAATTTAATTTTTTATTTTCAAATACTAAATGGTCTCACACATGAATGAAACTAAGTTCATAAAAGCTGTGGGGAATCATGAAATATGTAAGTGCTCCATACTCTGCTCATTTCATTGTGTAGGAAGTTACAAACATTAATCCCTGCCCACTAATACAACAACAAGACTTAGGTGATCCATCAACTCTGATAGCTTTTTAAAATCTTCTTCAAAGTGCACATTATCCATCAAAACTTTTCCATCAAATAAACAAAATACATCTAACATAAGGAGAAAAATAAAAGGTAGTTAAATCTATCCTCCCCTTTGTTATCATGACTGCAACTTCAAAAAGACAAAAATCTTCCTTGTTGATTTTAAGTAGCCTTAATTTAAAATTTTTTATTTCTTCCAAATGGCAAATTAAGGCAGCATCAACAGGGCAGCCCTCTAAGGCCAGGACTTTTTATTTATGCTAATCTAGCATAACTTCTAATAAAAAAATTCCTGTAACACTTTAAAAAATTTATTTTGTTCAAATAATACTGACATGTTTGAAAAAGAAAATGGGTAGGGCTCCTTTAAGAAGAAAGCTTTTTGTAGGAAAGCTAAATTAATCTGCTACAGTGAGAGATCCATGCTGATACAGAACAGATGAATGTATGGTATTAACAGAAGAAGCAAGGGACTTCCAGGTTAGGAAATCTATTTATGTAACTTTTGGTAAATTACAACCTCTCTGGCCCTCAGTTTCCCTGCCTACAAAAAAAAAGGACCTTGAACTAGATGATCTCTAATGTCCTTTCCAGCTCTAAATCCTAAGGTTTAATTATTATCTCGATGCTGATGCTACAAGATTTATATACCCAGGCATACCTTCCATACCTTCTCTCCTGAGCTCCCATTATCTATCACTTATTGGACTTGTGAGGTAATTGGATTTATGGGGTAAACGAGAACAGAAAAATGGATGTACTTGGAGAGAAAGGAAGTGAATTCTCTTTTGGACATACCAAGTCATTTAAAACTTAAAATGTCTAAAACAGAACTCATCTTTCTCCCCCAAATTTACTCCTCTTCCTAAACTTCCCTAATTTTTTCATGCACACAACTTCCTTTCCTCTCAGTCATCTAGATTCCCAACCTTGCCTCCTCACTTTCTCTCATTCCTTAAATTCAATCAGCCTCCAAGTCTCAATGTTTCTGCCTCCACAATCTACCTCTCGACACCACCATCCTACTTTTGGCCCTTATCACCTCTTGACTATTACAACAGCTTCTCTACTTCAAGTCTCTTTCCATTCTAATCCATCTTAATTTAGATGCCAAAATGATTATTCTAAAGCACAGGTCTCATCATGTCATTCCCCTACTCGATAAACACAGTGGCTCCCTAATACCTCTAGAATTAAATCTAAATTCTTTCCTTTGGCATTTAAAACTCTTCATATTTTGGTCCAATCTACCTTTCTGGTATTATCATATACCATTTCATTTCATGCACTCTAAATAATTCAGTTAAACTACACTTCTTGCTGTTCCTCACAAATGAACTTCACCTCCCGTCTTGCCTTGCACATACCATCCCTATTCCTGAAATGAACTCTCCCTCTTTATTTCTGCCTCCTAAAATCCTTAGTTTTCTTTAAAGGTCAAGCTCAAAGAAGGGCTATCTTAAGGCCATTCATCTTGAGCCCCATCCAAGTGCTAGAGTCTCCCATCCTAAATAACCTCATATTTCTTTTTCTGTATATGCTGCACATGTGTGTGCATATGCATGTCTATGTATATATGGGTGTGCATGTGAGAGTATATACATAAGAATATATGCATCCATGTATGTGTTTTTCCCACAGAATATAAGTTCTTTGAGGGTAGGAACTATTTTATTTTTGTTTTTATTTCCTTTTGGTGACTAGTATTGTAAGAGTATTTAAAAATACTTGTTTAATGATTAATTATTCCATGGCTATAATAGTAGTAATAGCTCACATTTGATTAGTGCTTTGACATTCACGAAGAGATTTCTTCATGTCAATTGCTGGAGGCAAGTTCTTCAGATGAGAAAACTGAGATCACCATCACCACTAGCATTCATATGGAGCTTTCAGGCTTGCAAAATGTTTTATAAATATTATTACACTTCATCCTCACAACAACCTTGATGGGTAGATGCAATTATTATAGCCATTTTTACAGATGAGTTAATTGAGATAGAAAGAGGTTAAGTGACTTGCTAAGTGTCACATAGCTAGTAAAATATCTAAGACTGAATTTGAACTCAAGTCTTCCAGACTTGTGCTCTATCTGCTTTATCTTGCCCCTACTCACAGCTAGTAAATGTCAGAGCCAGAACTCAAAGTTAAATGTTATCCTTCTAAGTCATCATAAACTTTTCCCGCTCCATTATGGGTTTCTTTCTTACTTCACAGACTGACTTTCAGACACAGAATACCACATGATTATATTTTCCTTGCTTAAAGTTCTTTGCTAATGGTGCAATCACAGATCCTCATGTACCCTAAAAAAATTGAATCTTAGTAGTAAGAATAGAAAATTGTACCCTTAAATTCCATACTAATTATTCCATGAAGTTTTAGAGCTGGAGAAGACCTTAAATATCTTCTACTTCAATCCCCTCACTTTGGAGATGAACACCACAGGTAAAAGGGACATATTGAGGCCTAAAAAACAGATCTACTACAGGGTTTTTCCTACTATACCACAAAGCTATAATCTTTGCACTTCGTTTTCTCTACGTGACCTATGAAAAGATCACATTATTTGCACACAAAGACTCAAGATAAGTCATTCAATAGTGATACACACTATTCATATATTGCTTCTGTAGGGCTCCAACTCTAATGCAAATTCCAATATACTATAACAAAACTTCTTTTTTCCATTCTAAAAGAGGGCTAACACAATGGACACCTAGAAATATTCTCCATATTTAAATAAAAGTTCACGCTAAAATTAGAATTTTCTATGAAGCATGAGTGATTATCTCATTTACATATTATATCATTTATATCATTTAGCTAGTGGAAGTATGTTATAGATTTGAGAGTGGCAACACTATATAAATCAGGTAGCTAAGAAAAATCCCTTAAAAACATTTTAAAGTATTATAGGCTACAAGAGAATATTTAAGAACTACACATAGAAGATTTTATATGTAACTAGATCTTTAATGTCACAGAACAGAATTTTTAATGATTCCTTGCTTCAGCAAAATACTTTGGTTCTTTCCCATAACATTAACTTTTAAATTCAATTCAATTCAGTAAATATTTATTAAATGCCTATGTGATAGGTATTAGGGATACAAAGAAAGAGAAAACACAGACCAAGCTATGAAGAATTTCCAGTCTAATGAAAGTAAGGAGATTGGGGAAGTGAAGATCAGAACACAAATAACTATGATCTTAAGGGAGAAAGAGATAAATACAAAGGCGCAGTTTGGGAAGTGTGTTAGAAGAAACTTGGAGATGGGCAAACAATAAAAAAAGACTAACTCCCCTCCTAGGGACTTGGATTCTTTGATTCAATCCTGTAACCAGTTTAAACTTCTTTAAATGCTTGATTTGGCATTTAAAGTCCTTTTCAATCTGGCCCCTTTTCTATCTTTCCAGACTTAGAATACCTCATTTCCCTCAAGTACTCTACAAACCATGCCTGCCTCTTCTTACTGGCTCTCTCCCATGAAGAGAATGCTTTCCCTCCTCAATACCGTCTCCTGGTATCCCTGCTTTTCCTCAAGACTCAGTTCAAATTCCAACTAGTGAAAGAAACCTTTCTCAGGTCCTCCTATTCTAGTGCCTTCTTTTTGAGATTACTACTCATTTATAATGTATATATCATGTAAATACATAATTATTTGTATGTTGTCTTCCCCAAAGAAATACAAGCACCTTGAGGGGACGGACTATATGTGCCTTTTTGGCACATAGTATGTGCTTAATAAATTATTTTTTAATTGACTGACCTCTTAATATGAAATCTCCCTATTGTTACTAAGGAGACAAATAGAAGAACACAGGGCAACACACTTTAACCCAAAGGAATCATCCTCAGGGTCCCTTAAATTGCTAATTTCAGAAGTGTAAGGAGCTAAAAAATGTAATTTCAAAGGAAAGCTACCACAGCTCTTCAGTAATTTACCAGTAAAAGGAAAGTGATCTCTCCAAGTCACCATACAATGGATAGTTAGGATCTACTTCTTAGATCAAGAGAGTGACCCGGAGGTTCTTAATCTTTTTTTTTTTTGGAGGGGAGGGGAGTCACAAACCCCTCCAGTAGTATGCTGAAACCTATGTAGCCCTTTCTTCTTAGAATATTGTTTATAAACACATAAAATAAAATACACAGTATTGCAAAGGAAATCAATAGAAATAAAATGTAATTTTTTCACATCTGAGTTCATGGACTTCATGAAATATCCATCTATCATCCATGGACTCCAGCTAAAGAGCCCTCTGAGCTAGTTGAAGAGAAGTAGTAAATATGAATTTTAAAAATTCACTTAATTACTTTGAACCAGTCCATACAGATGAGACAACTATGAATCAATCACTGCTTGGTAAATGAGTCAAGAGAACCTTACATTTAACAGTCCCAGTGATTTTTGGTTAAAGGTGGGTAGAATGGAATATATAGGGTAAAGATAAACGGAGGAAGGTATTGAGTGAAAAACTATTTTACAACCTGGGTTTAAAATTTTTTTCTCCTTACCCTATTCAACACTAAGAAAATGTTTAGCTATCTATTGTTCCTACTCACAACTGTTTCACAATGTTAATATAGATAATAATGATAATTAATTATCATTATTTATGGTGATTAGAGATATGTGAATGCCAAAATGGGAGAAAATTTAAGAGAAGGAAAATGGGGAAATTAATATTTTCCTCTTGGAGTATTTATTTTTTAAATTTAAAAATGTTTTGATTTTTCTTAAACGATCAAGAACACATTTAAGCTAAGATGTTCAAACATGAATTTTTGGCCTCATTTGTCTTGCTTATTATTCCCTTACCCCCATACCCAATAAGGATTTCTAAAAACCATGCAATAGGAAGATTTTGATGTAATATTATCTAGAGTACCATATTATGTAGATTAAGGAAAACCAAAAAGTGTGTTGAAAGCCACTTACAGATTTTGAATTAAGTCATATCTGTGTCTAGAGAGCCTACTATTCCCATAAGAAAAAGAGGAAAAATGTAAAACTGAAAGACTTTTGTACAAATAAAATCAATGCAACTATAATAGGGAAATTGTAAATTGTGGGAAAATGTTTCTATCAAATTATCTCTCGGGTTATGTAATTCAAAATATGTTGGGAACACAAACATATAAGACCAAAAGCAATTATCTAATGAGTTGCTGGTCAAAAGATATAAACAGTGCTCAAAATAATTTCAAATTATTAACAATTATATGAAAGAATATTTTAAATGACTAAAAATTAGAGAAGTACAAATTTAAAAAATTCTAATCCAACAAACAGATTCTCAAACATAACAAAAGGCTGAAATAGCTATTAATATGGTGGGGGCTGCCGAAGGACAGACACAATAATACAACATTGGTGCAGATACGAATTAGTCCAACCAATTTGAAAAACTATTTGGAATTTTGCTTTAAAAGTCACTTAAATGTCCATACCCTTTGACCTACAGACTCCACTGTCAGGCATATATCCTAAGAAGGGCAAAGACAGAAAGGTCCAATAAAAATCAACATATTCAGAGCAACACTCTTTATGGTAGCAAAGAAATAGAAACAAAGCAGAAGCTCAACAAATTATAGTACATGAATGCAATGGAATATCACTGTGCCACAAGAAATTTTAATATGAAGAATTCAGAGAAGGGAAAATTCACATAAACTGATGCAAAGTAAAGTGGAATAAGAAAGACAACATATACAATGACCACAGCAAAGCAAATGTAAAGAATAAAAAAAAGAAACAACATGTAATTACATGACGTGAACAGGCTTGTATCTGAAACAAAACGAGAAAACGTATCTCCCTTTGCTTCTTGGCAGCAGTAAGTAAGCATGGGTGTAAGCCACCACACACAGACAATCAGATCCAGATGACATGCTTAATACTACTTAACTCATTTTTTTACTTTTAATAAGAGATGGCTCACAAGGTAAGGGAAGGGGGAAAGGATATATTTGGAAATGAATGTGTAAAAAAATTAATAATAAAAAAAGGATGAAGGATCACAGTAGAGCTGGAAGGGACCTTAGATTAAATGTCTTCTTTGCTTCCTCTTGTTTTATCTGGAGTTTGGTGGATATGTTCTTGTTCTCCTGACTAGGTCTCAAAGGATTGGGAGTGAAGAGGGCCTAGAGGCAGTAGCATCCATTTATTTCTGTAGAGAATAGAAACAAGGAAAGTAATGTGCTGCTTGTCCAAAATGTTCAAGTGGGAGAGGAGGGAGAGAATGGTTGCACAATTTAGAATTGAAGGAAGCTGGAACCTCTTTCCCTCCAGAATCTGTGAAACTGAAATACACCAAGGAATTATGAGTCTAACTCTCCACTGAAGGAAATATTTAAATGTATCTGAACTGAGAATACCAAAGAGACTAAAATTTACAGAGATCTTTAAGATTTGCAATAACAATTTAAATATCTTTTCTCATTTGGTATTTACAGTAGCCCTTTGAGGTAAGTACTATAGGTTATTCACCCCATTTACAGATCAGGAAACTGAGGCTCAAAGAGGTTAAGTGACTTGCTCTTGGTAACACATGAAATTGTGTTTTAAATGAATTAACATTTTTACTAACTAAAGAAATCATAATTAGCCATTAGGCAGAATCCTGTCAAAGAAAGTTTTAAAAAAATATTTCTTATGAAAAATAATAGACCCTCTAGACACAAATATGTCCCTTGCATTCAAAATTCCATTACTGTCCTCAATCTACATAATATGATACTCTAGGTAAAAGTACTTTTCTAAGTTCCTCATTAAAACTGGAACTCATTAAAAAAAGGTTATTATCAAAAACAAAGTTGAAAAACAAAGGCTTTTTAGATATCATCTGATACAATCCAGATAAGGAAAGTGAGTCCGGGAAAGGTGAAGGGACTTGCCCAGGGTTTCACAGGCATTAAATGGCTGAGCCAAGAGTCTAGGTCCTCTGGTTTCATAATCACTGTTCTTTCTAAGATATAACACCATACAAAAAGAAAATAAAAACCACACAAGAAAAACTGCTTAGAGTGACAGTTGAGAAAATGAAAATAAACAAAATTTCCTATAACCAAAATTGTAATGAATTTTGGTTTTCAAAAATTTCTTTTCTGAAAATCAGTTTCTTGATTACTATGGAGAACATTAAATCTAGAAAACATAATTTTTCTTAAATTGGCATAATGCTGACAGTTTCTTATGTGAACAAAATTAATTCAAAACCATGAGGTTCCCCATCCCCCATCCATTTCTGTTTCATGGACTGCTATAACCAAAGAATTCATCACCTAGTACTAGATCCATGTTCTGGTGGGGAACCTCTCCCAAATCAGCTAGGTTGGTTCTTGGACAGCAGAATCAGTTTTCTACTCAGTCTAGATGCAGCACCTTTTTAGTTTGGTAAAACCTGTGAGAGTTCATGTTCTGCTTGCCTAACCTTGGAGACTCTAGTGTCATCTACATGGTTTGATGAAGGACAAGAACAGGACTTTGTGGAAACTTCCAGTGAGAGTCATAAGACAATCAAACAAGTGTCTGTGCACAGTCGAACCAGTAACCAGGAAGAGCAAAGGTCAAAATCAGCATCAAATTAGAAGAGGGGATAAATCTATCTGATAATCCATAAATTCCAAAATATAGGAAATGTTGAAAAAGACAAATATAGTGATTTTGAAGTTACTAAATTCTGATATTTTAACTGATAAAAAGCAATGACCACAATGAAATGGCAAAAAACAAAAGCAAAAACCTATTGCCTTAGCAAACACTTAACATGGTAGTGAAAGGCAACAACTCAGAATGCAAATTCATGTGTAAAACGACACAAAGAAAAGAGCTAGTTTAGGACCAGTACTGTTTCAAAAAATAGCAAAAAGCTACAAAACGCATATGGCAAGGTCCATCTGAATCAATCCAAGAGAATTCACAGATAAAGTTGAAAGGACAACAAATAGAGGGAAAATGTAAGATCTGATAGCATTTCTACAATTATCTATCAAAAAGAGTAGTGCTATCATTTTTAATTCTAACAACAAAGTCACAAATATGCCCCACAAAGTCATAAAAGTGCCATTTAGGATGAAGTTGAGAAAAGCAGTTATATCAATGGTCAAGTATCTACAAAGAAAATCCTTATTGGAGGTAACACAATCTTAAAGGAGAGTGGTCACTTTTTTTTGGACAAGCAAGCTCAGGGAAGCAAAGATAATGAGAAAATGGAAAAAATAGAGAAAAATGCCCCAAAGTGCAACTGATAGAACATCAATACTACCAATGTTACTTACCTTCTTAATAATCTTTATAAGAATAGCCTATTGAATTTGCATCTTTATACCGATACAAGTGACTGAAAAGTGCACAAAGTACAAGATTCTATTGTTTACTGATTTTAAAAAGAACATTTGACTCTATTAGACAAAATGGTGCTGTAGAGGTTCTCTTCCAATACTTCATCCCGCTGCATGTGTTAAGTTCATACAATATTACTTGATAAATGAAACCAGAGAGCTAATTTGGTTTGACAACTCTGAGTATTAAAATCAAGTGAGGCATAAAAACAAGGAGACTTCTGTTTCTCACAAAGGTTTTAGCTACTCTCATGGAGAATGACCTCCAAATAGAAGAGAGTTTGGATTCACTATAGATAGTAAGGGCCTCCAGATATGATGAGCACATTGTATTGATTATATCCAGCCCCAGAACATTACAATACTTCCTCAAGGAGATCTATGATTATTAACACAAAAAGGGATTGGCTTACTAACATATACGATAAAAAGAAATTAATGAGACTGTGACATAAATGTAGGACAGATAATACAGATGGACAATGAGCTAGGTCCCTAATTGAACAAGAAGAAAAGAATTGGATTATATTTGAGAAATTGTTCAGGGTTTCATTTTTTAAAAATAAACTCCAAGCTTCCCCCCAACACAAAATGAATAAGGTTATTACTCTTGGAACAACACAATATCCAAAGAATAAATGCTGCAGGTGAACCAAATGGGAAATGGTAGCATAAGGGATATAATCATCCATGAAATGCATGATTGGAAATGGAAGCAGATCATTGATGTGCTGAAAGTGAAAAAAAAAAACCATGGTTGTTGGTGTTACACTGATACTCATGAATACTAAGTAACTCATCTGCAGGGAATCTGTGGGAAAACATGGACAAAAATGCACAAGATGAGAAAAAGTGAATGGATCTTAATATTAATTGATAATGGGAATAAATAGATTGAAGAAATCACAGATTCTTTGAAGTCTAAGTAGTAACGTTCTTAACTTCTAGCCTTCATATCTTATATAAATGGTAAAAACTAAAACAGCAGATTATTTAAAGAATAGCAGCTTATAATTCCTTTTGATAGGAAAATGATTTTAAAATTGTGTAACTAAATGTTTTTATTTGCTATACTAAACATATCTTTTTTCAAAATGTGAGGTAACCAAGGAATAAATAATATCTATGTTGCTAAACTAACAAGAATGACTTTAGGTTTATAAAGATATATATGCCCCAAATTGCAAAATTATCCTTTTAGCGAAAAAATTTCCATTTAAAAAGTGATGATGAAGAAATACTATTTCTATGACTTCAAAATCATCAGAAATCTTATCTCTCTGTTGTATTATTCACACCCCCTGCCAACCTAGCATACACAGCTGACTAGCAGAATCAGAGTAATCTTATTCTCTTGTGAAACTGTCTCTTCAATCTCATGGTTGTTTTGCTTTGTAAAATTCTATCAGGTCTATATCAATAATCTGAATACACCTCAAATTTAAAATGCTTTTAAAGCACTCATTTCTTTTGTGCATTTATTTTCTGTTAGGAATTCCTTCATTTCTAGTCATTTTCCTGACACTCCAGTTCAAATTAGATTCACATGTATCTAAATCATAATTACATGTTTACCTTTAAAAATCTACATTTGGGAAAGTGCAGACATGAGGAAAAAATAAAGTGAAAACAAGTAACTATCCCAGGGCCCTCTTGTCTTTCTGACAAACCCCAAATTTTTAACATACAACTATAGAATTCTAGAGTCCAATTAATCTGAATCTCTGTCTAAGAAAGAAGTCTCTTGGATATCTCTAATAAGCAGTCATCTAGTATGTGCTTAAATATGTCCAAGGATAGGTGACTCACTATATACTGAAGCAATACATTTCATTATTAAATAATTCTAATGAAAATTAAGTTAAATACTTTTCTTTTTCTCCTGGTATTATAAATCAATCATATTTTCAAATGAATCAATCACATTGATTCATTATATATAATTATAAATGTATTCTATGAATAAATGATTTGTTGAAAATATATACAGCATCCCAAAAGCCAGTACAGTTTTAAGTTATTAAATAGGTTTGAACTGCACCAAAACTTTTGGGACATCCTGTATTTACATGTTTTCCTCAATTGAACATAAACTTCCCATAGAGAATAAAGGTTCTTCCCTCCCTCCCTCCTTTCCTCCCTTGCTTCCTTCCTTCCTTTTGGCTTTGGAACAGTAGACTGTAGTACACAGTAGGTGTTTAATAAAAGTTTATTGTATTGGATTAGTAAATATTCTAAAAGCTGAATTGAAAATGACTTAACAATGACTTGTCACCATCACATACCTAGTAAGCTAAGAGAACTAGTAAATGAAGTTAACATCCCAAATTAAGTCCAGTTAGTATTCTAACATGCTTCTTTATTGGCATAGGGACAGTTGTATATCCCTTCTCAATCTCATTTACTAGTACATCCTCCATATTCAGCTCCCTAATTATGGCTGTTCCCTAATGTTTTATCCTGAGTCTTCTGCTCTTTTTCCTCTGTGTTCCCTTAGTAACCTCATATCATCCACTATATATTCAAATATTATTTCTACTGTAGGTGACTCCCACATATACATATACATTTATATATATATACACATATACATACACACACACACATATATATATACACATACATACATACATACATACACATCCTGCCCCAGTCTTTTCTCTGAACTTTAGTACCAGATCACCAATTGCCTACTAGACATTCAAGACATCTTCAACTCTGTATATCTAAAATTGAACTAATCTTTCCCCATAAATCTCCCCTCTTTTAAACTTTCCTTCTGTGGAAGGCACCACCCTCTTTCCAATGTCTCAGATTCATATTCTCAGCATTATCTCCATCTCCTCACCCACCCTCACCCCATAGATCAAATTATTTGCCAACTCTTACTGTTTCTCTCTTAGCAACATCTCTCACATCCAACCTCTTCTTTCCACCTATGTATTTACTCCCTTAGTTCATGCCTTCATCTTGTCTAGATTATCTGCAATATCATCCTAATTGGTTTTTCTGCCTCTAGTCTCTCATTATTCTAGTCCATCCTACACATTGCTACCAAAGTAATTTTCCTTAAGTACAGCTCCAACCCTCCCTTACTCAAACAACTCTGCTAGGGACATCCTTCCAAAACTACCTTATCTTTAACTATTATGTATATATGTATTTATTCACTTTATGTTTTTGGTGTGTGTGTTTTTGTTTTTTACTTCTTATTGCTTAGAATTAAGTTTACTTTTTTGACTTTTTGTGCTTGTATCTCCCAGTACACAAGCATACTTGTATACCTAGCACAGAATCTAGCTCATAGTAGTGTTTAATAAACACTTGGTGACTGATGAAGTCTAAGTACAGTGTTCATGAATTCAGTGGAATTTCCCTGCTATATATATATATATATATATATATATATATATATATATATATGTTCCATTCTAAAATAATCAGGAGAGGGGATTTTAAAAATCTGATTTTAAAAAATGACGAGTATATAAATGGACTAAGCAGTTAAGCCAAGGGTTGACAATTCAATGTCTAATATTCAAAAATATCCTGAAGACTTTCTCTCATTGGTATGTATGCCAGTGATTGCCAATCTACCTACCCTCTGCTGCTTGCAATAGTTGTTGGCCTGTTCACAAAAGCTAATAAATAAGCATATCCCTACCCCTCCTTTTCAGAATTAGCACACCATCTTTCTTTCCCTATGAGACAATAAGCCAGATAACAAGAGGTCAATAACCTGATCCCCCCAACTTTTCAAAGGTTTCTATGGAACCCTGAGTAAAATGATGAATCTCCTAAGTGACACTTAAAGGGTAGAGATTAATACTAGCCCAGGAAAGCTAAGAAAAAGTATAATAATGCAAATTGCCTGCCTTAAAAAATACAAGCAAAACTCAGGAAATGGGATAATTCAAACCTGAAGCAGATTATTTCTATATTAATATTTTAGCATTGAAATGCTAAGCCTGGTACACACCAAAATGACATGATTAAAGATTACAGCCTGCTCTAATAAGAAAGCTACATTTTATCCCATGATCACGTTAAGCACCCTGCTTTGAACTTCTTCCAATTCAATATATTTTCCTTAAAGTTAAGTGATCAAACCTACATATAACCTAAACTACAAAGTAGCATAATCATTTTTCTCTTCTTTCTAATGTTTCTCATCAGTTTCATCATCTGTAAAATGAAGGGTTTAATGAAATCCAAAAGGATCAGGATAAAGCTGCAGGTTTTTTTGGATGATGTGACATCTCACTTTTCCCCTGGACATGTTCTTAGTCACCAACAAAGACAAATATTTGGAGGACTATAATATCAAGTGCATGTAGCTTTGCCCTTCAGAGTGGGAATATCAGCCCAATGAGTTAGAAGACCTCAAGATGCAAACATGGAAGCAATGGGAGGAGAGACTGCTTGATGACATGGAATTTATCTGTTAAGTTAAGTGCCTTGTCATTCTCTCACCATAGTCTCACTGTAGCCAAGCAGAGGGATTCTAAGTGCCATTCCTAGCTCTACCAAAGGGTTCCTCTCCAAGCCTCCCCTGTCACTGGTACTTCTAAAGGAGAACTTTGGAGAACATATATCTTCTGCTAATTCCTACTATTTTCCCATATATTTGGAGATCTCTGTGGCCTAGATTTCTTCTCAGTTCAAGACCAGCTTGTTAGATGCATCACCTGGCCCCACTTTTTAAAAAAAACAGAACTTTCACACAGATCGAGAATCTGAGCCCAGAGAGTTGAGAGAAGGCCCTAGAGTCCTCCAATTCCTAGTCTTTAATACCTTGAAAATAACAACTTGGTCTGATGTATTAAAAAAGAAAATAATGAAAATGAAGGGCTTAGACTCAATGGCCTTCTTAATATCTCTTACTTTCTCCATCTCCTTAGATACTACAGTCTTCATATATACACACCAAAAAATTACCTTATGTTTATTTTGACTATACTTATAGATAAATACATGGTTTCCCCCTTGATAGAATGTCTGATCTTTGAAGGAAAGGACTATTAGTTTTTTGTCTTTATATGTGTAGTGCCCACCGAGGGACAGGCACATAATACATATTTCACAAATGCTAACTGATTTTCCAATTTCAGTGTGTATATGTGTGTTGGTGGGGGGGGCAGGGAGAGGGAGAAGGAGAGGAAGAGAGAGAGAGACAGAATGAGAGAGAATGGGAGGGAGCCAGGGAGGAGGGGAAAAAAGGAGAATGAGAAGAGTATCAGTATTTGGAGATTACTTTGGCCAAAACATCACAAATAGCTGATGTGTTCAGGGAAATAATCTTCAGTTCTTTCTCTAGGTCATAACTGACAGCTCCAAGTTAATCACTGTATTAGTGTACTTTTGATTAATTTTTCTTTATTATACTTATAGACTCCTCATTCACTTTCCCCACTCAGTCATTCAGCCTCATCTTTTTTTCCTAGAATTTAACCCTGTAGGATCAACACTTTATAATCCAGAAGAGCAAAACCTCATTTTGAACCTAGAAAATCTTCATTAACACTCTATCTTCCTGATAATTTTTACATCTGCGCTTATGTAAGACCTATACCTGAGAGAGCCAGGGTTACATTTTTCCATTCAAAGAAGTATTTGTTTGTCCTTTTCCACATTTTCTGTCTCTTGGCCAGTTCCATCTACATGACAAAATATTTTTGCTAATTCCATGATGACATTTGTTTATAACAGTTTTTAGGAGAGAAGTTTGTGAGAGGCTTTTTGAAAAACTAAATAAATTATGTCCACTAAGTTCATCTTGTTCCGACACTTTTACCCCCTCATAGAACTCAGATTAATGAAGAATAATTTCTCCCTATAGTACAGGGTAATTCTTGATGCCTACTAAATATCTATATGAATTTCATCCTACCAACTGAAATTCAACATATCCAAAATTGAACTTATCACTTTTTATATGAAACCTGTCTTTTAACATCTCCATTTTGGTCAATGATACCATCATTTTCGCAGTTAAAACCTGAGATATCAATGAATTTCCCTTTTCCATTCTCCAAATCTAATCAGCCACCAAATTCTACAGATTCTATATCAGCATTATCTCACATATTTGTTGCTTCCAAGCATTCTCTTCTTTCCTCAAACTTGCCACAGTACCATCCAAGTTTGGAAACCAGCTGAGCAAATTGAGACCATTTGGGAAGAACTCTTTTCTCCTCTTATTGCCCATCTCACATCCCTCTAATATCATTCTGTCACTATCGTAACTGGTTTTCCCTCTTCAAGCTCATTCTTTTCTGATTCATCCTTCACACAGCCAAAAGAATCTTCTTAATTTCCAGGCCTTACAAAGCCACTCCCCACCTATGCAACCACTGTCCCAAGGAGTAAACTGCAACTCTTTAGTTTGGGGTTCAAGTGACAGTTCCTATAAAGAATGTAACTACAAATATATATTAGAGGCATGTGTTTTCTATACATTTTTTGGTGGTAAATTAGACTAGTTCTCCACCAGTCTCCTCTAATTCCTCAGGGTGGCATGGAGTTCACCCTATATAACAGAAATAGGATAGTGCAGGTCATATCAAACTATATAATGTCTTCAAGTATGGGCAGGCAATGTATGCCATCCAAAGACCAACCTAGTTAAATATGGAGAGGTTCTTCAACAGAGCAGTCAGAGAGTAATGACTTTTATAGCCACAACAGTTCATAAGGCTCATCTCCCAGAATGCTAAAAGGCTATGAATGGATATTTTGGATGCAGGGAGCCAAGATGGTGGTATAGAAGTACAAATTTGGCAAGAGCTCCTGCTCCAATCACTTCCAACACATGTAAATGACTCTAAACAAACTTTAGGGTTACAGAACCCACAAAGAGACAGAAACAAATCTCCCACTGAAGGTTGCCAGGCATACCAACAGGAAAGGTCTATTGCAGCATGCTGGGAGCCTAGAGCAGTCCTGCCTGAGCTGCAGTTCTGGCCCCAGGGTTGCAGTGACCAGCGGTGGCCAGAGCAGACTTCAGGAGAGTGAATCACAAGCAGCTGTGGCAGTTTCCAAACTTCTCAACCCATAAACGCCAAAGACAAAGTAGAAGGTCAGTGTGGAACTCTGTTGGAACAGGGGGTGGGGTGGAAGAGTGCAGTCCAGCCCCTGCCTCCTGGGTGAGAAGTGGTGGAGGTGTTGCAGCTGCACCATGTGGCTGCCTCAGGAGCTCCTGGACTGCAGATATAGAGGAACCAAGCTACCATTCAGAGGGTGATTGCTCTTGCTTTAACCTGCTTGGATCTAGATTGCGGTCTTGGGTGGTGGCCCTGGGGTGTGTGGACAGTGAGCCAGAACTCATCGGGGGCCATAGAGAGGGCACCCTCCTGATAACTCCAGCAGCTGTGAAAACCCCAACTGGAACAAAGCTCTCTCCATTCTGGAAGCAGAGTTCTACTGTGGCAAAGAGCTCAAAAGTCAAGTAATTGGCTGGCAATATGAGCAAGCAGAGGAAGCACAAACAGACCATACCGTCCTTTTTTGAGGACAAAAAGGGTCAAGGCATGGAGCAGGAAGAAGACAACAAAGTCGGAACTCCCGCTTCAAAATCCTCCAAGAAAAATATGAATTGGTTACAGGTGGTGGAGGAGCTCAAGAAGGATTATGAAATCAAATAAGTGATGTGGAGGAAAAATTGGGAAGGGAAATGAGAATGATGCAAGAAAATCAGGAAAAGCGAGTCAACAGCCTGCTAAAGGAGACCCAAAAATACAATGAAGAAAATAACATCTTAAAAAGTAAACTAACTAGGGGCGGCTAGGTGGCGCAGTGAGTAAGAGTGCCGGCCTCGGAGTTGGGATGACCCGAGATCGAATCCGACCTCAGAAAATGAGCACCCACACACAAATAATGACTAGCCGTGTGACCTTGAGCAAGTTACTTTACCCCAATTGCTCTAAAAAATAAATAATAAAAAAAAAAAGTAAACTAACTCAAATGGCAAAAGAGGTCCAAAAAGCCAGTGAGGAGAAGAATGCCTTAAAAAGCCAAATTTGCCAGATGGAAAAGGAATTTCAAAAACTCACTTAAGAGAATAACTCCTTCAAAATTAGATTGGAGCAACTGGAAGCTAATGACTTCATGAGAAATCAAGATACTATAAAACAGATACAAACAAATAGAAAAATAGAAGGCAATGTGAAATATCTCATCAGAAAGACTATGAATGAACTGGTGAAGGTAACTCTATTAATGAAATCACAGATCTCTGATGAGCTGAAGAATTAGACATTTAAATTAGAAGTTTAAATGTCACTCAGAAAAATCATCTATTTATGGACTACCTTGACTATGTACATAAATGTATCTTTCCTGTTTCAGTTACATAAATTGTTTTCCTAGTTCTGCTCATTTCATTCTGCTGCAGTCCCTGCCACCAAGAATTCTCATAAATTATCTCTTTTCAGCATTTAGTTCCAGGCACTATGCTTGTTCTGTTTTATCATCTCTTATCTTGTAAAAAAAAAAAAAAGAAATCCATTCCATTCAAACACCACAATTTGCTTAGCCACTCTCCAACTGATGTCTCACCTTAGAATCTAATTCTTCTCTTTAACTTTCTCCTCTTCAGCTTCCCTTCCCCCACCTTTCAGGATTCAGAAGTTTGGTTTTTTTTGCTCCTATTCTCTTTTCAGGTATTATCCTCCCTCTTAACTCTCCCACATCCCAGTTGTTTCCCTATTGAGTTTAATGTATTTATAAACCAAATTTATGTGTGTGTTCATATGTACTTAACCCTCCTTTGTTTCAGAGAAAGCCACTTGGAGTTATACATCAAGTTACTAAATAGAACACATACCCTTTGACCCAGCCCTGCCACCACTAGGCCTAAACCTCAAAGAGGTTAAAGAAAGAGGCAAGGTCCAATATACATTAAAATATTTCTAAATACTCTTTTTGTGGTGGCAGAAAACAGGAAACCAAGGGAATGCCCAACAAATGCGGAATGGTTAAGCTGTAGTCTATGAATATGATGGAATACAATTTTGCTGTAAAAAATGAGGAAACAGATATTTTCAAAAAGACATAGAAAGGCTTATATGTACTGATATGGAATGAAATAAAACAGAACCAGAACAATTTATACTCTAAAAATCAATATTATTTTTAAAATAATTTTTAAGACTTTTATAAACTGAAGAAAGAAATAAGCAGAATTAGAACAATTTATACAAAATTAACAACACTATAAAATTTTTAAAGCTATAAGAATTATAATGAATACAATGACCATTCATAATTCTAAAACTTGTCAAATATTCTATCCATAACTAAGAGGTAACAGAATGAGATATATTTTTGTATTTAGCCATTGAAGGAATTTATTTTACTTAACTATTGCAAATTTGTTACAAGGCTTTCCTTTCCTTTTTTGCTCCAATGGGGTGGGTGGCAGGAGGGAAAGTAAATAGATTTCTGTTATTCTAAAAAAAAAAAAAAAACAGAGAAGGGAGGGAGTATACAAATGTGAAATTTTCCATGTATTTTCAGAAAGGGTCACTGGAACATTAGTTCTATTTAAATGTTTTATTTTTTTTTACAAGAGACTTCTTTCTTATGGATTGGAAGTAATCTGTAAATGCTTACAATATAAAAAAAACAGTATGCAAATAAATCTTTAAAAAAATAATAAGAGGTTCTTCTGATACCCGCCCTCCTCAAGCCTTCCTCTATGTTTATATATTTTGCTTCTCATGCACTTTAATTATGAGAACTAGTAAGTTCTCCCCTTTCTTCATTCTATAAACTAATTTATTCACTTCACTCTCCTCTTCCTCCTCTTAAAACCCTCCAAACATAACCAATTCATGCCTAAGTTTCTCTGTTTTTCTTATTTAACTCCCTCAGTACCCTTTAAAGATATTAAATTTATGACGGCATGTTTCTTCCCCTTACATTAGATTGTCACGTCATAGAGTCCCTTTCAATTGCTTAAATATATTTACCATTCTGGGTTCCTTTGGGTTTTTGTTTTTTTAATTTCAAGAGTTCCTACTCAGTTTCGGTCTTTTTCATCAGAAATGCTTGAAAGCTGTCTATTGCATTTAAGGTCTATTCGTTCTTCCTGTAAAATTAGACTCCATTTTGCAGAGTAAATTACTCTTAGTTGCAAGTCTATATCTTTCATCTTTTAGAATACTGTATTCCAAGATCTCTCATTTTTAGGAGAAGCTGCCATGTCTTATGTGATTCTGACTATGGGATCTGACTGTCCAAAGAACCTTTAAAAATGACTTAAAAACTGATCAATTCATGTGTCAGCAAAAGGGTTCCCAGCCCCATGTAACCACTTATTAGGAGGCTTTAGGAAAAGGGTAGAATACAAGTCATTCAGGCCTGGCATTACTAAACCAAAGTGCCCTAGAGGGGCTTGTAATTCTTTTTATTTCTTGGTCCCCTGAGGTAGGGTGTTAGTGGAGAAAAAGAGAGGAATGGAGAAAGGGAGGGAAAAAGGAAGGAAGGAAAGAAGGAAGGAAGGAAGGAAGGAAGGAAGGAAGAAAGAAAAAGTAACCTTTATAAATATGTCTCAATCTGAACACCATACCAGACACATGGATGCAGAAATGGCATCCAAGAGATCCAGGTCTCAGAGGCCATGCTCAAGTGCTCTCTTTTCCATGAAGTTTCCCCTGACTCCTCCAAATGAAGTGATCTGCATCACTCTTCATGTAGTCTTTAAGTACCCTGTCTAGTCTCCTACTCTGATCTTAATACATCCTACTTTATAACATATTTATTTGCACACATGACATATCTTCACTCACCCCATGTTTTTGAGAGATTACACTCCTTAGGGACTAGGTCTAGGTATTTTTTGATCTTGTACCTCCCTAGCCCCGGTGCTATGCAGAGTAGGTACTTAACTGTCTCAAAAGTATAAGTGAAATTTTAGGTCACTTTAATGGCTTAAAATCTCACTAAGCCTTTTAGGGTAACCTATATTTGTTAAGAAGAGTTGAGTTAAAGAGAAATGAAAACCAAGAATCAGCCTAACTCACCTACTGCCAAGTCCCCAATGCCTAGGTCACAAAGACAGACTAGGTTTGCATGATCAGAGTGGAAGGAAACTCAGAGACCATCTAATCCAACATCTTCATTTTACACATACAGAAAATGAGGACCAAGAAGGTTAAATGATTCACCAAAAGTCACATATGCAGTAAACATCAGAGGCAGTGTTTGAATCCAGGTCCTTTTACTCCCAAGTCAGTACTCTTTCCAGTGACTATGGTGTTTCCTCTGTCACGAAAAGGCATAAAAAAGATGCTCACTTTCTAAGCAAACCACAAATCAGCCTCTTTTTTTCAGATATGCAGTTGCTCTTGCAGAGACTTCTTAACTAAAATGGTTGGCATTTCATTTAAGAAACAGGAAGAAGAGAACAGCAGGACCTAGGGAGGTTGAACTATTCCCAAGAGTTTCAATGTACAAATTCAAATGTTTAGAGATGATAAAGGGAAAGTCATTTGTTATTGTGAATGGACTTTTGAAAACTTAACTCAGACCTATACCTAGAGGAATCTGGGAAAATGTAAGACGGTTGGATTGTGGGTTTTCTGTTGTTTTGGGTTTTGCAAGAAATCACCTCTGTGATGTTTTTTGGGTTTTCATTTTACCACAGAAAACACTTTTTAGACTTTTTTTTCCCTTTTTGCAAGTAACTGAGGAAAATGCAGTCACTGTATTGTTAGAGGTATGCCCTGATTCATCAAACTGTGACCCTGTAAATGTATGCATATGTAACTTTTATTAACTCAATCATATTAAAAACAAAATTTTACATCACTCAAAAGGCAATGAAAAGACATAATGGATATAAGTAGAACTAAAAATGACACACAAATGAGAAATAATACAAATGACAATATGAAGATCACAGGAAACCAGAAAAACAGAGCAGGTCACTTCATAAGGAGAGAAAGCAACTCAAATGATATAAATGATATCCATGAAATATTAAAAGGGTTAGATAATGGCTTCCAATTTAACAGATAGATCTTCTATAGAGGATTTAGATAGGAACATGGGATAAAACTACAAAAGATGAAAATGTACAGACAGGTTTTTGCCACCTGCAGAAATTCAAAAAGTGCCCACCCCAATGACATCAAGTCCATCAAAGAATTTATTACTTTGCATTATTATTCTTAAAATACACTTAGTCAAAACTTAGCAGCAAAATTTTGTCTTCCAGAGTAAGTCTGGGTTCAAGGGATACCAAATAAATTATTCTAAAATCATGAAGTGAAGTATTCCTCTAAAGCAATCATTATAAGAATTCTATAAACAAACAATCTTTCATTATGAAGGGAAAAATCCACTGCAGATTTACCTTTATTTTAAGTTCTTTTCTCTTATGCCTTGTGGTTGTTCAGTAGTTTCAGTCATGTCCAACTCTTTGTGACTCCATTTGGCAAAGGAACTGGAGTGACCTACCATTTCCCTCTCTAGCTCACTTTACAGATGAGGAAAATGAGGCAATTGGTTAAATGACTTGCCCAGAGACACACAGCTAAGTAAGTGTGCGAAGCCAGATTTGAACTTAGGTCTTCTTGATTCCAGGTCTGGTGCCTTATAAACTGTGCCACTTACCCTCCCCTTGTCTTATGCTTATATCATTATAAATTATTCATAATAGATGAGTTCTCCCAAGGAACTCTACTTTCCTTCATAAACAGTTTTGCATTTTTGAAGTTAGAATGAAAGAATAAGAGGTAGCAATGGGATACTGGATAGTGAGTTGTCCTCAGTCTGGAAGTCTTGGGTTCAAGTCCTCCCTCTAACATTTATTTTCTGTGTGACCCTGGGAAAGTCACAATCTCTTAGTGCTTTAAACAATTCTCTCAGGCTAATCTTCACTGACAGAGAGGGCTCCTCACTGGGGACTTCTTACTTCTTACATCAGTGAAATCACAATTCCAGTCCCCCCAAAAAAGACAATCCAAAGAGTACTAGTGCTAATACCATTTTTTCAAACACATTACCAAAAACCTACAACATATTAGCAGCTCACCTTTCTTGCTTTTTAAAATAAAAATTTATTGATACTTTTTTTCTTTTTTATCACTTCCATTTCTTACAATATTTCATCTCTCGTCCTAGAGGGCCATCCTTCATAAACTAACTAGCACATTAAAAAGTTCAATATTTTATAAAGTATTCCACAACCACAGTTCCACCTCCATCTCCTAGTTTTGCAAAGTGGAAGATGCCTACTTATATCTTATCTCTGGGGCCAAATTTGTTCATTATAATTTTACAGCATTCAATTTCAATTTTTTATTGTTGTCTTTTTCCACTTACATTGACAGTACAAAATGTAGCAAATCATATAAAGATTCCTAGTCTGGGGCCTATGAATTTTTTTTAAAACTATTTCTTTGATAACGATTTCAACATAATTTCAATATAATTTGTAATTATGTGTATTTTATTTTATGCATTGATTTTGTATTTTATTTTATGCATTAAAAAAATACATGTGAGAATGGGTCGAAAGGCTTTATCAGATTGGACTACCAAAGGAATCCAGGATATTAAAAAAGTCCCTTGCTAATATGTTAATGTTTACAAAGTGTTTGCCTCACAACAACTCTATGAAATAAGTACTATCTCCAAATGAAATTATGAGTTTATAGTCACAAAATAAGTGTTATTAGAGCTGAAATTTAAACCAAGATATGATTTCAAGCCCAAGAATGTACTGGACTGAAAATCAGATCTTTGAACTCTTTTACACTAAGCTGTTTCTCAGGAACAGTTACATCTGCAACTCTTCCCTAAAGACCAAATTTTTCTACATTTTATAGTCATATTTAGGTGCCACAGGAAATATGTGATTATGCAATACAAACTGTCCAGGTATCTCCACCTTTCTCTTCTCCATCCAAATGCAAGGACTAGTCCCGTTGCTAGAAACAAACAAAAACCAGGATTACTATATAGATAGGTACCAGTCTCCATCTGGTCCTGACAGCAGGACAACCAGCACAGTTTCCTGAGTGTATTTTTTTATACACAAGCATGACTGTGGCTGTACTCAATGGTGGTTGTAAGGATCATAAATCAGACACAATGTAGCTTGTGGGTTACTGGTTTACACAGAGAATATGAGAGCCCAATTTATTTTGTCTAAGCCCTAATGTTGGGTTCCTGTTTGGGATATTTGGGGTTATATTTTCTGGTTTCATCAGGTAACCTTGTTCTTCAGTCTATATGGGATGAGAAGCCAAAAGCCATCATTTAGATCATATTTTGTAATATGAGATCCAAGCACCTAATATGTGTACATTCAAGGTGTCTGCGGACTGATTTCAGTGGGGGGGGGGGGAGGTTATTTTCACTAACATCTAACTAAAAGTGAACATTTCCTTCAATTACAGAAAAAACATTACTGTGAGGAGTCCACAGGCTTTTACCAGATTGTTTTGTGTCCATGACACAAAATAATGGCATTTAGAGGATTAATGGAACAGCATAATTTATCAAGTCTATACCTCTATGACCCCCCCCATTTGTTTTTATTCAAGTAAAACCAGATCTTCCTTACTCTAGGACTGACCCTCTATCTGGATCACCTATGCCCCTGTGTTAGACTAGTATTGGTTAGTATATATTTTTCAAATTTGAAAACTTCTTTAATTTTGACTTTTCACTAATTCAGATTGAGTACCCTATAACTGATCCCAAAATCGAAAGGCAAACTACTGACTGAGGGTCAAATTAGCCACCCTACTTTTGTAAGGCTGTCAGCAGAATGGTTTTCACATTATTAAATAAAATAAAATTTCGTTTTGAAATGCAGAAACCATTCTTTGAGCTCCTACAAAAAAAGATGGCAGGTCACGTTCCCATGCTATAGTTTGCCAACATCTGGTCAAAATTAATGAATTTTACTATATTTAAAGTATATTTGTCTGCAAATTGAAGGGATAGTGTACTTTACACTTCTACATCCATGAAACTATTATCCTGCAAGATCATAACAACTCATATTTTGCTTAGCACTTTAAGGTTTGCAAAGCACTTTCCTTACAACAACCTGGTGTGTTAGGTAGCACAAAAGTACTTTACATCCATTTTACAGATAAGGAAACTGAGAGTCTGAAAGTTTAAGAGATTAGGCCATGCAGTTTTCAGAGAAAGAAAATAAAAATATCTATAAGCATATGAAGAAATGCTCTAAATCACTGTTGATTAGAGAAATGCAAATCAAAACAACTCTGAGGTACCACATCTCTCCAGTCAGATTGGCTAAGATGACAAAACAGGAAAATGACAAATGCTGGAGAGGATGTGGGCAAATTAGAATACTAATGCATTGCTGGTGGAGTTGTGAACTGATCCAACCATTCTGTAGAGCATTCTAGAATTATACCCAAAGGGCTATTAATACTTTCATACCCTTTGACCCAGCAATACCACTTCTAGGGTTAGATCCAAAAGAGATCATAGAAGAGGGAGGAAGACACATATGTACAAAAATATTTATAGCAGCTCTTTTCATGGTTGCAAAGAATTGGAAATTAAAGGGGTGCCCATCAATTGGGGAATGGCTAAACAAGTTGTGGTATATGCATGTAATGGAATATTATTGTGCTATAAGAAATGAGGAGGAGGCGGTTTTCATATTTACCTGGAGAGGCTTATATAAACTGATGCTGAGCGAGAAGAGTAGAACCAGGAGAAATTTGTATACAATCACAGACACAACATATGTGTGATGACCAACTATGACAGACTGGACTCTTTTCAGCAATGCAGTGATATAAGTCAATCTCAAAAGACTCATGAAGGAGAGAGATGCAACATCCAGGGAAATAACTAGAATAAGAACTGAGCTTGAATCCTGATGGAAGCAAACTAAGTGATCTTTTTCTTTTCATTGTTTGGTTTTATTTCTTCTTTGCCATTTTTCATCCCACCTAGTACAAAAGGCCTTTGTAACTTGACTAATGTCTAATATGAAAGTATTTGCAGATCCTATACTGGACTATATGCTGTCATGGGGGGGGGGTGGAAGGAGGGAAAGGAAATTTGAAAATCAAGGAACTATGGAATTGAATCTTGTTAATTAAAAACAAACAAATAAATTTTTAAAAAAGAGAGATTAGGCCATGAACAAATAGCTAGGAATAGAGCCCATATATTCTGATTCCCAAATCCACTCTTCTAGCCACCAGCCCCATTTATGAATATTCATAATTATGACAAACTTTAACATTGACCAAAACACTCACTATACTTTTCTTTCACTTTATTCTCATTTAATTTTTAATTGATGTTGGTATCCGAAGTAGGGGAAAAAAGGATCTGTTTAAATATTATGCCCTAGACACACTTAAAAAATATAGTCAATATGGGAATTTTGTTGACTTGGCTTTGCATAGATGTTACAAGGGTTTTTGGTGTGTGTGTGGGGAGGATGGATTTGGGAGGGGGCGGTTTGGAGAGAACATAAATACTTGTTAATTGACAAAATAAAATTTAACTTAAAATGAGTATTATTTCTATGGTGATACAACACAACTTATAGCCTATTTGTATGAATTATATTGTACAGTAGATTTTCGTCAGATTTAGACTGTCCATTCTAAATCCTTTTTAATTATCAGAGTATTTTATCTATCACTCTGTTTTGTATTTACAGATGCTGCTGATGGTGTTATCTGCAGGACTTACATGCAATGTATTTGCTTGATCCTTTCAACAATGAGAACATATACATAGTTTGCCCTCTAGTTACTTATTCTGTGCAAGGCTTTTCCATGTTAGTAATAATAACGTAAATTTCTATAGTACTTCATAGTTGCAAAGAGGTTTTATGTATTTTAGGACCTGAGGCTGATAGAAAGAAAATTAATAAAGGGTCAAAAGACAGGCAAAACATATGCTATAGTTAGCGAGCTTGTTGATTTTTTCTTTTTTTTGAGACATAGAAATATAAAATATCCAAGTGATCTATTTCCATAGAAGAGTATACAATCTTATTCAAGATGTGTAACAAGTAATAAATTTGCACTTTAGTTCCATATTTAGCTGGTTAGAGGAGAAAAAGGAGAAAAAAAACAATATTGAAAGGAAGAAAGGAGGAGCAAGGAAAACAAGAAATCTAGAGTAGAGGCTGGAGTAGAAGACTATAGCAATAAGGGGAATGAAGAGAGAAAGAAAGAACAATCAAAAGGGAATGGCCAATTTTTTTTTTTTTTAATCCATGATGTCCCAATTCTAGTAAATCACAAATTACTACTTGTTAAATAGCTACAACATACCTTGCAAGAGGCCCCATCTCTATTTCTCATCACTTAGTGAGTAGCAATGCCCATTTTGATGGCCTAAAGCACAGTGTGCCTGGAAATCCTACCAAGCTCCCTAATCCCTCACATCTCTCATCTCTTAGTAGCTTGAGTCCTATTATCCATACTCCAGTACCAGTTGCTTCTTTCACCTCCAAAATAATAATTTAAAATACTAAGAATTATTACTTGATTTGGCATCTCCTTCACTTAGAAACAGCAAAGAGGGATGAATCTCTTAAACAGCTCCTTCCCTCCAATACACACTTTTTTTTCTTTCAGATTCAAACAAAAGTATATTTATTGTTCTTAATGCCGAGTAGGTAGAAGCAGTCAATGGACATTAAAAAAAAAACATTTATACAAACACTTTTCCTCACCACAAATTCATAAAACTGAAAGTAAAAGTAATTCTCGCCATTCAATAGATGAAGTAACTGAGGCTCAAGGGAGGTTAAGTGATTTATTCCTTACCACCCAGTTAGCAGGCTCTATAGCAGGGATACAATCCAGGTCTTCTAGCTCCAGGTCCAATACCCTTTCTAATAAACCACTCACTATAAATACCACCAAAAGCTAGATGTAATGTCATGTGAATTAGTGTGAAATTGTGTATAGTACACTAAGTTCTGATGCTGTCCACAAATAGCTATATGCATCTGGGCAAGTCACTTAACTGCTCTGGGACCCTCTTTTCCCGTCCATAAGAGAAGATTTGACTTTATCATCTCTAAGGTTGCCAGAAGTACTAACATTCTATGATAATGAGTTTCCACCCATGCTTTCAGAACTCCAGGACTCCAAAATCAACCATTTATCTCAACACATCAAGTTATTCTACTGCCTTCTCAAAACTATTGTTATTGCTACTGTTTTGTTTGAGGACCTTCTTTAACATAAAACACTACTCCCTAATATTCTGGCAAGAAACACTTCTACCTTTACTCTCTCCTCCAGTTGGTGAGTTCCTCCCTGAGCCCCTTTTTAATGAAGTACCCACACTGGTCATGGTCCCTCCAAACCTAGTTCAGCATACACTTCTTCAGACTCCTTCTGGACCTTCCTTGCTCCTACATAACTACTTCTCGAAATACTAGCACATTATGTATCTATCTCTAACCAGATTTGTCAGAAAGTTAGATGTAACATTCATGGCAGGTCCAGGACTGAACAGAGAAATCGTATGAAATGTTTACATATTGCAAAATAATAAGATGAGTATTCTGGATCAATCAATAAATAAGAATTTATTAAGTGCCTATCACGTGCCAGGTGCTAGAGAACAAACCCTTTATAGGACCATTAAAATGGCAATATTGGATACATTTTAAGTCAGTCGTCCAAGCTTAGCTGGCTGTAGCAAAGGAGTCTGAATTTAAACCAAAGATTTGTATAATCAAGCAGGATATTGACTAATATGTCAGTGGAGTCAAACACTAACCATGAAAGACTACTCTTGATTTCTATGCCAAGAGGGTGGTTCCATTGATATTTATTTAGAAGAACACAGGAGTGGAATAAGTAAAGTATATAGATAAAAAAGTCTGAGCTAATTCTCTGATTTCATTTTTGCTGCTTTCAAGGGAACTACATAATTTGTGCTAGAAAAAGCCTATTTGTACCAGCTACTAGATGGACACCAGATTTCTATGGAGTCCAACCCTATCACAACATCTCTCCCACAACATCAGAATCTTGCCAATCAGTTATCACCTCTCCTCTACTAAAAATATATATGGTGGTACCTGAAGAAGATTAGTTATAGAGGTAGGTGGTTAAGGAGGTAGCCAGGAACTATCTATTAATATGAGCTATGTACAGTAATTGTTCTAAGCATTAGGCTACATATATAAGAAGTATCTAATTCAAGTATAATGTTAAGTAATAATATCAACTCACATATACAAAGAACTTTACAGCTTATAAAAACTATGTGACAGGAGATATAAACATGGAAAACTATATGATCTTGATTTCCTACACCAGAGGTAGGAAACCTACAGCCTTGAAGTCACATGTGGCCCTCTAGGTCCTCAAGTGAGGCCCTTTGACTAAATCCAGACTTAACAGAACAAATCCCCTTAATAAAAAGATTTGTTCTGTAAAACTTGGACTCAGTCAAAAAGCTGCACCCAAGGACCTAGAAGGCCACATGTGGCCTCAAGGCTACAGATTTCTCAGCCCTATCCTACACTATATGGCCAGTATCACTTGTTCTTTTACTCAATTTTTTTAAAACAATTTTTAAGCATGCAGTAATGGATAGAGTTTTGAGAAATCAGGAAGACTAGAGTCCAAGTTCTGACTGAAGAATTCTGGGTGACTCTGGGCAAGGCGTTTTAAGTTCTCAGGGCCCCACGTACTCTCCCAAACTTCAGTTTCTAGAACGGTTGATCTACATTGGTAGACAGAGTTTCCATCTGATAGCTCCCTACAACACTAAATAATAACATCACCTTTCCCTGACACCCTGAAAAAAAGTGGATTGTAGAGAAACAGGAGATATAAGGCAAAATAGGAAGGTAGGGATTCCTAATTCAAAGTCAATTCTCTATTCACTATGCCATGTTGCTTCTCAATGATAAATATGGTGAGAAATACATTGACTACATAGGTCAAACTGATAAGTCTCCAATCCTAAAAATAAAGTCTATCTTGTCTAACAGGACACCAATATCCTAAGAAATAAGCACCTCTTGGTATGGACATCCAGATTTAATTCTTTTAAATGTTAGGTAGAATGATGAAAACATTAATTTATTTTTATAAAACCAGCCCATTAGATTCTATTGGTTCAAGTTTAAGGCCAGATTCATACCCTTAGGGATACATGAACTGAACTACAGAGATCTTACTTGCCACCATAAGCATATGGACCTTTGTGTATTAAAGGACAGATTTTTAGTTACTGATTATTAAAGGGCATACTTAGACTGAAGACATCTGTGATAGCCAGAGAGCTAGGCCCAGTAGCAAAAATGAACAATAAACCAAGGAAATTCCAAGCCTCTCTCATCATTTGAATTAAGCCACCTCCTTAACTATTCTGCATGAAAAGAAATCAAGAGTCACAGTTTCTCTTCCATATCCTATACTAGCCTTTCATTTTCCATTAATTATTTTCTCTTGCTCCCAAGGTTTCTCCTGCCTAACATCCATAAAAGAGCTCCATACAAGATCAACCCTTACTGTTCATCAGAAACAGAACCTACTGGGGCGGCTAGGTGGTGCAGTGATTAGAGCGTCGGCCCTGGAGTCAGAAGGACCTGAGTTCAGATCCGACCTCAGACACTTAACGCACACACAAACAAAAACCTAGCCGTGTGACCTTGGGCAAGTTACTTAACCCCAATTGCCCTCCAAAAAAAAAAAAAAAGGCAAAAAGAAAAAAGAAACAGAACCTACCTCACCTGAAGGGAACATACTCTCTCACGTATCACCTTCCAATGATTTAACTTTAGTACATTAGTCTGGATCCCTAGTATCAAAAAATTATAGATTCCAAGTTGCAAAAGATCATAGGAATTTTCTAGTCCAAACTCCTCATGAAGAAACTAAAGAGTTTTAACAAAGAGTTTTAGTAACTTACCTGAAGTTACATAGTAGTTGCTAAGTAAGAGTCAGGATTCAAATACATGACCTCTGAATAGATTTAGCACTCTTTACATTGTGCCACAGAGTCTCTGCCTTTCTGTCTTTTTTTTCTCTCTTTATCCTATCATTAAACGGGTTACATGAAAATATTAGACTCTATACAAAACCTTTTAAAATTTTTGAATGGTTTTTAAATTTTAAAAGGCTTTGAGTCAAATTAACAAAAGCAAGCTCATGAGACAGAGACTAAAGATATACTTCCTATTCTTTCTAAGCTTAAAATCTTGACACTTACATTTCTGTCTAACATAAAGAAATACAGGTCTCACCTCAGAGATTGCTTTACCTCCAAGACATGGAGAAGGATCTCTAAATAGAGAACATACAAGTTTTTAATTAGCTTTCTTGTTCTAAAGGAATACTGACATCCCTACTGAACAGTACGAAATACAGTGGTGGTCTCTGGTCACCAATAGCCAGTCAACAAGCATCTATCAAATACTTACCAGGTCCTAGGTAGAAAAAGAAAAGCAAAGAGATTTCGCCTGTAAGAAACTCAAAAAGGGGCTTAACAGAAAAATAACTGTGCATACAAGACAGAAAAGAGTGCAAAAGAAGGCAATCTCAGAGGGAAAGAACCAGCAGTGAGATGAAAGAATAAGACTGACATTCCAAGCTGAGTTTTGCAGGAAGCCAGGAAGAAGGCACAAAAGAGAAAGAGAATTCTAGCCATCAGGAGCACCCAGAGTTGTGTTAAGAACAATGAGTAGCTTATATCATGGACTGGGTAGAGAAAAATGAAGAATGAAATACAAGTAGACTAGCAGGACAGTGAAGACTAGAAAGTAGTGAAAGACTTTAGATACCAAAGGACATTATATTTGATCTCGAAGGTAACTGGAGTTCACTGGGGATGCATGAGGTTTGCAAATCAGCACTTTAGGACAGTCAGTTTGGCAGCTGAATGCAGGACTGACTGACACAGGAGAGACTAAATAGAAAACTACTGCAATAGTCTATGGGAGAGGTGATGAGGGCCTATATGAATGTGATGACTCTGTTAATGGAGAGAAAGTGTCAAAGATGCTTTGAAAATTGTAATTGATAAGCTTTAGCAAGAGATTGGATATGTGTGGTTAGCATGATAGTTGAGGATAATTCCAAGGTAGTTGATTGTGGTGTCTTTGAGCTCTCACAATACCTCAATATAAATGCTTTTTCCAAGTGAAGTGGCCACAGAGGACAAAGAATTAAAACCAATATATAATCAGTGTGTTATTTTCAGGGATTGGGAAACTGTTTCAAAAATGTCACAAACAACTGCTACTCCTATTCTGATGTGAACAGTGCAAAAAGAATGAAGGAAACTCATTAGTTACACAAATTCAAAGTCTCTAAAGCAGAAACCTCTCAGTGAGGCATAGAGAATCAAACCTGATAATATCATCAATGCAGAGAAACCACTTTAATTACTAATTAAAATTTGTTAAATAATATCCTGCTGGGTACCATGCAGAAGGGAAGCACACTGATTAGGAAATGACAGTGCCAAAAATATAATTATTTAGATTTAGTAGTCCAACTAAAGGATAAAGTTTTGGGCTCTATGTTTTTACACCTAAAGATGACATTAAAATACATCCTAGCAGAGTATATTATTAAAATGCACTATTAAATATGCATTATCTCATTTAATGATGCAATTAAAACCCTCAAAATTCACTAGGGTTTTCTAGAAAGTGAATTCTTTCCGAACTCAATCTCAGACAGAATAACAATCTTCCCCAAGGTAAATTGACTGCCAGTAGATATTTCAAATCCATATCCACACCAAATTAAATTATGTTTCATGAATGAATTCCTAACCAATACTTCTCTGACATAAACTAGATGAATGGCTTTAAACTACTGAAGAAATTCTATTCTAGCAAATTTGGCTTTCAAATACAAGAATCAAGAGAAGCATGAAAAGGTAAGCAGGAAAGAGAAGTCATAAGGGACTGATTAAAGTTGAAACGTTCACATTCCTACATGCAAAGATGATTTTTGTAACTCATGATAACTCTCTCAGTATTAGGGTAGTCAGAGGGAAAAAGTACACGTGTACACACACACACACACACACACACACACACACACACACACACATCACAGAGTAAGTTGAATATGAAGGGATGATATCTAAAAAATAAAATTAAGGAGAGAGAGAGAAATATACTGGGAGAAGAAAGGGAGGGGTAAAATAGGGTAAATTATCTCACATGAAAGTGTCAGGAAAAAGCTTTTACAATGGAGGAGAAGAGGGGAGAGGTGAGAGGGAATGAGTAAACCTTACTCTCATCTGATTTGGCTTAAGGAGGGAATAATATGCACACACAATAGGGGTATGGAAATATATCTTATCCTATAGGAAAGTAGGGGAAAGGGGGATGAAAGGGATGGATGATAGAAGGGAGAGCAAATGGGAGGAGGAGGTAATCAGAAGCAAACATTTTTGAGGAGGGACAGGGTTAAAAGAGAGAACAGAATAAATGGGGAGCAGGATAGGAGGGAGGGAAATATAGTTAGCCTTTCACAACATGACTGCTATGGAAGTCTTTTGCATGACTACACATGTATAACCTATGTCAGATTGCTTACCTTCTCAATAAGGGTGGGTGGGGAGGGAGAAAGGGAGAGAATGTGAAAGTCAAAGTTTTAAAGACAAATGTTAAAAATTGTTTTTACATGCAACTGGGAAATAATATATATATGCAATGGGATATAGAAATCTATCTTGCCCTACAGGAAAATAGAAGGGAGAGGGATAAGAGAAAGGGGGAGCAGGGAATAGAAAGGAGGGGAAGATTGGGAGAAGGGGCAATCAAAAAGCACACCATCTTGGGTGAGGGGAGGGGAGAAATGGGAAGAAAATTTGGAACTCAAAAATCTTGTGGAAGTGAACATTGAAAACTAAAAATTAATTAATAAAAATATTGACTATATACTGTTCTGTTTAAACTGAAGACCTTTCAACAATGTTACATGCTAGTCTTTACAAATTTCCCTGAAAATAAAAAGATCACCTTGCCTTTAAAAAAAAAGAAATTTTATTCTACTTCTAAAAATTAAAATCATATAGGAAGAAAATCAAACCTCAGTAGGGCTCAATTATTTCCTTTTAAAAATTACTTTTTAAGTCATGAACTTAACATGAACATATCCACATACAAAGAACAGAAAAAGAAGACTGAATATGAAGCAAAGAATCTCTATTATGTTCACCTTGGATTTAAAAAATATTTATTAAATTTAACATAACACTTTCTTACTCTGTGTCCTCTTTTGAACTTCTTTAGTTCTCTTCTGTGTATTTTAAAAAACTCCTTTTTTTCTTTTCTTCTGCTTTACTTTTTACTAATTGCTCACTTTCTAGTTCTGATCTTTAAAAAGCATACCAAATAAAGGTACCCTAATGGACAATTTCAAGATAGCTCAGGGAAAAGATATTATGAAAAGAATACTAACCTAGTAGCCTCCTCATTCTGGCCTTTTAAAAAATATAAACATATTTTTTTTAAATCTGAAAAACTGTATCAACTAATGTGTATACTGTATCATCACTGCTTGGTCATCAGAAATGAAAACCAGACTCTAAATATTTTTCTATTTGTTTTTCTGGGTCAAGTGGGGAAAGGAAAGTCTACTTTACTGATGTAAGAGATAGCATTCATGTTACCAGTAATATAGTAAAAGGCAGAATTCAAAGAGAGGAAGGAGTTATACTTTGGTAAGAGGATAGAAAAAAGAGGATTTAGACATAGATGAAAGGAAAGAGCCAGTCAAGAGCTGAGTGAACTATAAATTCTGAGAACAGAAGAGTTTTCCAGTAAATGTAGTATGTTTATAATAATAAGCATCTACAAATCATTCTTCTTTTAAAGGAAGGACAATGCTCTAATTGTCCTTCAGACATATTGGTTCTGACAACTGCTCCAAGTCACTGATAGGATTTTATTTGAACATAGTGTTGGTTCAATGGATCAAGTCTCTCAAAAGTTTTTATTCAATGGAATAAATATGTTTTTCCTTTTGTGTATGCTACCTAGAGATATGTTCTGGAAACTACTAAGCACATTACTATTGTTATGAATTATAACAACAACACAGAGAAAAGTAATGAGATTGTGAACTCTAGGGAGACAAAGAATATGCTTCAGGAAACAAGTTTCCCTTCTTGGAATTAACTGGAGAATCCTTAAACTTAGCATGTCCATTGACTCTAGGATAAGTACACCAAGAATGGGGAAGAAAGGCATGAATATTAGTCTTCAGCAAAAAGAAAGAAGAATGGAAATAAGTGATAAATCATATTATTTCTGTAAACAATATGAATATTTTCTTCTCTCTAAAAACAACCAATCAATAACAATTTACCAAATGTGATGGGTTAGGCGTGTACCTTATATCAGGATGCTAAAACAAAAATTCAACAGCCCCTGTCTTCAAGAAGCTTATATTTTCATAAGGGAGATATATACATATATGAATACATATAGAACATATACAAAATAAACGCAAATAGTTTTCCAAGAACTATTCTAACACCTAGGGGGAACTGGGTTTAAATTTATTATTTCAATATCTCTTCTTTCACCCCTCCATCTTGGCTCTGTCCCCAACCTCTTATTATTAACATTACTGGTATTAAAAAGAAATCTGCTGTCATTAATTGTTGTTTACATTTATAAACCACATTATGTAAACTATCTTTTTGATTCTCCCATCAGAAATAACAATACAGGTATCATTATCTCTTTTACCGGTGAGAAAAGTGAGATTTAGAGGGAAACCTGCCTCTAACTCTCATGCTCCCTATGGGATAAGAGGTGAGACTTGAAAACCAAGTATTTACACTAAAAAGTCCAGAGTTCTTTCCCTTTTACCTCAAAATACATGTTAAAGTTAACTGAAACCAATGGCAAAGTTAGACATTTTGAAGTAAAAGACCTTCTAAATGATGTGTAGGAAATTATCACATCAGGGGCAATCACAGCAACCACAGGAGAGTAATGGCCAGACTGCAAGACTAAAAGGCCTTCCATACTAGAACGTGATAGAAAAGTTATCTGACACTGTAATCACTCTCTTTAATCCCTTCACTTTGGATACTAGTTAGAAGATTCGATGTAGTTCATATCACTATAACCCAATTTCTGCTTTCATTGTGAAAATTAACAGTATAACTTGTAGGTTTTTCCTCCAATAAGGCAAGTAACAAGACTAACAATTATTCTGCTGGTTTTATTTTTAATCTGTATTAAAAGACTCTTTTCTGAGTCTTCACATATAGAGAAATCTGAAACAGAGCAGTTAAATAAGAAAACAGAGGTCAAACTAAGCACAAATACAATATATTGGACGACACTCACAGAAGTATTTTTACCCACCTGTCTTGTTTCACTATTTGATGGCTTCCTCTTGTGTTCTGTACCTTACATTAAGAGCTCTAATATACTATTTCAAAGTTTGATGTCCTTCTTAGTTATTGCTTTTGAAATCCTAGTAAATATAAAATCTATTCTGTACAGAACAAAAACAAACAGCAAAAACTAAACAAAAAACCCAACCCATAACCTAGAACAAAGGTCTTAATGGTATCTTGTATATCTAAAATAGGTTTCCAGTCAATTTAGAAACAGTCAGAGGATAAGGACACATTTAAAATACTGAAGAAAAAAAAATGTTTTCCCCTTCAAAAGTTACCTGGATTATTGCCCCAAATTGCATCAGCAATAGCCTAAATTACATGATTTTATTATTCTACCTGTTTTATGACCTATTTTAATTAATTTATCAGTCCTACCATATTTCCCCATCTAAGAAAAAGGTGATTTTCATTGTGAGATGTGTTCTCAAAGGTTATGTCAGAAGATCATAGATTCCTAAGTCAGTAAGAGTATGGGTCAAAGAAAAGGTGTGTATTTTGTTATCATGAAAATTTATGTTTGGAGAGCTTTATCACTGGAAGACGGGTTGTAAGGGGATAAATCTGGAGAGAAGAGTCGGAGCAATTTACAAGATGCCTACTAAAGAATGGAGGTGTTATAATCTGCACTGGTGGAGTAAGTACCCAAACGGTATGAAAGTCTGCCATGTATGCAATCTGACCAATTTAAGAATTATCTCTGACTTTTCCCTTTCCCTTATGCCCAGTCATTCATCATGTCCAGTCTATTTTTCCTTTGAAATATTTCTTGTATCTAATCTTCTTAACTGCCACAAGTATCACCATAATACAACAGGACTTGAGTCACATCTGGATTAATTTGGTTGTTGCTTGACTGCTATTACTCTGGGCTTTACCTCTCTAATCTATCCTCTCCAAATTATATTCATCTTTCTAAACTAGCTCAAATTCAGCTTCTTACACAAAGGCCTTCTTGGTTAACTGAAATTTATATGAACTTTCCTTCTTAACTAAACTTCTGTTAGTAAAATTAATTTGCTAAGGAATGAAATATACTGGCTTCTAATATCCTTTACTCTTATCTAGAAAAATTAAGTATTTCACTGTTCTTTAATACTTTACCATTGCATCTCCTCTATAAGATTACAAACATCAAAAGCACAAGGACCATTATGGCTGGCTAAATAATGCCCCTCTTTCCCTCCTCCAACAAAGCTCTAGTTACCTGGGGTTGAAGAGAAAAAGACTTACTACTCCTCCCCACTTCCCTTCTACTGCAGCTGGGACATGAGGGGGTGAAATATGTGGAGTCCGTGAGATCAAAGGTCTGGAGCTAAAGAGAACTTCAGAGGCCACTTAGTCTAACCCCCTCCACTAATAGAGAAGGAAACTGAGGCCCAAAGGCATCAAGTGACTTGATAGAAGTCAAACAGTGAGGATCTGAATCCAGATTCTCTGACTCCAAAGTCCGTTTTCTTTCCACTCTACCAGGCTCCCCTGCTAAAAAGCATCAGAGCTATCTGAGCTAATCCACTGCTTCCCCAACAGAGTTGAGCACAATGCCATATATATAAATAGGAGCTCAATAAAGATTTCTTGATGTGTCATCAGAGATGAAGTATTTAATGCTTACAATCAACCTGAGGTAACCACAGCAAACCAGCAAAGCCCATCCATCTAGAAAGATGTACAAGGATCATATCAAGAAGCCTATGCTTATCTGTAATCAGACAAATAAAACATACTTTAATTATTCTAAGAAGTCCACATAAAGGTTAAGGTTTTTATCTGTAAGCTTACATTGTGCTTTAAAAAAGTGAGAGACTTTTGCTTAAGAGAAAGACAATGCAGATGAAAAAATAAATTACTTTTATGTGAATATCTGGATAATTCACAAAACTCCACTTAATTGGATACTGGAAAAACAATGGATAACCCCAATTTATTAAACAAGGAACTCTCTTCATCACCATCCCTCCACCTTTTAAAATAGAGGATTTGTAAGCATTAAATATATTCTGCATCAAAGGATTCTCTGGGAAGACCAAGAAATGTTGTCTTCATTCCCCTATTTCTTCACCCACTAAACTGAGGTACCACACAGATGGCACATAGTCCAGAGCACTTGATTTAGAATCAAGAACTAGGTTCATGTAACACACAATTTACTTAATCTCTCACAGTCTTTTCCTAATCTGTAAAAACGGGCTAATAAGAGTACCTACACCTCACAGAATGGTTGTGGGGATTAAATGAGATCATATAATTTAAAGCATTTAGCACAGTACCCTACATATCAGGTACTTAATAAGTACTTGTTTACTTCCTCTCACCCAAAGTGCTTTTCAAACGTTTAGGTATTATGTAAATGCTAGCTTCTAAAACCCAACAAGAGAAGTGAAAGCAAAGTACAGAAATTCTTGCATGGATCATGTAGGAAGAGGCACTAAAAATAATAATTTACCCTGTTTTTATTCAAAATAGGAGACTATGACTCTTCCACAATGTGTTTAGGAATGAGCAAGGGAGGTATGGTATCTTGGAAAGAGAAATGAACTAGGAGGCAAGTGACCATATTTGTAGTCCCAGCTCTGCCACAAAAACAAACAAACAAAAAAACAATGTATGATATTGAACAATTCTCTTACTCCTTAGGCCTTAGTTTCTTCTATGAAGTGAGAATATTAGACTCAATATTAATTTAAGGTCTCAGAAGGTCCTGAAGGTAGAAGTAAATTTAATGAAGCCCAGAAGTTCTTTTAGAACAGGGACCCTTCCTTCTTCCTTTAGTATTTCTCTTTGTTCTCTAATAAGATTCTATGCATACTACAATAGCTTAATAAATGTTTTCTTTGGGCTTTAATCACTTCAAGATAAAACTCTAACTCAGATATATAGAATTTCTAAGAAAGTTGAAGACATGGGGGGTGGTTATGGGAGAAGATACAAGGGTTTTTTTCTTTTGAAAAATGGGAAACTTGAAGGAAAACATAACATATAAGTTCCCCTGAAGAAATAGTATGGCACAATGGAACAGACATGACTTGAGACAAGAAGTTGCAGGTTCAAGTCCCACCCTCTTAACAGATGTAGCATATTTACTATCTGAGTCACCCTCTCCTTAGTAAATGAGGGAATGGGGCTGAGTGGCCTCCAAGATTCCTTCTAGCTCTAACTCTATGACTCTGATTTTTCACAGATCTAAAAACACATTTTTAGATGAAGAATGTAAATGTATTATTTTGCTAATTGCTAATAAAATTTGTATGCTGATTAAATTAAACTTACAGGTATACTATATTGATATAATAATTTTCAGATTCCATATTTAAATAAAATGATTTTTTAATAAATTGATCTACAAATAAAGGGACAGGATATGAACTCTGTACTATCTACGTTCCTGAACAACTAGATTATGTTGCTTTTCTGAATTATTCTGACATATAAAGACCTGTTTTATATCTCAGAGTAGGAAAGAAGTTGAAAATTAATAGAAATTACTGTACATTTTAAAATAAATATATAATATAGAATTAAATAACTTACTAACAAACAATAAAGGCATTCAACAAAACATTACTGGCTATAAACAGAAACTGCTTGTATCACCACCAAACTACAAATCAACAAGGGCTTACTTTTAGGCTACCCATGTCTAAATTCCAAGTTCAAATCTCCTAGACATATCTACACATGATATGCTATTGAATACAGTTCTCCCGGGGGTCTACATTGCTTCCAAGCAATAACATAAACATTTGGGAGGTGGGGGGAGTGAATTAATTCTTTCAGGTTGCTATAGTACTGTTCAGAATATTGTAAACTAATTTTTATCAATAAGTGACTTAAGGTTGCATAATTAAAAGATAATCAGCATCCCTAATAACTCTTTCCTCTCTAATAAAGTCCAATATCCAAACCCCAATAAAAATTTTTGCAATAAGAATATTTACAACATTATTCAAAGCTCCACATGGGGACTTCCAAGAGGAATGGACTTATGTGTCTAAGAGTTGCTATATATAACTTCTTATTTCTATATATAACTTCCAATTCATCACAAAGTATTTAAATATAAATTGAACACAGCTTGAAATTGAATGGAAAAACTTTATATTTTAAAAGGTGCCTTCATTCAGCATTTTTGTTTAGGCAAAAAGAGAGCAGAATGCTTAAACCTTCATCATTTAGGAAAAGTATAAAGTAACTCTAATCACATGTCCCCATTTTTTTTCAAACCTTGGGCAAGTCACTTAAATTCTCTGAGCCTCATTTTCCACTTATATCAAATAAAAGGGTAGGACTAGATAATCTCTTTCCTGCTGGCTTTACATCTTTTAATGCATTAATTCCAAAACATTTCCTTTAAAAATAAGGATAGTCTATGTTACTAGAAAACTATAAATTTGAGGAATCTTCCTTAAAGAGCCTATTGTCTTTATCAATCTTCTTCTAAACTTTTGGTCAAATATTTATATTTTTTAAATGAAGGGAGAAAAAACTTACTCTAGATGAGTCATAGGAGGGGCTTGGTTGACCACTTGTTCCCCAAGATGCTGTACCTCCTCGTTCATCCATACCTAAAGGAAGACAAGATAAAAATAAGGTAAATCCATCAGTGTTCACACTCAGACAAACTTAGATGGATTTTCTATACTTGTAATGTGCCAAGCACACAGCAGAAACAGAGAAGAAGGCAACAAATTAATGACTCAACAACAGTCTTGCCAACTGTCCTTAGCACATTGGGTTTGGATGATCTGTAGATGAGTCACTGATTCCCAAACTTTGAGGAAACAAGATTAATTATGAGAATCTAGAACACTAGGTCTGCCACAGAATGACACAAAAGCTCTGTGTATTCCTATTACAAATGACTATTTGTAATACTTTGAACCCTGGATGATCTAAAGTTCTTTGAAACCACTAGTATGGGTAGCTGACCCATGGACCCTGTTCCAAAAGAAGGCCATCTGGATATAAATCCAAAGCAAGTATCGGACCTTCTATGAACTAGAAGCTGGTAAAATAGCCAGCTCTCCACCCAATACAATCGGTTTCCATCTGCCAAGGAAAGGCAATGGTTCAACTGAGAGAAATGATGATGACTCAGAGGGTCAATCAAAGAAATACATACAAGAAACAAATCAAGTTGACATGAAGACCCACAATAACTACTGAGTAAACAACACTTTCGAATTACTTTAAAATTATATTTTCCTATTTATTTTTCTCTCAACTGGGAAACACTACTGAACTGCCATATTGGTTGGAAAAAAGAAAGCCTTATCAGGAAAGGATTAGAATCTGCATAGTATCTTTCCTCTCCTGTTTTTGTACTTTCATCTATCAATCTAGGCTTCCAGGATTCCTTCCATGACTCAAACAGATCCCTACTCCCAAACCCAAACACATCTAGTCAGTTCTGGGAACCATCCATCTCCTGCTGTTAGCATAAAGCAAGGTCCCCATTCCTTGCTCTCTGAGCTTCATTTTATGCTATGGTAGAGTGAGGTTATCCTTCTGATTTTCTTGAATTGTTGGGCACCTCATTCTAGGATTAATTGGCAAAGGTGCACTAAGAATTGAATGAGTATAAGTCATAAAAATCAAGTCTATCTAAAAGGCTCCTTCTTCACAAAGCTAACATTTTCCCAGTTCCAAGAAAAATTCTCAAGAATCTTTCTCTAAGGCATTTCAGGCAATAAACAAGCATTTCAAAAACTGCTCTTATGTTTTTAAAAAGTCACTCTTCTTCCTCTCTTTTGATTCCTTCCTCCCTGTTGCAGTGTCAACATACCCCCAATAACTTCCTGGCCAAGAATCTGGAAAGGTACCATATCATATCCTGTCTAGCTAAGCTATTTTTCTACTACTGAAAGGAATTGGAAAGCAATAAAGAAATAGCTTCTGGAAGGAAATACATCAACATACTAAAATTTGATCAATTGTTAAGGTGAGAAACCAGATTGTAGGGGGTTAAGAAATTAATGGGATATACAATATCCTTTTTGCTTCCTACTTTGTATAAGGAACCAAATGGTTTAACATTTGGAAAGTGTTTTGCAAACCTTAAATCAAAATAAGTGCTAGCTATTTATCATCATCATCATCATCATCATCAATCATCATCATCATCATCATCATCATTGCCATATCCTCTTTTGGGGGGGATTTGGGTGTTAAGAATATTTAAAAAAAAAAACTAATAAAGAAGTGAATAGGAAGGCAGGAAGGAGAAAAAAATTGACTACAAATTGTTTTTTCTAGAAGTTTACCTATGAGAGAAGAGAACCATAAGACAATTCCTCAAGAAAACTGCAAAGTTTATAAGGACTAGAAGACTGGGCATGTTTGTAGGCAGCAGAGAAGGAGCTATCAATGAAGATGACAATTGAAGGTGGTCTTCAGAGGGGCAAGCTTTAGAGGGCACTGGAGAAATTATGGCTGACTTCACAACAAGAGGTACTGGCCTTAGCAAGAATGGCCATATCTTTCTCAGAAACTAAAGGAAAGAATGACGTATTTGAGTGTACAGAAGAGGGGAGAAATGAAGAGTCATGACAGGTCTCTAAACAAGAAAGCAAGGTTCTGTGATGACACAGAGAGGTGAATAAAATGGTAAAGGAAGACTGAAGAAACATCTAGGAATAGTTATTAGAGGAGGTGGCAGGGGTGGAGAGGAAGGCTTATCTTATGCAACACTGAAAGACCAGACAAGGTCAAATGACAATAATTTGTAGTATGCTAAGTCAGTGTAAGATTTGATTTCTTTTTTTTTTTTAATTTTTACTTTATTTTTCCCCCCGTTTTTCCCCTACCCAACCTCCCAGAATAGCAGTCCCATAAGATATCGCTTCCTCCAATCTGCTCTCTCCCATACCTTCTCCCATACCCCCATCGACTTTTCCCTTAGAGGAAGATGAATCTTTGTGTCCCAATGCCTGCACATCTTATCTCCCAATTATAGGCAAAAGAGTATTAATAATAGTATTTATATATATATTTGAAACATTTAATGTTACGACCTTGAATTTCAGATCCATTTCCTTCCTCCCTTGTCACCCATTCCTTCTTGGGATATAAGTAATTCAGTATATGTTGTACATGTCTAGCTATGCAAAACATTACCACAGTAGATATATTGTATAAGGCTGCTTATAATTCCCTCCCACTCATCCCACCCCCCACCTGGTCCATTCCCTATTTGATCCTGTCCCTCTTTTACAGTTAATATTTGATTTCTTGTAGCAGCATATGAACAATAGGAGAAAAGGTAGATGGTGGGAGGCATCTGAGGATTAGGGCTTAGCAAGGTATGAGTGGTGAAAGACAAAGTGATTAAAGGGGAGAAGTATGTAATTGAAATGGTTAATTACAAAGTGAATAGTGCAAAGGGAGGAAAGGGACATCAGGGAAGAGTAAAGTGACTGGAGGTCAGGGTGAGAATGCAGAATAGGTGGCTGAGGCAGAAAGAGAAATGGAAGGTAGAAGGTTGTGATGAATGAAGAATCAAGGGCTCTAGAGTATTGCAGGAGAACAGTTTTAGGCAAAAGAAAAGATAAACCATCCCTATGTGTGCCTAAGGTGGAGTAAAAGGTGGGGGAGATGGGATCTGGGGAGACTGATGCACTAGGAAGGCAAGTTATTTAAGTCATCAATGTTTAAGCTGAAATCTACAATATCATACCAGGAATCAATCACTTCCTAAAGCACAAGCCGTTGCATATAATATCCATGTAATAAGTATTTGTTAAATTAAATTAATACAAATAAATGAAAGAACTTTTTTTAAAAAAATAGATTTTATGTATCAAAGCTCTCTAAAGAAAGGCACAATGGTGTTTTAAAGAATTTTACTTTTAAAACGATACCTAGATTGGGTGGTAGATATCTACTAATAATGATATCCTAAGCACATTTTTGGGAAAAGGCCTACCAATCTTGTCAAGCCACTAGCCCTATCTTTGCCAAGTGACCCTGATTTCCCTGGATGCCATGAAGGAAAGGCAAAGATTAATTAAACAAAATGGTCATTAATTAGGTGATAGAATCATCAGCTAAAGAGTGCTAGATCCTAATGGTGTGGGGCATGATAGGGGCCTCACGGGAGTCTGAAGAATGGCAAAGATCTGAACGAAAATGTCTGTATTTTGCAGCTAAGCTCTCTATGCTTTTATTATAACTGGTCCTGGGTCTGAATATAAAGTGGTGGCTGGCACTGACAAAAGCAAAGAGTCATCTTCCAGGACAAATGATTCCTTTCTACTGAAAACAATGACTATTACAAATGCAAGTGTATAATCCCAATAACAATCTTTCTACAGATTCAGACAGAAGACAAAGGTAAACATATATGAATGATAATACATGGAGGACAAACATCTTTATGTAGATATAGTCAAGATATAATGAAATCTTTAAAAAAAACAGCGTATCTACAAGAAAACATTCAAAATATGATATGATTCATGGGAATGGAAAAAACAGCTTAAGATTTGTCTGAACTATTGTTCTCATGGATATGCGCCATGTGGCATTTCCACTACAATCTTCATGTTAACTAGATAATTTTGATGAAACTAGTCCTTTGATAAATAGGCTAAAACATCAGGGAATTCAGCAATAATCACTGAGCAGAAGAATTTTTCAGACCTTAGTTGGCTGACAAATTAATGTCTGTCATATTCTATAGGGATAAAAGATATTCTGGATAAATCAAAACTGATCTAATGACAAAAATCATCTTTTCCCAGTTTTCTTTTAGTTTATATAATGTCTTAAGTATCTGCTTCTCCAAGAAGGACAGAATAACTTAAATTTCAATTTTTCCTACAAATCCTCTCTCTCTCTAACACACATACACACACACACACACACACACACACACACACACACACTGTTCCTATGGACCTGAATATTGCTTATAACCAACTGCTTCTTTTAAACTTCGGGGATTTTTTTTTTGTTAAGTTATTTGCAAATTTAAATGAAGCAAACTTCTTTGCCTGACTTTGCAAGCCATATTTATTCCTAGAAATGGCAAAAATACATCATATACAATTACATAGATGAACATATAATATTTTTCAAATATATATATATATATATACACACACACATACACACACACACACACACACACACACACACACACACACACACACACACACACACACACACACCTACATACCAGATGGGCTTTAGAAGCATTTAAAAGAAAATTTCTATTCCAGGTAATCAATGATAAATAGGACTTTTATTTAAAAGATTTCAACAAAACCAAATTTCAACAATTTTATAAACAAAAGAAAGATAATACACATTTTGTATTCACCATCTGCTTTACAATGATTCAATAAATGATTTGAACAGAGAAATCTGATTGAAGATAGTTATACCAGTTACCAAGGCTATGAGAATCTCTCTTCTATAGTTCCTTTATTTGATTTTGTTTGTGGAAATTTCTTTAGATAAGATTCAAAGCCTGATCAATTACAGAACCATCGAGAGGCTTAAATACAAAATCTTTTGATTATATTTTTATATTTCAGACATTTCAAAAAATCTACTTGTGTACTTTTCCTGCGTTTCACTGTGAATTATTAACAATACTAAGAAAACATTAAACTTTTGACAGGCTTTAACAGAGAAGGCAAAAAATATTTTCTTATATCAAGTATAGACATATTGGAATATAGATTTTATAGTTTATATTCATGAAAAACAAATTTTTGAATTTCTGTGTAGTGACCTGTCAAAAAGTGATTCCAACACAGAAAAAGAAAAATTTATGTGAAAAATCTAACACATTTAAACAAGAAGATTAAGTCCCACACATTATGGAGTCTTTTTTTCAGTGGCCTTTGGAAGTCAGAGCAAGACTTTTGTTTCTGAGACAGCATTTGGAGAGATGTACTATATATATTATATATGGATATATATATAGTATCTATATAGTGTATGAATATAGTGTATATACCACATATACTATATATATGGACAATCTAACCTTTTTAAGTAAAAAAACCCTATGGTACAGTGGCATAATAATAACATGAGAAGTCTGCCTTTAAAATAATAAAATGCTGCAAACTTTATATAGAATTAGAAACCACCAATGTTAATTTTATTATCATTAAAAACAATGTGTGTGAAACCAGGTTAAACCTCAGTGATTTTTACTAAGAGTAGGGAAGCCAATGGGAATAACGCCAATGGTTGGCCAAGCATTTATAATTTACTAATGTAATGGAGGACTTTCTAAGACTGCCATCAAAGATATTATCTCATTTGATCTTAAGAATGATTATAAGTGGTAATCAGGTCTTGTAGTGTTACCCTCATTAAAGAAATGTGAGAGGAGGGTGGCAATTCCAATAAATTTAAGCTACCAACAAAGGTTTTTTTTGTTTTGTTTTGTTTTTAAAGAGCAATTGGGGTTAAGTAACTTGCTCAAGGTTACAGGGCTAGTCATTATTTATGCGTGGGTGCTCATTTTCTGAGGCCGGATTCGATCTCGGGTCATCCCAACTCCGAGGCCAGCGCTGTTACTCACTGCGCCACCCTAGCCGCCCCTCCAACAAAGGTTTTTGAGGCACATGGCTAGAGAACAACAAAGCTTCCAACAGGCTCAGGAAATGACCCTCCCCTCCCACCCCAAAATAAAAAGCCTGAGTAGATGGAAGGGTTAGATGAAGAAGTGACTGAACAAATAAAGGTTACAAAGTTAAGTGTCTTTGTGTTTATAATCATTATATCTTCCCCTAAATCACATATCCTATTTACATATGTTGTTATTGTTCAGTAGTGTCTGACTCTTCAGGGTCTCATTTGGGCTTTTCTTTCGCAAAGATACTAGAATAGCTTGCCATTTCCTTCTCCAGTTCATTTTACAAATGAGGAAGTTGAGGCAAATAGGATTAAGTGTCTTGCCCAGGGTAAGATAGCTAAAAAGTGTCTGAGGCCACATTTGAACTCAGGACTTTCAGGCCCAGATTTCTATCCACTGCGCCACCTAGTTGCCCATTTAATATATGTGCTTGATATTTCAAAGTTATAATTTTATAGGAAAATAGCATTACTGAGTGGACAAGACTATTGTGCTAGCTTTGAGTTTATTAACAACTGCCTTGAGGATCTAAGAGCCCAATATACACAGGAATAGCCCAACCACCATTCATTGATAACCTATCAAATTGCAAACAGAAAGGCCAAGTATAATATTTCCACTGAAAAGCTAGTCCTAAAAATCCAAATCTACAATATGGTAGCAAACATCTAATCCAGTTTAGGCGTAAAAGTATCAGCCTAAGAGCCAGGAACCTTGGACTCCATTCTTGCCTCTGTAATTCTCTAAATTTCTTCATCTTCCATCTACAAGTTTATCCACTGTATGACCAAATGATCTCTAAGCTCTGACATTCTGTGAGTCTATGAATCATAGGTTATCTTATCATTGTTCTAAGGTAGGTAGGGCAAGAAGCCTCTCTGAATCCGTGTCTAATGGGGAAAGGAGAAAACTATAAATGCTATCTTACATTTATATAGTACCTTTCAATATATACCAGCATACTGATAGTCATTCTCATCATAAATAAGGCATAAGGAAGCTGCAGCTAAATAGAAGGATGGTGTGGAGGATTTGTTTAAAGAGGCAAATGAGAGAATGACAGAAATGGTTTCATTGTGTACTCAAAGGCAACATAAAACATCATATCATGAAAGATTGTCATCTTGCCTCTCAGGGTTCATGATTAGCCTAAGCAAAAAGGTCACCAGGAAGATAACTTGCAGATTATGCATCAACATATATTGCAGAAGATGAAAGAGAAAAGAAAAGAAATTCTATGGAGAGTTTTAATGTGAAGCATAAGGAAGTATGTTGAAAAAATGTTGGAAATTATTGTTTGATACTAAGAGAATAAAAAAAGCCAAAGAAGCATCATGCCAGTAAATATTCAATATTTTCTTAAAAATAAAGTAGGGGAAAAAAGCATTGTCCATGGCAATTACTGGGTTTTAACATCAAAACAACAACAAAAAAGTTAAATTAACTATATATAACCTACAGAAAATGACTGGTCATCAAAGTAGATGCCATTCCGCCAATTGCTGTTTCTTGGCAATCATGCCATTGATTAATTAGCACAAAGGTTCACATCACTTTCAAATGAGAATCACAGAATCTCAGAGGTGGGAAAGACCTTGTTGTTCAGTCATTTTCAGATGTGTCTGAGTCTTCATAACCTCATTTGGGGTTTTCTTGGCAAAGATACAATAGTGGTTTGCCATTTCCTTCTCTTTTTTTTTTGTTTTTTTTTTTAAACAAATACTTTATTAACTTCTGTTTTACATCATTCATTTCCGCCAGATTTTGAGTTACAATCATTTTCCCCCCATTATTCCCCTACCCAACCTCCCAGAAGAGCAGTCCCACAAGATATCGCTTCCTCCAATCTGCTCTCTCCCATACCTTCTCCCATACCCCCATCGACTTTTCCATTAGAGGAAGATGAATCTTTGTGTCCCAATGCCTGCACATCTTATCTCCCAATTATAGGCAAGAGTATTAATAATAGTATTTATATATATATTTGAAACATTTAATGTTACGACCTCGAATTTCAGATCCATTTCCTTCCTCCCTTGTCACCCATTCCTTCTTGGGAGATAAGTAATTTAGTATATGTTGTACATGTCTAGCTATGCAAAACATTATCATAGTAGACATATTGTACAAGGCTGCTTATAATTCCCTCCCACTCATCCCACCCCCGACCTGGTCCATTCCCTACATGATCCTGTCCCTATTCTATAGTGGGTACTTCCAACCTCCCCTCCCCCCAAGGATGCCCTCCCATCCATCATCCCTCCTCTCATCCCCCCTCCCCCTATCCTGCTGCAGGTTGAGATATCCCATTTAGTATGTATGTCATCTTCTCCCTGAACCAGATTCAATGGGAATGTGGTTTTGTCTTTTTAGCCTTCCTTATTCTCCCCCTCCTTTGCAACCACTTCCCCTTGCTTCTTCTACATGGGATAGTTTACCCTACCCTGTCTCTCCCCATCTCCTCTTGCCACTTTCCTCTCTCACCTCATAATTTCATCCCTTGAGTATTCTCCCTTCCCAACAAATTCAACCTATGCCCACTATCCATATATAACTGTAACCATATACACACACATTCACATATGTATTCATATGACCACACCCCCTCTTCCATTATTTTCATAGTGAGAAAGATATCATCAGTCACAGTTATTGCTTTTCCATATAGGAATGTAAATAGTTCAACTTTGATAAGTTCCTTTTTGATTTCTTTTCCCTGATTACCTTCTCAGGCATCTCTTCCTTCTTGTGTCTGGATGTCAAATTTTCTATTCAATTCTGGTTTTTTCCTCAAGAATGCTTGAAAGTCCTCTATTCCACTGAATGACCATATTTTCCCCTGAAACAAAATACTCAGTTTGGCTGGGTAGGTGACCCTTGGGTTCATTCCCAGCTCTTCTGCCCTCTGGAATATCATATTCCATGCCCTTTGATCCCTCAGTGTAGAAGCTGCCAGGTCCTGGGCTATTCTGATTGTGTTGCCACAATATTGAAATTGTTTCTTCCTGGCTGCTTGTAGTATTTTCTCCTTGATCTGGGGATTCTGGAACCTGGCTATAATATTCCTGGGAGTTTTCTATTTGGGATCTTTTTCAGGAGGTGATCTGTGGATTCTTTCAACCTCTATTTTGCCCTCTGGATCTAAAACATCAGGGCAGTTTTCCTTGAGAATTTCTTGAAGGTGATTTCTAGGTTCTTTCTTTGATCATGGCTTTCAGGTAGTCCAATATTTTTTAAATTGTCTCTCCTGGATCTATTTTCCAGGTCAGTGGTTTTTCCCATGAGATATTTCACATTGCCTTCTAATCTTTCGTTTGTTTGGATCTACTTAACATCATCTTGATTTCTCATAAAGTCATTAGCTTCCATTTGCTCCAGTCTAACTCTGAAGGAATGAATCTCCTCAGTGAACTTTTGAGATTCTTTTTCCATCTGGCAAATTCGACTTTTTAAGGCATTCTTCTCCTCAATGCCCTTTTGGGCCTCCTTTGCCATTTGAGCTAGTCTATTTTTTTAGGTGTTGTTTTCCTCAGTCAGGCTGTTGACCCTCATTTCATACTTTTCCTGCATCCTTCTCATTTCTCTTTCTAATTTTTCCTCCACTTCTCTTATTTGATTTTTAAAGTCCTTCTTAAGGTCCTCTATGGCCTACAACCCACTCATGTTTTCCCTGGGGCTTTTGGAGCAGGACTTCTGACCTCACAGTCCTTTTCCTGCTCTATGCCCCCAAAATAGGAGTCTAGGGTTGCATTTTTCTGTTTCCTTTGCCTTGGCATGTTGCACTTAATTGCTTGACTTTTGGGCTTGTTGCCACACTATGGCTTTAAGGCCAGATAGAGGAATTTTCGTCCCGAAAGTGTGGGGGGCAACTTCCGTTTCTGGCAAGCTGTAAACCCACCCACAACTTCCACCCTAGATCACAATCCAGATCCAGGAGGTTAAAGCAAGAGCGATTACCCCCCAAGACTGATCGCTGGATCTCCCCACGATTTGTAGGCTGGGAGCCGGAAATGCCTATGAAAACTACACAATGGCGTGTCTCCTCAGCGGCTTCTAGCCCCCAGGGGAGGGAGCTGACGCATTCCCCAAATGCAGGTCCCAAAGTCCATAGGACACTAACCTCTTACTTTGTCCTAGGCAAGTCTATGTTGATAATTCTGGCGTCTCCACAGTTCCTGGTGTTCTGGGGTTCCTCCAGCCGGCTGCTGGCCCTGCCGCCCTAGGGCTAAAACCTCGGCTCACGTGGACCTGGGCTCGGCTCGGCTCCTGTGCTCTGCGCGCTGCCAGCTCCCAGACCACTGCGCTGGTCCTTCCTGCAGGGTGCTGGGCTGTCCTCAGCGGGAGGTTAGCTTCTCTGTGTCGTTCTGTGGGTGCTGGGGCTCCAGAAGTTTTTCAGAGTCCTTTTTTACATAGTTTGTGGAGAATCTGGGGGCAGAGAGGCTTGGAGGAGCTGTTTTTACTCCGCCATCTTGGCTCCCCATTTCCTTCTCTTTAGAGGCCATCTATTCCAGCTCAGAGCTGAAAATGATTGTCTTTACAACTTTCCCAGGTGGTTATCTAGTCTCTGCATAAGGACCTCAAATGAGATGGAACTTGCCACTTTCAAAGGTAGTATATTCCACTTTTGGATAGCTCTAATTGTTGGAATTTTTTTCCCTTACACCAAAGCTAAATAGATCTCTTTGCAACTACTAGTCAATGTTTCTAATTCTTTCTTCTGGGGTCCATGAAGAAATGTGTTTGAATCTTAGTTATGATATTTTCTATTTATGTGACCTTAGGCAAAACACAATCTCTTTTTTGGGGGGGGGGCCTCATTTTCCTTATGTGTTTAATGAATGGGTTGGATCAGATAAGCTCAAAGATCCTTTCCAAGTCTAAATCTATGATCATAAGAAGTCTAATCCCTTTCCCATGTGACAGTTCTTCAAATTTCTGATAACAGCTATCATGTCAACAAGTATTTAGTTCTCCAGGTTAAATATCTCTAGTTCCTTCAAACAAATCTCACTTAGTTTTTCTCTACATATTAGAGTATGCATTGTATTTCATGCTACACATGAGAGAAACAACATGATATAATGGGAATAGTATAGGATGTGGTAGTCAAAAAGACCAAAACTTAAATTTTGGCCTTAACATTCATTAGGTGACCCTCATGTTAGTGTGTTAGTATCCACTGTAAAAAGTCTTCTCCTCTCTAGACTAAATATCCCCAGTTCCTTCAACCATTCTTTATATACTATTACCTCTAAGCCCCTGACCAGTGTGGTTACACTCTACCTTTTCAATGCTTATGAAAGAAAAGATAAGAAAAAAGATAAGGAAACCATTTTATAAGAAGAGCTCCTGACCTATTCAAATGAGCTACTAATGCTGAAAAAAACCTGGAAATTAGTTAAAAGGAAAATATATCACCTAGAGTGTTAACTACTGACATTTAATCAACATAAAATAACTGTCAAAATTAGGAGGTTAAAAGTACACAAGTGCAAAAGTACACAAAAACAATTAACCAATTCAGGGAGCAAATGTTAGTGCTCCTGGACAAAGGGAGAGACTTGGGAGCCAAGGGCAACAATGGTTTGTAGTACAAGTTAATTTGCAAAATGCCATGGTAGATGATGGAAGATTACAAGTAGTAATCACCACATGAAACAAAGAAGAAAAGTAGAGGAGAAAACAGATCTTCAGAAAGTTTGGTATAAGGCCCAACTAATTCAGGCAATCCCAAAAGTATTTCTAAATGAAACTTAAAGGGCAATAAAATGACTGAGAAATGGAACTTATGAAAATGCTTCTCCAACAATCCATTACTTTATTTGATGAAGATCAGAACATCACATTTAAACTTGTAGATCTATATAACAAATTGAAACAGGAGGGAAAAGAAATGACAATTAAGATAATGTGACAGGTAAGATCAGCTAGACCAAGGACAGTCCATAAACAAGAAAACTGCTGGAGGTGACAATGAGAAAATCAATTTAGTATATACCCTACAGCATGGAAGATTCCAAAGAACTGGTAAAAAAAATTTTTAATGGTCTTATCACCTAAAAAGACAATCAAGAAGATGTTAGCAATTATCACCCCTATGACTAGTGTCTTGTGTAATGAGGTAATATGTGTAAAAGTGCTTAGCATAGTACCTGGCACAGAGCAGACCTATAAATCTTTGTTTCCTTCTCCTTCCCTTCCCCTTCATCTCTACAAAAATATTTAAAACCTTGAACTATTTGTATATTATAGAATCTCAGAACTGGATATGATCTGAGAAACCACTGAGTTTAAACTATCATTTTAAAAAATGCCCTTTGCAATATATATCAAGCAAATGATCATCCTTAGCTTAAAGGTATATAAAAAGAGTAACTCCTAGGAGGGACAAGGGAGAGGATTCCCTTTTTTTGAGAAGAACCACTGGAAAAACTGAATAGCATTTTGGCAAAATTTGGTTTAGATGAATATCCTAAATACTAGAAGAAGCACAAAATGGATATACCACCTGAAACCGAAATGTCTAGAAAAAGAAACTTTTGAAGAGATAAAATCAGATAACTTTTGTTACTCTACCTAGGGAAGGAATTCTAAACCAAAGAAGAGCAAAAAGAAATTGGAAAAAAATAAAATACATGTACACACATGAAATATGAATGCTCTTATCCAGACTGTGACAAAGTTTAATGCATAGTCAACTGAATTAATCTATCAGTTCATCTATGCTAGACAGGCACTGCAGATGAACAATGACCTGAGATTAGATTTAAAATGAAGGTTCATAAACTGGATTACATTTGGGAAATTAATTAATGCTTCCAAAAATATCAAATTGCTCACTGATTTAAAATTCTATCTTCCAAAAACCAAAACTCTCTCAGAAATGATATATCTTAGAACACTCTAACTCTGAAGAATCAAAATTGTAGGTGACTATAAAGGTGATAGAGGGGGTGTGGGGGGGGTGTGGGGAAGAGGAGAGGGAGAGAGAAGCAAGATAGCTGCATATTATTAACACTATTCTTACACTCAAGAAGAATAAAATACATGATCCAGAAAATATACAAGAAAAGAATCTGGACCAGTCATGCAGTAAGAAAAAAATGGACAGATACCTTTAACATTACACTGATGCTTAGGGAACACCAAAAGGCCTAAAGTTAGGCCTCTATCAATGTGGCTATGATTTCTTTGGAGGTTACATGGGTAGAACATGGACAGAAGTCACACAAGATGGGGAAATATGAATGCACTGTTTTCTGTTCCACTCAAAGAAACACCCCTATCTATGAGATCTCTGATCCCAGTAAAGCACTTATTGATGTATTTATGGGTTGCAAATGCTTTCCTAGCAACAATTCTAGAAGAAGATAATGGTGATGATTATCCCATTTTTATAGATGAGGAAAATAAGTCTCAGAGAATTTAAATGATTTGCCAAAGGTAATACAGCTCAGAGAAAGAGTGCAAAGCCACAAGCTCCCAACTCCAACTGTAGGGCTCTTTCCACTATAGACCAAGCGAACAGGATATATGACATGTATAAGTAGTCTGTACCAAGGCATTCAGAAACTAAAGAATGGCTCTACTTCTAATGAAAATAAATTTAAATTCATTATTAATTATTGTCATTCAAAAAGAAAAACTATACAAAGAACCTAGCAGAGGATGTTTGAAAGTATCAATAAACATGGTTATTGATTGATTAATAACATATTGCTAGATACAGACAGAGACATATATAAGGTAGGGAAAGTGAGAGGGAACACCTTTCTTTTTGGACTGGGTCTATGACTTTATCAATATAGAAAAATCCTGATGGGGAAATTCTCTCTACCAATGCAGATAGGGACTTCATCTACAACTTTTAAGACATAGAGAATTGTCTGGAGCACTGGAAAGTTAAGTGATTTGCTCAAGGTCACACAACCAAGAAGTAGGATGTGAACAGAGATCTTCCAGACTCCAAGGTCACCTTCTAATAACTATAACATACTGCCTTTTTCTAGATGCCTCAAGGTCAAAGTCAATGCAGCTTTAAGCATGATTTCAAGGATACTTTCTATGTATGTAACAATAATAATAGCTAACATTTATACAAGCAACTAGGTGGCACAGTAGATAGAGCACTGGGCCTGAAGTTAGGAATACCTGAGTTCATAGCTATTCAGTGCCCCTGGCACATAGTAGGTACTCTGAAAATATTAGTTATCATTGTTGTTGTTATTTTAGCACTTTTAAGATTTTCTGTTTTACATAATATTCCTTATAACCACCCTTTGTTAACCCCATTTTACAGAAAAGAAAACTGAGCAAATATATTTATATAGAATTTTTTTTAATCCTCAACCATGTGGTGTTAATTATAAATATTTATGCATCCTATGGCCAATGGCTGCACATCAGGCACTAAATTGTCATTGACAGTTCTCCCATACATTAGTGCTGAAAAATGAAACTAGATGGACAATCAGATGCACTACTTTTATAAACATTTTACATGGTATTTCTCTCTGTCACATAAGCTCAACAGTTAGGTTCTACAATATTATGTGAATCCTGTTCACAAAAACCCACGACTCCTTCCTGGCTTACGAACTGTCTAATTATTTAAACATCAGAAAGAGACTTGAACTATCCCAAGAGAAGAGTCAAACATTTGCCATCCCTAGACACTCCTGTCTAATGGTCTAGCATCTTGGGAATTTGTTCAGTCTGTTTCATGGAAGCCAGCCAACACAGCCAAAAGGTCATCAATTCTCTACAGCCTTCCCCAGAAACAGAAATAAACTGGTGCCAATAAGTTTCTGGAAGTTCCAGAAGACCACTAATGTATTTGGGAGAAGAAAAAAAAACCCAGTCAAAACATTTCACCTCACAGATATGACTAAAAGAAACATAGGTGACTGAGTGTTCTCCATCAAGAGCCCGGGCACTAGAAGACAATACTGAAAAGGGGCTTGGTAATGCTTCATGACATAGCAGAAATCTATTGAACTCGTTCTCATTTCTCAGTATGCAAAGCAGGAATATCATGGAAACTGAAAACATCTGCTTTGTAAAATACTATATAAAGGTCAGGAATTATTATTTTTTAATGAAGTTGTGAAGATTTTTCTCCACCTCTCAATTTACAGAAAGTCCATCAGTCACATTCTCTGACAAAACAAGTATTATGAATAATATTAGTAAGGTACTTTGAGAACCTCCCCTCCCCCCCGAAATATAATTAACCTAATTAAAAGTCATTCTATGAACTGAGATTTCACAAGGGGGGAGGAGGGGGAAGACAAATCACCATCCCTAACTTCTACTCTTGTTAAGAGTTCCTTCTCAAGTCAACAAGCATTTATTAAAGATTTACTATATGCAAAGCATTGTAAGAATCACTAGGTGCACCAAAAAGGCAGGGGGAAGGGTGGGGAACCAATGTCTGCTTTCAAGGAACTCACTGTACTAAGAAGACTAGATCTAGAATGGGCATTAGACATTTAATACAACTCTTTCATTTTGTGGATAAGGAAATAGGCTTGATTTTATTCTATGTACAAGCCCATGCATAGAAGCCGATATGGAATGTTCTGAATCTATCCTTCCTTAAGCTACACCTTTAATAATTTAACATGGAAATTTTCATGAGAAATATGGAGACAGCCAATAGATTTGTGATTGCATTAGTTTAGAGAACCACTGTACCACTCAACATCTTTTCTGCAACATAAATACGTAGGTTACTAAAATATATACATTTTTTAAAAGTCTAAGCTGAAAATTAATAAACCCTCTTTTCTCTAAATGGCTCAGCCAGAACTTCAATTGTTAATATTGTCTACTTTCCCAAGGTAGGGGGTAGTAGGGGGAGGAAGAGTGAGAACAGACAACAAGCAGAGAAGCAATTAACCAGACCCTCCTCCTTCTCTCAATCAGAACACACCTCATTGCACCGTTAACTCATAAAGTTCATGCTGCTGTTCTTGGACAAGTCAATTATATCCGAGTTTCATGGTTAGGAAAGGAAGAAGAAATACATTATAACTACTTTTATACAATGGGGGCACAAATATACAGTACTGAATACGTGAAAAGTGCATACAAAAGGTTTTCAGTTTTGTTTGTTTTTATAGTACCCATTAGGATCATAAGTCAGTACCAATAAAGCAGTTCTGCATAACTATCAAGTACATTTTAGTGGATTTTTGCTGATTACCTAACACAATTTGCTACTTAAAAACAGCTGTGTGAGCAATTACTATTCTTAACTTAATTCCACAAACAATTCTATTCATTTCCTGTAATGAGACCCATGTACTCCCTACGTATAAGTTTTAGATCATTAATTTCTGTAATGGCAATATACTCTTGCCTCTCTGAATAACTATGTATACATTTCTTTCCATATTTGAATCCCCATCTTTGGGAAAAAAAAAAGCACACTTCCTTGTATCCTGTTACTCCTTGAGTTACTGGACCCACTTCTCTCCTTTCCTCATGAGAACAGTCTACACTCCCTGCAAGAAATCCTTCGATTCTCCTTGCTATTGCTCCCTTATAATTTTAATTCTGCTGCTATCACTCTGCTGAAACTGCTCTCTTAAAGATCACCTATAACCTCCTAATTGTGATATCCAATATCCTGTTCTGAAGCCTCATTCTCCTTAATCTCTTTACAGCATCAAACAGTGATGACCCTACAACTTTCTTTTCTTTTGACTTCAGTGACACTATCCTGTCCTAGCACTCTTCTAACTTTGATTCTACACTTCTTACCCACTTTCTTCCTCCCCTCCTTCCCCCAACCCTGTATACATTTGCATTTCTTGGTCCTATTCATTCTCAAGTTTTCAACTATCTCATCTATGTGAATAACTGCAAACAACATTTACTACTAGTAAATATCAAATGAATGTCTCCAACCCCAATCTTCCTCCTAAGCTTTAGTTTGACAGATCCAATTGCCAGATGTATAGTTTCACTTTGATGTTTACTAGCACTTCCACTTTAACATATAAAATATTACATCATATTACATTCATCAGTCCTCCTTCACGACTCCATTCACTACTATGTTCTTTGGTGATTTCAACATCAATACAGACAAATCTTTCAATACATTGGTTTTAGATTTCTTAGACCTACTCGATTCCAATATCCTTCATCTCCACTACATTTCTGCCACCCCCCAGCAGAGCTAAATTTCTCAGACTTTGTCATTAAACACAACAGGTATTTATTAAGCATGTTTATGGTGCAAGGCACTGTGTTGTCATATACACACAGAGATGATACTACTCATGTACTGTCAGGACAGCATGGGCTTTGAATCATTTTTTTTCTAGTAGTGGTAATGGATGGGTACTGATTTATCTGCAGTCAGGCAACCAGGGATCCCTTCTGACTAACATTTGTAAAATGACTGACCAATGTTAAGGATACAGGGATGAAATTATGAGCTTGACTTCAGGGTTCTTACTAAATGGGTTACAATTATACATAATTCATGCATATTTGTTATAGAGGAATTGGTGGTGCCTATCCATTACTATGTATTTAACCACCTTCTCAATGAAGTCTTCCCTGATCCCTTCCAGCAAAAAATATTTTCTCCTTCAACCAGTTTCATATGGCTCTCAGTTTTTGCCTTATATCTCTGGTGTCAAACTCAAATAGAATGAGATACTTTATTTAGAAAACCTCAAATTAACATTATCTAAGTTATACTGTATTTTTATCTTGCTAAAATTTCCCAATTACATTTTAATCTGGTTCCAGCACATTTGGGAATTATGCAGCCCACAAATTTGACACCTCTGGCCCACATGACTTGCAATTTTGAATAACACTTAGGTGTATACAGCTTGTTTCCCTGGATAGAATGTCAACTCCTTTCTTTGAGGGAAGGAACTATGTCATTTTTTAGTCTTTATGCCTGCCCCTAGCATAGTGGTTTACAAATCAAAGGCCTAATATTCAGTGGCTTGAAATGAATTTACAAATCCAGATATCACACCATATTCTCTAAATATTTAATAACTAACCCTTTAAATTTTTTAATCTGGTTTTTTTAAAGTAACGGGAAAAAACTGATGTATTTCATACAAGTAGCATTTACATATAGCTATAACAGTGGAAAATTCTCCTAGAAATTCCAAATTTTACCCTTAAGAGAATACATTTCCCAATTCTACTTACCTAAATTAATGACCAAGAATGGTATATATACATGTTAGCTTTTCATTCACTCTATAGAATTATTTCAAAGAAAGCCTATGATTCAATGCAAGGGAGAAAGGGGTAGAGAACAAAAAACATGAATCTTAATTAGCTATACACCATTATTAAAAAAAAAAAAACAGAAAACAGGGTGAGACCAAAAGAATCTAACCTTTATAATTTTAAGCAATGAAAATCGTATCAATTTATTCTAGCAACAGTTTTCCTGTGGTTACTTCAGTTATGACTCAGCTGCTTTATTTAACCAGCTACTAAACTCAAACTGCGTATCACAAAACCATCTGCAAAAAGTCCCAAATGTGCAGACTTCCATGCGTGAGTTCCTAATACATTGTTCTATTGAGAATCAGTGCAAGGTCCAAATAGTCAAGGCCAGTCTGTCCTCTGATACCACGGCCAATCATGAGGGCTAGGTAAGTCTGCCATTTCTCTCTCCCCATCCTATGCCCCCAAATCTTTTTTTTAATTCTTGATTTTTTTTGACTTATGTCATAAACAAGCAGTCTCCACATTTACTATTTTTAGTATTCCTGAAAAAAATACTACAAATTGAAATTCTTTAAGAAAGAACAATGTGATTATGAAGATTATGTTCTTAATCAAGGGACTGTTGACCACTATTTATTGCACAGGCATCACAGAAGAATGGAAAGAATATAGGGCTTATAGTCAGAAGTTCTGAACAAAGGGAGATTATTCATTCAGCACACACTCAGTACCGCCTATCAAATATACTCTAAGGACTGGAGTGGTCTGGGAACATTTTGTGAAGGAGGCAGGATTTCTAATGAGTCTCAAATGATGAGTAGAATTTCCATAAACAGAGGGAGGAAAAGAGAACATCTTGAGAAATGGAAAATGTTATAGTACAAGATGCTAGTTGGAGAAAGGGGAAGGGAATAAAGATTTTTATAGCTATGTGCCTCGCAATCAATAATCATGTAAGTGCCTAATATGTACCAGGCATAGTCCTAACCACTTTTTACAAATATATTCTCATTTGATACTTACAACAAGCTGCCAATAATCACTATCTTCATTTGGGAGCTGAGAAAACTAAGGCAAAGAGAGGATAACTTTCTTGCCCAGGGTCAAACAGCTAAGTGTCCAACAACAGGTTTGAACTCATGTCTTCCTGACTCAGGCTCAGCTCTCAATCCACTACACTACCAGCTACCTTGATGGGCACAGAAAAATGTAATGAGAATAGAATGTTCCTGTCCACCTTAATTAGAATCTAATTAGAATAGCAAATAAGTTTTCAAGAATGGCCTCCTTTGCTAGATATTACTCACTATGGTCATGTGAGCTTCAGAGGGACACTCTCCTTGCAGACATATGCTGAGTCAGTAGATCTTGGGGCCAAGTCTCATTACAGGTTGATTTATGTTAATACCTGAGGAGGCCAGTTCAAGTACTTTGCCCAAAGCCACTGTTCATGGAGAGGAAAGACAAGTAGGTCTTAATAAAGATCCTTTTTTTTCTCAGAATACAGACTGAATTTCAGGGGTTCCAAATCCCACAGAATGAAACCTTAAGGAATCACATTCTTATATGATATGATGAACAAAACAAAGAAGGAAATCACAGAATACAAGAAATCTTCTAGCTTTGTGACCTGTATTACCTCATTACATAAATGTTTTACCTCAGTGGTCCTGCATGGCTGTTTTAATTTCTCCAAGAAGGTCAGTTATTAGCATAATATAGCTCATAATAAAAAATAAAATTCATTGGCACCTGGATTCAAATCCTGGCACTTCTAAGCTACATATCTTCAAGAAAATCATTTCCCCCCTCCAGACTCTTTCATATGTGAGCATAGTATAATTCTACAAATCTAGTAGTTAACAAAATGCAAATGATATACCTAGATGATATATTAAAGTTTACTAAGGCTATATAAGAGGATAAACAGAACAATGCTATAGCCAATCACATAAAATTTAATTAATAATAAAATCATATTATATTACACAAAGTTCTTAGCTAACTTTTAAAAAAATAATTTCTACTGCAATGACATATGGGAAAGAACATGGGATCTGGCCTCAAAAGACCTACAATAAAATCCTGGCTTCACCATTTAATATGTTTAACCTTGGATATTTCATCTTTCTGGGCCTCAATTTCCTCATCTGTAAAATAAGGAGATTCAGCTTGATCTCTAAGGCACAGTTTAGCTCCATGATTCACAGACAGTCTAGTCTGTAATGACATTCTTCACTGTAAAAAGTGAGAGGGTAAAGGAACACTGTGCATTAAGTTCATGGAATTGTAAGGTGCTTTACAGGATGACATTTTATATGCATACTTGAGAAAACTCTGGGCCACTTGAGTTTAGAGGAAGTTATTTCAGGAATGCTTTCCTTTGCTTCTTTGTTGTTCTCATTGTAATTTTCTCTACAGCAAACATAAAGTAGTGTTTGTTCTACCTATTACACTCAAGGTAGGAAAAATTACTCCAAAATTACCTTTAAATTTTTTTAATTACTCAAAAAATTGTCATAGCTTCTAAATGCTTAAAGATCTTACTCATCTGTTTTGTTCTCAAGGGTTTCCTGAACAAGATCAAATCATTCAAACCCTGATCTTTTCCTTTTCTTTGACCTTCAAGTCTACAGAGTTTTTCAGTTGCTGACAATGAAAGGACAGCCTACCCTTCTTCCTGAACTTCTAGCTGCTGCTGATCAGGAATCTTCATACTATAAATAGTAGCCATTTAGCTTTAAAAAAAACTTTGGAGGGGCGCTAGGTGTCGCAGTGAGTAGAGCGCCAGCCCTGGAGTCAGAAGGACCTGAGTTCGGATCTGGCCTCAGACACAATGCGCACAAACAAAAACCTAGCCGTGTGACCTTGGGCAAGTTACTTAACCCCAATTGCCCTCAAAAAAAAAAAAAAACTTTGGAAATCAGAAATTAATTCTGGGTACGATTATTTTTAGACAACATTTTAAGATGTGATCTCTTAATCCTCATCCAAGGATGAGAAACTTGGATGAGGGAATGACCCCCATTCATCACTAACTGGGTGATGTAATTGTAGGTATGCTTATGCAAATATGTGCATGCATGCTGTCTTCTGTAAATGTCATAAGCAAATGAATGAGTAAAATTGTTGGAATTTTATGGTAAGTCAAAATACTCATATTCCACAATAACAAAATAATAACTATATAATAATATAGTATTACTCTCATTCTAAATATGAGTAAATAATGTAATAAATCAAACTGACCAGCACATCACAGAGACAACTCATAGAATAGTGTTCAGAAGAGTGTCTGGACTCACACTAATAGCTATATGAGCCTGGCAAGTCACTTAATCTCTGCTTTAGTTTCTTCAACTATAAAAATTGGGACAATAATAGCAGTTTCCTCACAAAATTGTTCTGAGGATCAAATCTGTCAAAAGCACTTAGCATGGTACCTAGCATATAGAAGACATTATATAAATGCTTCCCTCTCTTTCCCTTCCTTCTCTTAGTATATCACTGAGAGTAAATGCTCATTAATGCCACTTAAATCACAAGTTTTTAGAGGGTAGGAACTTCTGTAATTATTTCAATCTATATAGTCCATAATGTAAAACTCACCTGCCAATGAAAACTAAAGCATTTTCTTTAACATTCCATAACAAAAAAACTTCAGGAAATCCAATTAATACAATCTAATCTGCCATTATTAAGCCCCCACTATGTTTCAGGGTTGTGCTGGGAACTAAGGATAGATCTGTTTAATGTTAATATTGTAAAGAATGAAATTTCTTAATGAGTTTAATTATAGGACATAGGCAAGTGAATAATAAACAACTCACATTTATTTAGCATTTATTTAGGTTTATCAAGTACTCTCCACATAATCCTGTGGAATAGGTAATTTAAGTATTATTATCACCATTTTGAGAATGAGGAAACTGAAACTAAGAGAATAAGTCACTTGTATATGGCTACACACTAGTGTCAGATATGGGATTCAAACCCAAGTCTCTTAATTATTTCAGCAGCATTCTTATTTTTATAGAAAGACTAATCTCAGAGCCAGGACGACTTGAGTTCAAGTTCTAGCTGTTACAGAATGGCCATGACCCCATGGTAAATCACTGAAGCTTTAGGTCACCGGTTCTCAAAGTATGGTCTAGAAAATATGGCAGGGTATGGATGACTGAGGACGGGGAGAGACTGATAACACATTTCAGAGGAATCCATGAGGTCAAAACTATTTTCATAATAATAGTAAGATGTTTTCATTTCTAATATAGTAAAAATTGATAGATATAAAGTACATAAAAGTTCATTGGGAAGTACTCAGTAATTTTTACACAAGAGTGTAAAGTCTTGAAATCAAAAAGTTTGAAAAATAGTGCATTAAGAAACTAAGACAATATGTTGCAGAAAACCTGGAAACATTTCAAAATATAAAAGAGAATGGAAAAAAACAATCATACATGAGACTATGAATCTCTATTATGTATGGCTTTAAGGGTATAATTACAAACCTGCATAACTTGTCTCTGTTCTGAATTTCCATAGGTCTTTAGTATTTTTTAGAAAATAAGAAGATTGATAGCTACCATTTATGTAGCATTTTGCAAAGTATTTAACAATGTTATTTCATATGATCCTCACAGCAGTCCTGGGACATATAGATCCCTAATTGCTCACTCCATTTTAAGAAGAAGATGAGGCTGAAACAAGTGACATATCCAAGCACCAAATCAGTAACATTTATTAAGCCCTTACTATGTGCCAGGTACTGGGCTAAGCGCTGGATTTGAAATTTGGTCTTCCCATCTCCCAATTCACTGCATGACCTTACTGCTTTAGTTTCCCTGATTTCTCTTTCTTTGGCTTGATTTCCTGCATCACTATCTCTTCCCAGAAATTCTGTGACCCTTCCACTACCCCAAAAATAAGCTTCCTCTTGTGGCAATAAGCATATAGTCCAACAAAACAAATTCTCCCCTTGACCCTGACTAAAGATGCATGTCTAATTCTGCACCTCTCTGCCAAGAGGTGGGAAGCATGTTTCATCATTCATCTTAAGTTTTGAGTTCTTGAGATTTTCAAAGCTGTCTAATTTTTGCATCGCCACAGTCATTGTACAAACTGTTCTGCTCCCTTCACTCCAGCACCATTCTCTCCACACCACCATGCTTTTATTCTTAGGAACTGGCCATGCAGCCAAGTAATGATGGCTTACTGCTGATGAACAGAGATCTGTACTTGTACCTGTAACAAAGCATGCCAAATCGCAACATATAATGAACTATAATGTTCTAGCAAAAACTTGTTCATAGATACCTCCTGGCTTAGCAAACACCAAAAAGAGCACACAAAGTTCATGGTTCTTTGACATCCACTGGTCATTAGAATTTTCAGAACACATCTTTATTAATATGGGGAACATTTTAGGAACTCGAAAGCCATACTGTTAGAACACAAATCAGAGAGTGCTCACATCCTATGAACATCATTTTAAAAAGCTAAATAGCTTGAGATACTTAGCTCTGTCACAACCTCTTCCTGGAACAAGAATATGAGGAAAGGGTGACTTGTTAATAGAGTGAAAAAAGGGTTAGGTTGAAAGGCAAAGGGGAACATGCTTAGCACTTTGCTCTACCCTTAAAGCCACTAGAAAATAAATAGCACTGAATGGGTTCAACTGGCCCTGCTCAGCAGTAACTGGATAAGCAAAAGAGACAAGTGGCAGTTACTTGAAGTTCTAATGAACCTCTAACTCTGTAACAGTAACTCTGGGTAACAACAGTATTGGATACTTCTGGCAGAAGGAGTGGAGGCAGCTGTAGCAACTGCAGTGGTTTGAGAAAACTTAACCAGAGAATTACAGAGAAAATCTAATATCAGAAATAAGCAGTATCTTTCCATCACCTTACAAATGTAATCTATTCTTATTAATAGTCTCCTGACATTTCAAGAGTTCAAGGGGAAGACTCTGGCTGTCCTCATCCTTGCCCTGGGACCAGTCCATATTATCTTCCTCTCGTACAATCCCACAGTGACGTCTTTTATTCCTATTCCTTGAAGTTCTTTACTAGTTACATGCTGTAGCCTGCTCACACTGACATTTCTCCTCTTGGCTGCTCTCTGTAGGAAGCTCATTTTTACTTCTCTGGATGCAATTATATTCCATGCTTTGTGGTCATATAGTAATACATACAGAACACTAGTATTAAAGAAGGCTGGGCTTTTGTTTTCAGGAAAGCATGTTTTTACTAAAGGAGTTTTGCAATTTCCCAAAAGGAATCAGCATGTTCTCCTCCCATCCAATTCTGGGCCTAATTCATTATCTATTTCTACTGACTTTACCAGAAATGCATATTGGTGAACAAACTACATAGGGTGTTCATCCGAGAGAGGTGAAATCTGGGCAATAAATGCTCTTCATCCACTTGGATCAAATGAGATACGGTAAATACAGTTAATAACAATAATAGCTACATTTATGTAGTAGTGTTTTAAGGGTGGCAAAGCACTTAACAAATATCTCATTTTATCCTCACAAAACCCTGAGAGATAGGTGTTATTATCCCCATTATACAGAGGAGAAAACTGAAGCACACTGAGGCTAAGTGCTCTTTCCAGAGTCACACAACCAGTAAGTAGCTAAGGATGGAATTGGACTCTGGCCTACCTGGGTCTAAATGCAGCATTCTGTCCACTGTGTCACTAACTACAAACCTTAAAAACTATATAAATGTTCAATGTTACGTGCATCATCATTCTTACAAGGTTCCTAGGAGGAAAGCTCTCCACAAATAGTAAGATAGCATTTAAAGATCAGCAACGGTAAACTTTTTTTAGGAGTGCCTGGTCGGACCCAAGTGAGAACTGTCACTAAGAGGATGACTCTCCCCTTTCCTAACCCAGGCCACCTCCAAAGCCCATGCCCCAACCTTTCTGTCAATGCTCCCTTCGCCTTTCTCATCTTGGACATTCACTGATATCCCCCCCCAGAAGGAACTAAGAATCCTTGATCCACTCCAACGACTGGCTCTCATCTCCCTTCCCCATGGGTTGCTCCCTTCCATGATTCCCAGCCCTGCGGTCAGTCACTTCAATATTTACAGTAGAAAATGCTTTGCAAACTTTCAAGTGCTACATAAATTCGAGCTATTATTATGATAATTGCTAAGGACTCCTGGGCTCAGCCATACCCTAAACTGTTGCACCCTTGGGATCTTTTCAAGTTGTCCCCTTGCAGTTGAACCCTCCTCAATGTGTTGGCTCTCTCCAATAAGAGAATGAGTTTTACAAGAGCAGTGCGAAGTGCATTTTTTCCATTGGTATTCCCAGAGCTCAGCAGAGTGCTTAACACATAGCAAGCTCTTAATATATTCTTTTTCAAATATTCATTCATTCACTTATCACTGTTTCTATTATTGTTAATTTTTTTTCTGTTTCTGGATATTTTTAATAATAGGAAAGGCAATGGGCTATCTTTGTTAACATAGGTGAAGTTGTGCTTGCAAGCAAGGAGCTTGACTTCTGTAAGTTCTCTTAACCACAATAATAACTGCCATGCAAAGATAGATTTGATGAAGCTCTGAATTTAGAGAAACCAACTCTAAAATGTAATACCTGCACTAACATGGACAAGAAGCTTAACCTTCCTTTGTTTCAGTTTATTCACCCATAAAGCAAAGGAGATGGACTAAAATGACCTGTAATGTCCTTTCCAGTTCTACAGCTATGATTCTATGTGAAATAATGGAGAGATTTAGGGAAGTGATTTTTAACAGGTCTTTAGAAGGGAAATACAACCAATCCCAAACAGGAGACCACTGCTTTTCATTTCACAGCTACCAAAACCAAATCTATATCCACAATGGATTGAATCAGTTAGTGTTAGTCAGCTATTAGCTCCACATACCAATTACTAGTTTTGATATATATATATATACACACATATATTTATATCACAAAAGAACGCTGCCTCCTAACCTCTACTCATCGGTGATCTCAAAGAAGAAAGGCTTAAATTGAGGAATTATCTGATCCCTTGAACAGCCATGATACTCATCACCTCTTATCATCTTGTAATCCTTAATCTTTCAGAGCTTCAGATTCCTCTATTATAAAATGACAGTTTTACATTAGATGCTTTCCAAGGTCCCTTCTAACTCTAACATTATATGATGACATGAGAATATTGTCAATATTCTTGCCATAACATCCATTACTCTTCAATATTTTACTTTAGTTTTCTCTAAAAAAAAAACAACAGTTTACTCACAACTATATCTTGGGTAATGATTCTTCCCACTACTTCATGGCACACTTTTTCTTCTACTATCTATTACTTTGGGTATATTTCTTTGTTTTTAATAGCTAGTACATACATAATACCTTAGGGGTTTCCAAATTTCCAAATTTGGAAATATTTTTAATATTTTAAATATTATAAATATTTTATATTATAAATATTTTCTCATTTTAGAGAAAAACTGGCATTTATATCATTTTAGGTTAAAAACTGCATTAACTATAATGAAGAAAACAAGATGTATGCCTATTTTAGAATCTCAAAAGTATTGGAAAATAGTTCTGCAGTGTGGTGTAGTGGATAGAGTGCTGGACTCAAAATAAGAAAAACTGGGGTTCAAATCCTGGCTGAAATGTTAGCTGTGTCACCATCAAATCATTTAATCTTTCTGAGCCTCAGTTTCCTCATCTGGAAAGTGAGGGGGTTGGACAACATGGTGAATAAGATCCTTTCCAGATCTGTCTCTACAATGCTATGATACCTAGCTTTCTTCCTTTTCCGTGATTTTTTGCTTTTCATTTGTGAGACTGGATCAGTACAATTCTGGGGCTACCAGGATACATACATACATACATACATATATGTATGTATGTATATAAATAACATATATATGTATATATATAACATATATATGTATATACACACACACACACACACACACACACACACACACACACACACACACACACACAAATATATATCTCAAGAAAATATACAGAGGCTTTAAGAACTTTAAGTAGCTGCAAAGCAAGAGCTCAGGCTCTGTGTGAATACAACATTGAGTGATTGTGGGTTTTTTTTAATGCAAATTCATATAAATTCAAATAATTCATATAAAGTGTATTCAGCAATATTCACATTTTTAAATATACAAATACTGTGACAATAAGTAATCTTCCAATAAACAGCAAATGGACAGGTAGGTAGAGTAGGTTTCAAGCAGAAATATGATGAACTGAATTCCTTAACCAGTCTCTCCCACCCTCAATTTGTACAATGAAGGAGCAAATGAACAAAATAAACAAAATCTTGTCTATTGAGCATGTGAGACACAGTGTGCAGTTATGGATAGAGATTATTAGCTCTCAAGTCCTACCTCTTACACAAATTGACTTGCGACCCTGGACAGGTCACTTAACCACTGAAGACAACTTTCTAGAACTATAAATTGTACAACACTTGCCACTGTTCATTGGTAGAGGGAGTTTCTTCAAAGGGAATTGCCTTCAACTAGAAAATCACAGGTCCTAACCATCTCTCTCAATCAAGGATAATGTTCAAAGGAGCAACTTTTAAAATATATGTTCTAGAATGAGCCAATCAACCAGTAAATGTTTATTAAGCACCTACAGGTTTAATCTGAATTTTACCCTAATAATATTAACACTATATTAAGCTTCCAAGATACAAGAAATGACAAGGGAAGATTCCCATAACTCTGTCCTTATCTATAAAATTAAAGTGTTAGACTAGGTATTTTAAGGTCCCTCTTGCAGACTCTAAAGTTCCATGGGTCTATGAGTCCATAAATAATCATGGCTAGTGTTATGTGACAACAAAATTATCTTTCAAACTCTAGTATGATTTCTTTTCTGCTTGTATACGTCATACTGACTATCTGAAAGCTTTTTTACACACTGCAATTTTCACCATCAACACTGTCAAATCAAGGAAAGAGGTGCAACAGCACCATTGGAACAGATGCCTGAAAGTCTTTCATTATACAAAACTCCAGACTTCCATGGCAGCCACAATGCAAGCAGAGGAGCTCTGCATCATTCTGCCAATGTACTTCCTCATTCACTTGTGCAATCAGGGGAGCGGCAGGGAAGTTCTTCTCACTCCCATTGTGAGAGGACATCATTTGCTAACACTAGTTTTCCTCCTTTTGAGGAAAATAGAGATGGCATGGCCTCCTCTGCTGAAGTGAATAGATCTAGGGTTGGAGTTCCCATCTGTGATATTATCAACTCAAATACTTGCTGATTCAGGCTCAGCTCTGCCTGGGATATTGATTGCCTGCAGAGGCAGTTAGCCTTTGTGTTTAGAGCTGGGCTAATGTAAATGACTTTTATTGACAGTAAATGATGCTCTACCCAAAGCAATGACTCTGGGTGCAACCCTACTGAGACTTTACTTTCTTTGTTCACTGATTTTAAGGTAGTCCAATTCTATACCAAATCAAAAAATCTCCTTCATCTTGATTTTTAGTCAGATTAAAAAAAAAAACATTTGAGTTGCTAGTAGTACCAGTATTTCATATCTAATATTGTCATTACTGTTTCATAATTTCATTAATATAAGACAGGATGAATGGCTACTCTAGTTAGCTAAAGTTAATTTAACTGACTTATACAATACAACTACATTGGGCAAAGATTTCTCTACACAGAATATTAAGTTTTAGGCATATTAAAACTCCTGTAAGGACTCTGTGTGTGTGTGACCATTTTCTAGAGTTCTCTGTGACAACGTAACATTTATAAAAGTAAAACCCTAACCTCTTTTCATCATAAGAAGTCTGCTTATCCCTTCTTAATGCACCCAGATTGAATGTGATCACCAAACACATTTTGCCTCGTTTTCTCCATTTTACATGTATCTCCCCACCATCACTAAACTATTGTTACCTTTCTAACCTGGATATACCATGGGATCCACCATACCTTGCCAGCCTAGCTGTTCTGACCTAACTTGTACAGAAAAAACCTACAACTTTGCAGTGGCATAAGAACTTGAAAATCAATGAATAGAGTACTGGCCCTGGAGTCAGGAAGACCTGAATTCAAATCTAGCCACTTAACACAGAAACTAGCTGTGTGACCTTGGGCAAATCACTTAAGTCCAATTGCTCTCAAAAAAAAAAAAGAAAAGAGAAGAAAGGAAAGGAAAGGAAAGGAAAGGAAAGGAAAGGAAAGGAAAGGAAAGGAAAGGAAAGGAAAGGAAAGGAAGGGAAAGGAAAGGAAAGGAAAGGAAGGGAAGGGAAAGGAAAGGAAAGGAAGGGAAAGGAAGGGAAGGGAAGGGAAGGGAAGGGAAGGGAAGGGAAGGGAAGGGAAGGGAAGGGAAGGGAAGGAAAGGGAAGGAAAGGGAAGGAAAGGAAAGGAAAGGAAAGGAAAGGAAAGGAAAGGAAAGGAAAGGAAAGGAAAGGAAAGGAAAGGAAAGGAAAGGAAAGGAGAAGAAAGGAGAAGAAAAGAAAAGAAGAGAAAAAGAAAAAGAAAAGGAAAAAATACCACAAACCCTTGAAAATCCCAAACTCCAGTCACAACAATTATGTTGCTTGCTCTCTCAATAATGTACTTTAAGAAATAAAGAATATCACGAACTATTTCCTATCCATACGTCTAACAGGTCATTTCTTCCGGCTCTCCTAACTTGTTTAGGAGCTCCATTTGGTGGTGCTCAGTTGGTATTTTGATGTAGGTGGTGTGAGTTGTTGGTTTAAACCTAGTAATTGTCAGACTATTTTCTACTCTGTTTTTGTTGAATAAGTTTACCTTTATAATTTAAGCTTGAATTATAAATAAATGAAAAATAAATAAAATAAAGGCTGTCACCAATCCCACTGACTTGCAGCTGTTATTTGGACGGATGGCTATGATTTAGGGAATACCACATTTTTTAAAGAATTAATTCTTTGATTTCGATGAGCACAAATAGGCAGTTCTTTACTAATAACTGTACAAGAGAGGCTAGGATTTATAACTCATAGACTAGAGTCATATAGGATGGACAGTTATGTGATCTGCTTCTAAGTGACATGTATCTTTGTTGGGAGTCCCTACATCAAAGAGAGCATGGAATCATTGGTTTCAAAGGAAAGGCAGAAAAAAGAAGAAAAGTTCATGAGAAACAATGGATAAATGAGTAAAGTATAACTGTAGTAATGCTGCATACCTAAGCATCAGAGATTTTAACGATACTAATTTGAACACTTAGAAGAAGGTCCAATTTAAAGATTTTAACTTTGTCACATTTTACAATTCAAGATTTCTATAATTTAAGAATCTCTCTAATCTTGCTGAATTTTTTTTTCCTATCCAAAAGTTTCAGACAAGTAGCTTTCAAGTCTCTTGGGACTTCTGGGGGTATGTTCTTCCCAGATTTTTACTTTACAAGGCAACAAGGTGGCAGAGTGAAGAGTTTGCTGTACTTGAACACAGGAAGGCCAGAGTTCAAATCCTGTCTCAGAAATTTATAAGCTATGTGATCCTAGGCAAATCACTTTAACTTTCTCAGTCCTCAGTGTCATCTATAAAATGGGGATAAAAGGATCCCCAGGGCTGCTGTAGATTTTATTTGAAATAATATATGTAAAATGATTCACAAAACTTAAATGCTATAAAATGTTATTATCATCATTTAACCAATGGGCTCATTAAGTCTTATGATGATAGGTGTCCCAGTCTTCTGAGCAAGGTCTTTACTAGGAGTTGCCAAGTTCTTTCTCTCAAGAACTTCTCTTTTATATTACTGAGGACATTTCTCCCATGACTGTTAAATGAGGGAAGAAGGAAGAAGATATAGAACTAGTTTTGACTGACAGTTTGAACCTACAGCTTTAAGGTATTCTTCAAGTGTACAGAACTGGATCCTCAAAAGATGTCACAAATTGGGAATGTTTTTGCTGGTTTTTTAAAAAACAGAAATGTAATATTTTTGCCATTTTTCTTCACCATGCTACATCACTTAGCTTAAAAAAAAACAGAATGTGATACAGTGTAGTCAATGAAACTGATTTTAAAACAGAACCTGGTCTCTTAATTCAACAATAAATAATTCATTAAATACCTATACAGTATGCAAAATCTTATGCTTGATATAGAAGGAAGAAAACACTAATTTAAATAAAAGATGTATAAAGTTTAATAGATGGGTAACATGCACACCAAAAGGAATGCATACTGTTTCCAGAATTTAATTCAATTGAATACAATAAACATTTAAGTCCTAGCAGGTACGAGGAACTGCGTTAGGCACTAAGGATAAAGACTTTTTTAAAAAGAATTCCATCCTTATCCTTCAGATTATATGCTATGGGGAAGGTCATACACTGACAAGTATAATGCAAGGAAGAATGTCCAAAGTGTCAAAAAAAAAAAATAGCATCTGAACTGTGTCTTGAGATGGAGGAAAGACTCTAAGAGTAAAAGATGAGGAGGAGTTTATTCCTAGCATGGAGAACAACAGTCTTTATGAATGCACATTGGCAGGAGGCAGAGTATCAAATATGGAAACAGCTTTAATCTAGCTTCTGAGATTTTATACTTCAGTGTGGAGTGTATATAAAGGTGAATAGAGTGAACCAAGAATGGGAAGGTAGGTTGGAGGTACAGGTATATTGTGAAGACCGTTAAAATGTCAGACCAGCTGTTCCCAGTATAGCATTCTCTCTCCCATCTACATGCCCTTTGCACAAGTACAGCCACAACCATATACACACTTCTCCATTTCATAGAATGCCCAACTTCTTTCCAAGCAAGAGGACTTTTTCTGACTTTATCTGTTATTTGTGCCTTCTCCTTTTTGAAATGAATCTGTAAAATTCTTTATTATAGAAGATGGCCCTGTGGGACTGAGGTGGATAAGGAAGAGGGGATTTGAGAGATACAGAAATAAAAGATATCAATAAAAATTATTTTAAAAAAGAAATTAATGTAAATAATTTTTTAAAATTTATATCATCATATGTGTCATCTCTCAAATCCTCAACAGAAGGTAAAGTCCTTGAAAAAAGGGCTTTTGTCTTTGTATGTCCAGTCCCTAGGGCAGTGCCTTTCATTTTGTAGGCACTTAAAAGTTGTTTAAATGAAATTTATCCCATAGAAAGAAAGGGAAGCAAAAGAAGACATCATGGTAGACCTGATAGGAAAAGGCAAATTACTGGATGCAGATGTGGAAGAACTGAGTCAAGGGGGTGAAGCCAAGATGGCAGAGTAGAAACAGCACGTCCAAGGCACTCTCCCCCCAGATCACCTCCAAACTATGTAAAAGGGGACTCTGAACAACTTCTGGAGCCACAGCACCCACAGAACGACACAGAGAAGCTAACCTCCCACTGAGGACAGCCCAGCAGCCCTGCAGGAAGGACCAGCGCAGTGCTCTGGGAGCCGGAAGCACAGTGCGCCAAGAGCCAAGCCCAGGTCCACTTGAGCCGCCGTTTTAGCCCCAGGGCGGCCGGGTCAGCAGCCGGCTGGAGGGACCCCAGAACATGGGGTTCTGGCCCCAGGGCAGCCAAAGCTGACTTCAGGAGAGTGAATCACCAGCAGCTGTGGCAGTTTCCAGATTTCTCAACCCATAAACGCCAAAGACAAAGTAAAAGGTCAATATGGAACTCTGTTGGAACAGGGGGGGATGAAAGAAAGTGGTTTGGCCCCTGCCCCCGGGGAGGAGGGGAGGAAGAAGCAGAGGAGATGTGGCAGCTGCAGCTACTGCCCCTCAGCTGCCTCCAGAGCTCCGGGCCAGCAGACTGTAGGGGGACCAAGCTACCATTCAGAGGGTAATCACTCTTACTTTAACCTGCTTGGATCTGGATCGTGGTCTTGGGTGGTGCTCCCGGGGTGTGTGGCCAGCTTGTGGGGGCTACAGAGCGGGCACCCTCCTTATAGCTCTGGTAGCTACAAAGACCCCACCATTTTGGGACATAACTCTGCAATCTGGAAGCAGAATTCTACTGTGGCAAAGAGCTCAAAAGTCAAGTAAATGGCTGGCAATATGAGCAAGCCGAGGAAACACAAATAAAACAAAGAATACTTTTTGGAGACAAAAAGGATCAAAGCATGAAACAGGAGGAAAACAACAAAATCAGAATTCCTGCCTCAAAAGCTTCCAAGAAAATATGAACTAATTACAGGCCATGGAGGAGCTAAAGAAGGAGTTTGAAAATCAAGTAAGAGAAGTGGAGGAAAAATTGGGAAGAGAAATGAGAAAGATGCAAGAACATCATAAAAAGTGAGTCAACAAGACCCAAGAAAATAAAATACCGAAAAAAATAACACCAAAAGAAATAGACTAACCCAAACGGCAAAAGAGGCCCAAAAAGCCAGTGAGGAAAAGAATGTCTTAAAAGGCTGAATTTGCCAGATGGAAAAGGAATTTCAAAAAGTCACTGAAGAGAATAATTCCTTCAAAATTAGGTTAGAGCAAACGGAAGCTAATTACTTTATGAGAAATCAAGATTCTATAAAACAGATCCAAACATATAAAAAAATAGAAGACAATGTAAAATATCTCACCGGAAAAACTTCTGACCTGGAAAATAGATCCAGGAGAGATAAATTAAAAATTATTGGACTACCTGAAAGCCATGATCAAAAAAAAGAGCCTAGACAACACCTTTCAAAAAATTATTAAGCAAAATTGCCCTGATATTCTAGAACCAGAGGGCAAAATAGAAATTTAAAGAATTCACCAATCACCTCTTGAAAAAAAGACCCCCAAAAGAAAAAAACCTAGAAATATTATAGCCAAATTCCAGAGTACCTAGGTCAAGGAGAAAATATTGCAAACAGTCAGGAAGAAACAATCAGAGTATTGTGGAAACACAATCAGGATAAAACAAGACCTAGCAGCTTCTACGTTAAGGGATTGAAGGGCTCGAAATAAGATATTCTGGAAGTCAACAAAGCTACAACTAAAACCAAGAATCACCTACCCAACAAAACTGAATATAATGCTTCAGGGAAAAATATGGCCATTCAATGAAACAGAGGATTTTCAAGCATTCTTGATGAAAAAACCAGAGCTGAACAGAAAATCTGACTTTCAAATACAAGAAGCAAGAGAAGCAAAGAAAAGGCAAAGAGGAAAAAGAAATCATAAGGAACTTATTAAAGATTGAACTATTTACATTCCTACATGGAAAAACAGAAATTGGAACTCATAAGACTTTTCTCAATATAAGGATATTTGAAGGGAATATATAAGTGTGTGTGTATGTGTGTGTATGTATGTATGTATGTATGGGGAGTGTATGTATGTATAAATATATATGTGAGTGTGTGCATATGTATGTACATGTATACACAGGGGGCACAGGATGAGTTGAATATGAAGGGATGATATCTAGAAAAATAAAATTGAGAGGTAAAATTGAGAGGTGACAGAGGAATATACTGGGAGAAGGAAAAAGGGAGAGATAGATTAGGGTAAATTATCTCATATAAAAGAGGCAACAGAAAACTTACAATGGAAGGGAAGAGCAGGAAGGTGAAAGGGAATGGATCAACCTTACTCTCACTGAATTCGGCTTAATACACACTCAAATGGGTATCTTGCTCTACAGGAAAATAGGGGGGAGGGGATAAAGTGGGGATGATAGAAGGGAGGGCAGACTGGGGGAGAGGGTAGGTAGAAGTAAACACTTTTGAAAAGGGACAGTGTTAAAGGAGAAAATAGAATAAGTTGGGGGCGGGATAGGATGGAGGGAATTACAGTTAGTCTTTCACAAAATAACTTCTATGGAAATGTTCTGCATAACTACACATGTACAACCTATGTTGAATTGCTTCTCTTCCCAGTGGGGGTGAGGGAGAAGGGCAGAAGGGAAAAAAATCTGGAACTCAAAGTTTTAAAAACAAATCTTTAAATATTTTTTGCTTTTTTACATGAAACTAGAAAATAAGATATACAGGCACTGAGGTACAGAAATCCATCTTGCCCAACTAGAACATTTGGGGGTGGAGGGGGATGAGGGAGGATATAAGACAGAACAGATTGGAAGAAGGGGTATTCAGTAGGCTTGTTATTTTAGGGTGGGGGATAGGGGAAAGATCAGGAGAAAAATTTGTAACTCAAAATCTTGTAGAAATGAATGCTGAAAACTAAAAATAAATAAGTAAATTGAATAAAATAAAATTTTAAAATGTTTAAAAGTTCATAATGGAAATAAAAACATATATTAACATAAAAACAAGTAAAACTTACCCAAAAGCAACACATTCTTGTTCTCTATTTAATATTTTATTTAAATTACATTTAAAATAATTTTTAATATTTTTTTAACTTGGAGTTCCAAATCCTCTCCCTCCCTCATCTCTTCTCTCATTGATAAGGCAAGCAACCTGATAGAGGTTATATATGTGCTGTTACACAGACATTTTCATCATAGTTATGCTGTGGGGGGAAAAAGAAAGAAAAATAAGGTAAAAAAAGCATGTTTTGATCTGAACTTTGACTCTATCAGTTCTTTTTCTGAATATGGATAGTATTTTTCATCATAAGTCCTCAGCAATTATCTCAGATCATTATATTGCTAAGAAAAGCTAAGTCATTAGCAGCTGATCACCAAGACTATATTATTGTTACTGTTTACAAGGTTCTCCTGGTTCTACTCAGTGGAATTTGCATCAGTTCAAGTAAACCTTTACAAGTTTTTGTGAGAGCATCCTTCTCATCATTTTTTATAGCACACTAGTATTCTATTGCAATCATATACAACAACTTGTTCAGGCATTCCCCAATTGATGGGTATCCTTTCAATTTCTAATTCCTTCTCACCACAAAACAGCTGCTATAAATATTTTTGTACATATAGGTCCTTTTCCTTTCTGGTTTTTATCTCTTTAGAATATAGACCTAGTAATAGTATATCTAAGAGTTTGCATGACTTTATAGCCCTTTGGGCATAGTTCCAAAATTATGCTTCAGAATGGTTGAATTAATTCACAACTCTACCAACAGAGCATTAGTGTCCCAATTCTTCTACATCCCCTCAAATGCTTGTCATTTTCCTTCTCTGTTATATTAGCCAATCTGATAGGTACAGTGTGACACCTCAGAGTTGCTTTAATTTTCATTGCTCTAATCAGTAGTGATTTAGGACATTTTTTCCTATGACTACAGATAGGTTCAATTCCTTTGAAAACTGCCTATTCATATTCTTTGACCATTTATTAATTGGGGAATGGCTCTTGTTTTTTATAAATTCAACCCAGTTCTCTATATATCTGAGAAATGAGGACTTTATCAGAGACACCTACTGTAAAAATTTTTTCAGTTACAACTACTAACTGTATTCTCCTCCATGCTATTTTCTCCATTTATTTTATTCTCTCTCTCCTCTCATACTGTCCATCCTCAAAAGTGTTTTCCTTTTAACACTTTCCCCTCTTCCCTAATCTGCCCTCCTTTCTATCAGCACTTTTCTCCCCCTTATTTCCTTCCCCTCCTTCTTTCCAGTAGGGTAATGCAGATTTCTATACCTAAATGAATGTGAAACAAAACATTCTTCAAAATTTTTAAGAATTCAATTGCTTGGGGCGGCTAGGTGGCGCAGTGAGTAGAGTGCCGGCCCTGGAGTCAGAAGGACCCGAGTTCGGACCTGGCCTCAGACACTTAACGCACAGACAAATGAAAACCTAGCCGTGTGACCTTGGGCAAGTTACTTAGCCCCAACAGCCCTCCAAAAAAGGCAAAAAAAAAAAAAAGAATTCAATTGCTTGCCTTTCTTAATTCTTCTACAAAGGATATGAACAAGTTTCAAAAGAATTGCAAACTATTAACATTTTAAAGAAAACTTCAAATCACTAAAATCTTTTTAAAAAATCAAAACAATGCTAAATTTTTGTTTTATGACGAGCAAACCAACAAAAATTTAGAAAAGTCAATGTTGAATGAATTATGGAAATACAGGCACCTAACATTGTTGACAGAGCTGTCTAGGTCTAATTATTTAAAAAAGCAATTTAGAACTATTAAAAGAGTGTGATTTGGGGCAGCTAGGCTGTGCAGTGAACAAAGCATCAGCCCTGGAGTCAGGAGGGCTTGGATTCAAATCTGGCCTCAGACACTTAACACTTACTAATTGTGTGACCTAGGGCAAGTCACTTAACCCTACTTGCTCTGCCCTCCCCCTCCAAAAAGAGCAAAAAAAAAAAAAAAGTGATTAAAATGTTCGTATCCACTGACCTACCTAGAGATCCTACATGCTAGGCATAAAGTCTCAGGAGGTAAATGACAGAGAAAATAAATCTATACATATACCAAAATATTTATAGCAACACTTTTTGTGGCAGTAAAAAAAGAGAATACAGTATAGAACCACAAGATAAAAATGGCTAAACAAGATTACCTGAATGTAATGGAATATTACTGAGCTTTAAGAAATAATACATAAGATGAATATAAAGAGGTCATGGGAAGACTTATGTGAACTTAAGCAAAGTGAAACAAGTGGAATTTATAAGTAGAAAAACAACAAATGTAATAACTACAGCAATGTAAATGCAAGAGCAATAAGAAAATAACCTAAAATCAACATTGTGAGATTTTAATGACAAAGGCTGGCACCAAAGAAGAGACATGAGAAAATTAAATACCTTCTCCTGATTCTTTGCAATGGTGGAGGACTATGATATGGAACATAGAATATAATGTTAGACATGTTTGATATGCTGATTAATTTTACTGAACTGTAGGGGTTTTCCCCTCTCTTCTTTATTGTTTGTTTTAAGAGATGTCTTTCAAAAATGTATTTATTAAAATTTTTTCAGTTACTTATCAAATTAACAAGAGTTCTTTGGTCACTGTTCTAATACTCAACTTATAAAAGAATCATATAAGATTACCTAAGCCTCAGTTATCCCATTAACCCTTTCTAAAGTGTCTATTATAATTCTGACAAAAAGGAACACTCCCAATTAAAAATGTTGTAGACAGATATATTAATTGCTCCAAGATAAACAATACAATCCTGGCAGGCAGGTTAAGGAAGTAATAAATTTGTTGCCATGTACATACTCCCTTGTAAAAATAAAACCTCTTTTTAAAAGCTAAAGCCAGAAAACATGAGCAGAGATTAAGAGCAGAATTTATACTGACCCTCTCCAAGCCAATAGTTCTGTTGTGTAGCCTGAATTAGCACTACCCTATAGTTAAGGATAGAACAAAATATAAAACTGAAACTCAACAATGAAACTTTAATATACCGGCTTTCTGTGAAAGAATGAAAACTATACAAGGAGACATGCCAAAGAAAGTTTCACCCTGCTTTAAAGCCCAGGACTCTTGCTGTTCCTGATCGGTTTGTCATTTTCCTTCCCTCCCCCTCACTTTGCTATAAATCAATTGTTTCATCCCACCATCTTAAACCCTTGAGTAGGTTGGACTTCCAATTAAATGTTCATGGTTTTTCTCCTGAAATATCTTCTCAGGCACCTTAGTACTCGTGCTATTTATGGAAATTGGACATGTCAGTGCTCTAAAAAAAAATCTCAAATAACTCCATGTCTCCCCCTCTATAGTAGACTCCATCTTTAGCAGAATTCTAAAGGAAGTTAAGCTATGAACACCCACTGACACAGAGGCAGGAATAAAAACAGGCCTAGTTACAGAAGAAAAACTAAAGAGGAAGCATATTTTGAACTTATAACTTCATTCATTAAAGTAAATTACTACAAAATTAGGCAGCACCTGCAGCAGAGAAAATTGGTATGATAAATCAGTTATCCAAAGGTCAAGTTTAGAAATCTATGCTCTCACCACTGAACAACACCAATATCACTCAATCAGGAAAAATTAAACTTACTGGCAAACTTGTGACCGAATTTTGGAAAAAAATTTCTAATTAAAAGCATTATTTTAATGTGGTTCATTATTACAAAGATTTGGATACAAGTCAAATCATGAGTCAATCTGTACATTCTATTTATATACTCCCTTCTTGTACTTCTGGTTTGGAGAACTACAATAATAGCTACCACCATAACATCGTTGTTCTTTCAATTTAATTCAATAAACACTTATTTTCTACTGTGTTCAATGCACTAAACTCAATTTGAGAGCTATAGAGGATCACAGATCTTAACTGGAAGAAACGTTAGAGGTCATCTAGTCTAATCTCTCCATTCTACAGTTCAGGAAACTGAGGCCTAGAGAACACAAAAGTAAAGTACAGGTGAGACAAGATTCAAAACCATGACCACTAGCTCTAAATCTAATGTTATTCCTTTCCATTATGGCTTTCCATAATTATGCCTTTGAGTATGACTGAACATTACAGAGACCCTGCCCTCAAGGAGCATGAAATTTTGTAGCATGGAAATTATACAAACACTCAAATATAATACAAAAAATTGTCTGAAAATACATGAGAATACACAGATGGTGGTGGGGGAGGGGAATGAGAATGAAGCAGAAAATATCTACCTCCCTTTTATCTTAAAGGGCATATAACTTTGATGTACAAAATCTTATCTTCCCTTTTTTTTTATTTTATAAATTAAAAGTAACCAAACAAGTCCCAAAGTTTAAAAGAGTGATACATATGAAACACTGGTTTATAGGTAAATATAGTAGTTCCTTTAAACTCAATTTCTAATTTCTAATTTAAATTCCAATTTCCAATTTAAATTCAAAATTCAATAAAGTAAAAGCACATTACAACTAATTTTAAGGATATTAAAGTATTTCATTGGACTGGAATTCAGGATAAATATTGCTTAAGATAGCTAAAAAGGAAAAAAAAATCTTTGAAAAATTGTTTTAATAATCAAGAAGGGAAATGATACTGTATTTTTTAGCTATATCTCCTTTTTTTCTTGCTAGAATCACTGTTTCTACTTTTTGTGTTTTATCCTGCAAAGACACCTGCCTATATTTCTTGTTTCCCTCAAACCACAATTGAAGTCATAGAGTAAGAGAACTGGAAGAGCCCTTAGAAATCATCTTGTCCAATCTCTTCATTTTACAGGTCTGGAAACCCCCGAATGATTTATTTTTATTTGACTCTTTCCATCTGAGCTATGACATAAAATTAGGCATTTTTTTTTCCTTTGGTTATACCATAGACTGCTATATTGATGAAGATGGGAAAACTGAATTTGTTTTGACTAAATTTTTCAAAGTTTTTTGTAATGAGATCAACAGAGTTTTATTAGAAATATTTTGTCATTCAGTCAATAAGCACTTTTTAAGTGCTTGCCACTGTACTAAGGACTTAAGAGGTCATCTAGTTCACTCCCTCAAGAATTCTCAGTTCATGTCATTATATGGAAGGTCAAGTTGGACATTGTCAGATTATATTATAGAATATTAAAGGTCAAGTTGTTTCAAATTGCCTCCAGATTTTGCATTCATCTCTACTGAATGGCTGTCTACCCATGAACTCTATCTATACAGATATAAAACAGAATTTACAAACTCTAACCTAAACTAGTTAGGTTCCTAAAACTGGATGAAGAATTTTCAGGCATCTGATCCCATACAACACTTTAAGTAGGCAACAGTTACACATAAATGCAATGTATTTCTGTATATGCAAAAAAAAATCATACTGAGAAAATTAAAAAGGCCCATCATGAACTGAAGACATTCATTTCTGATCATTTCTATCATCTCTCCCAACAACCAAGCAATAAGCATTTATTGAGTATTTACTATGTACCAGGTACTGTTCTAAGTCCTGGGGATACCAATAAAATAAAAAACATGGTCCCTGCCTTCAGGAAGCTTACACTTTAATGGGAGAGATAACATACAAACAACTAAATACATTCACAATATATACCTTTGTAAATAGGTAATAGCCCAGAGACAAGGCACTATCAGTGGGACATTCTATACATTATTGGACCAAATAGTATGCCATGTTTCACTTAAGAAGTTCCTTTTTCAATTAATCGTAAAGGTTCTTCTGGATGGAAAACTCAGGTGTTTGAATCATATGATTTTTCCTCATGATTTACTTAGCTGAAAACAAACAAAATGAAAATCTTTGCCTCAGTGAGATTTTATTTTGGATGTCTAGGCTAAACTGGGTGGGTGGGTGGGTGGGTGTGTGTGTGTGTGTGTGTGTGTGTGTGTGTGTGTGTGTGTAGTGCTGAAGGAAGACAAAGGAAAGAACTAAGTTAAACAAAGATCTAGGGCTGTTGCCAAACCTAAAAACAACAATGGCACAAAAAAAGAGAACAGAATGCAGGGTCTACAGCCAACAAAATCCAAATGTAAATTCACTAGTTGACAGGCGCTGCATGTAAATGGGCTTATTTTGGCAACTGTTAAGAGTTAAAAATACAAAAGGCATCACTTCGTGTACAAAAGCAAAAGTAATTGAGTTTTTTTTGCTTTTTGTTTTTTTTTTTTGTTTTTTTAAGGAAAATGGGCTACAGATATTTTATACTGACCACTGGCCATTTAATTTGCAGGAAGAAATGCTACCTTTTGTTTTGATGAAAATTCATTTATCGTTTACCCAGTTCTAAAGCTAGCATATACTGGCTTTCTAAAGACTTTCTTAAAAGTTACTTCAAGTCAAGTGCCATTAAGAGAAAGAATATGATTATGACAAAAAAGCTTATTACTATCTTTAAATCAAGAAAGATAGTAACGGTGTACTGGAAAGAGCTCTCTGTATTTTGAGTCAGACAACCTAGCTCAAGTACTCACTCTTCTCTACTTTTCACCTGTGTGACCCAAGGTAAGTCACTTAAACCTCCTTGAGCCTTAAGTTAAATTATTTATTTAAAAAAAAAAAAAGAAGGCTTTGGGCTCCATGATTTCTAGGTGTCCTTTCAGCTTGAACTAGAATGTTCCTAGGTCTTAAAGTTCTTTAAGACTAAAGCATTCACCAGTCTGACCCTTCATGCAAACCAGCCATATTATTCTTATGAGGGCCCTATTAATGTGTGACCAACCAGTCTCAAAATCACTGTAGGATAACCCCACAAAAAAAAAAAAAAGAAATCTCTAGGTAGGAATGGTTTATTTGAAAAATAAGGCAGTTCTTTTCTTCACCTCTCGTCATATTCTAAACTCCATTTAAAAACACATTCCTTTTAATGAAGCATATTGACCAAAGGAATATTGCTTGTAGTCAAGCATATAATGTTACATTGAGCATGTGCTTCATAAACTCTTAAGTATTCTAGCTTTAACCATGGTCCCATGAACAATAAAATAACATACAACATATTAGAAAACAAAACCTTTAATGGAAAAGTCAAAGGGGGTGTGGGGGAAGATATGGGAGAGAGCAGATTGGATGAGGGAATATCTTGTGGGACTGCTATTCTGGGGTGGTGGGTAGGGAAAAAATGGGGGGAAAATTGTAACTCAAAATCGGCGGAAATGAATGATGTAAACCAGAAGTTAATAAAGCATTTGTTGAAAAAAAATTAAAAAAAGAAAACAAAACCTTAGCTCTCATACCTTCATTCATTCCTTCTTTACCGATTCATCTTTGCTTCCAAAGACAAATTTACCCTATGTTTGATCCTGCTACTCCACTATGGGTGTCACTCATTTTCTGCTCCCTTCAATACCAAACTTCTCCAAGAAATAGTCTACCACTGCTGTTTAACTGCTTTACAAAGCAATCTCTTCCTAATCTCTAGTAAGCCAATTCCTATGCCTTTCACACTGATAAAAACTGTTCTTTCAAAAGTCATGAACAATAATGCTAACAATAACTAGCATTTTGTGGTGCTTTAAATAGAGTGTTGGGTCTGAAGTCCGGAAGACATCTTCCTGAGTTCAAATCTTGTCTCAGACCCTAGCTGTGTGACTTTGGGCAAGTCACTTAAGCCTGTTTGCCTCCGTTTCCTTATTAATTCCTTATTATTATTAATGAGCTGGAGAAGGAAATGGCACACTTCAGTATCTTTGCCAAGAAAACCCAAATGTGATCATGGCAGGACTGTGAAACAACTCAACAACAGCAAAAATTGTGTTCTTTTCCACCCTTGTTTATCCAGTGTCCAACATTTGTAATGCTATCAAGCTCCCACACCCATTCTAAGCTCCTAACAGGACTTATTATCTCTATCACTCCAGCACATACTCATTCACTATCATTTAAGTACTTCTTGTAGACATACTCTGTCACTACCACCAGACTTAAGTTCCTGATTTTATCCCCCAAAGTGCCTATATCACAGTACTAAATTCATAGCAGGAATCAAATATTTTTTTAGAAAGTCAATGAAATAAGCTGATCTTAAACAAACAATACCAATTTTAAATGTAAAAAGTAAATAGTAATAACTCCCCCCTCTCTGCTGTGAAGGGGGTAAGTGCAAGTGTTATTAAGCCCATTTTAGAGATTAAGAACCTGAGGTTTAGAAGGTGTGTTCTGTCATGATCAAGTAGCTGAGCAATGACAGAAAAGGCTTGAATACACGCCTTCTGCCACCAAGTCTGTGCTCATTTACTATGTTGATTCCACAAATGAAGTAAATGTGTGGCACTTTCCAAATTCATATTAGTAAAATGTTCCCTTTTGTCAAGATGGAAAAAGACTACCAGAACACAAATAAAGAAAATCTTGCAGAGCTTTATTTTTCTATGATGAGAATGTTTACAGAATGTCTCATACTAGTTCTATCTAAAGAAAGCTTATTTTCTGAGTATGGGAAATAAAACAATAGGTTTTGCTAACCAGGAAAAGTCTCATAACCTAGTCTGGCCTTAAACAAAGAAAATTATCTGCTTTTTTCAAGGCAGAAACAATGAGAGTGAGATTAGGACAGATTTCACCAATGTTACCACCATCAAATCCTACAAGATACCATATGCTGCAGATACACAAATATGCAAGATAAATTCCCCTAGACCAGTGCCACATCATTAGCCTTTGATATAAATAATTTCTTTAGCTGTTTGCATGTTTGATCTACCAATGAGTTATGCTTTTCCTAAAAGGTATGTGTCCAAAATTCTGCCATCTTGGTCAGATGAAATGCCTTTGTTAATACTGATCTTGATTGTTCTTCTAAGTTAGCATCCCATACACTTGAATACAGTTTTTTTTTTTCCTTGAGAGTAGATGGAAAGAATAACAACAGACAGAATTTTAAGTGACATCATCCCCTTGTAAAGGGAGAGTGTAGGTTTTTCATTCTGTTTCTTAAAGTTGCAGGTATGGTTTGTGTGGCTCAACTACTTATATTAAGGAAGAAAAAGCCCAGATCCATGAAATCCATATACAGTTGCTATTAAAATCTAGTTATTAGTTGTCATTCCCCCCCACCAGCACCACCACCTTACCAAACCTAGATGATATCTTTTCATAAGAAGAAACAATATAATATCTTAGTAAGTGACATTTTTAAACCTCTCCCTGCCCTTGCCTATACCATGAAGGCAATGCTAAGATTAATTAAATAGTGAATCAACAATTAAAAGAAAAGACAAAGAAGCAGCTCAGAATACCCACAAACCAGATAATTAATCAAGCTCTTGATTGATCATGAGCACTTTGTATGTCACAAGGAAAGTCCATTAAAAAACCGATAACTGGTCATTAATTATCAACAATTACAAAACTACTAATACTTCAGTCTAACTAAAAATACATATACATCCTCAGAAACAAAAGAAATCATGTTTACTTCTTTCCTAGACTGAGGAATAACCATTGCAGGCCCTAATGAAGACATTCCCTCCTTTAATGAATAAATCATCAAACTGAGAACAGAAACATCAAAACAGGCACAATTTACTAATTTGCCTGATTACTAATGGATATTATACAGTTAATGGACTTAAGTAGTGGCATATACATATTTACACATAAGTGTTTTAATCTCATTAGTAACACCTCAATAAATCACACTGTCAGATGGGTTACTCCTAGAAAGATTTCCTATACACAGCTAATCTCATCTGCACAGTGTAGGTTCTTTTACATTTTATGTTTGTCTTTTTTTTTTTTAGTGTCATCTTTCCAACCTGTTATACCATTTCTCTATTATCTAATGTCCTTACTAACATTCACCTTACTTTGGAAGTTATAACTCTCTATCAAATGGCTGATTACATAAGATACCAAGCTATGGTCTCTTCTTGAAGGTTCATCTTTGGAAGTCACATCTAGCTTTATTTATAAAACTATAAACTTCTATCAAGGGAGAAAAATGAGGAGCTATCTCTCACCTTCTTCAGGGCTGCTCACTTGACCAAGGCCTCCTATAATTTGAATCCTAAGGGTCTGGTTAGATTATGAAAAGATTCCCTAATATATATGCTAAGAACATTTCTAAAGAAGATGAAAACTAAAGCAATGTTTATTTCATGATCTCTTTAAGCAAACCTGACATTCTACTTCATGTCAAAAGAAGCAATCCCAAGAAATCAGATGAACTAATTGTATAACACATCACCTTAAGCTCAAATATATCAATTATGATTACTGTCGGTTATTACTGTAGCCAAAAATAAAATTTTTTTCCTAAAAAGTCTTAACACTTTACTCCCAATCTTAAACCCTCCCTCCATTATCTCAGCTATAAAATTCTTGGGTCTCTATGGCTTCATGAGATTAAGAATGTTCTCTGATCTAGTGAAAAATGCAACTGTCCTGTCTCCTACCATCTTGTCCAATAACCATAATGGTTTTTATTCATTTTTAATACTCTATTAGAAGGCTACCTGTACATTTTAAAGTTCAGGTTCTAGGCAAAATATAGCTTATGCAAATTAGGTAACAAAATCTTCTAATTTTTCACTGAGAAGTCACATTAGAGAGGCACAGAACATGAACAGAAGTAACATGGAATAATTAAAAGGCCAGGAAGTGAACAGGGCATAGAAAACTTTGGCTCAAATTCTAACTCCTACACACACTAGTTTTACTATGCTGGTGGACAAATCATTTAATCATAACTTCTTCACTTGTGAAATGGAGGTAATTTCATTTGTACTATTTATTTACCCACAAAGTCTTTGTGAAAAAGATATTAAGATACCTTAAGGGTCACTCTATAAATGAGAGTTACTGCCCACAAATGGAGCCCAAGTTCACAGGAACAAGTCTTTAAATAAAGATATATAACTCACAGGTAAATTACTCCTTATATTTCTGCTAAATGCAGAGAATAGAATGTTAGATATTAAAAAAAAACAATGAAAGTTATAACAATTACACTAAGACCACCTAGACAAATGGAAGCAAGAATAGCCTACTGGGCTGAAAAAAAAAAGGGCTAAAAAGCTTCCTTTCTGGTGCTTCAAAATATTACCCCCTATTATTTTTCTTTGGGATTTCTGAAAACATAATAGTAATAATAATAATAATAATAACAATAGCTAAAATGTATATAGTACCTACCACATACAAGGCACTGTGCTAAGCACTTTAAAAAGATTATCTCGGGGTGACTAGGTGGAGCAGTGAGTAAAGCGGGACCTGAGTTCAAATCCAGCCTCAGACACTTAACACACACAAACAAAAACCTAGCCGTGTGACCTTGGGCAAGTTACTTAATCCCAATTGCCCTCAAAAAAAAAATTATTTCATTTGATCCTTACAACAACTATTATAAGCCACATTTTACAGATGAGGAAACTGAGGCAAAGAGTGGTAGAGTGGCTTACCCAGGGTCACCCAGTTAGTAAGGGTCTGAGAACACATTTGAACTCAAGTCTTCCTGACTCCAAATACAATGATTTATCCACTGTGCAACCCACTCACCCTCAAATGACCTAAATGCAAGACTTTACATGTATCCCTACTAAATTTTATCTGTTTGGTTTTGGCCCAGGAATATAGCCTGATGAAAAAGAGAAACGAGAATTAAATTCTCAAAATTTAATATCCCTAACAATTTTGCTTAGGCACAGCATTGACTAGAACAGTGTCCCCATACAATCCCGGTTTTCTGTAACATTAGACACATTTGCCCAAAGAATTTGTATAGGATTAGGTACATTTGAATTCTATGGAATAGTTTCCCTGACCCCATCTAACCAAAAAAAGCACATTAACTGACACAATGACAAAAACAAGTATAAAACTGTTATCTGGGGGCGGCTAGGTGGTGCAGTGAGTAGAGTGCTGGCCCTGGAGTCAGAAGGACCTGAGTTCGGAGCTGGCCTCAGACACTTAATACACACAAACAAAAACCTAGCCGTGTTACCTTGGGCAAGTTACTTAACCCCAATTGCCCTCCAAAAAAAAAAAAAACAAAAAACCCCAGCCATGTGACCTTGGGCAAGTCACTTGACCCCAATTGTCCTACCTTCCCCTCTCCAAAAAAAGGGAAAAAAATTATTAAAAAAAAAAAACTGTTATCTCCTGCCCCTATACCTCAAGGAGAAGAGATAGTATGGCACAGGGGAGAAAGAGCTAGCTTTGAAGAGCAGAAAACCTTGATTCAAGTCAAACCTTTACATGTACTGACTTTATGGCCATGGACAAAACTCTTCGTGTGAAAGGCAACTCTCTAAGGCTACAAGTTGCAGAAGAGTTGCAATTCCCCATACTAATAATGTATCACAGATCTTGCCTTAAAAGAGTATTATCTTCAATGGGGAACAGAAATGCTCAACCTCCTACAAGTGGATGGAAAGCCACCTGGTGATAGGAGCATCATTCTTACTGGAGGATGCCATAAATAGTGATCTCTTCTCATTTAGATTCAGAAATCCTCTCAAATCAGAGCGCTTGCTTTTTCTATCTGCCCCTACACCATGGACTAGCAAATGTAAGCATTTTAAGAAACCTGATTTAACCCAGTCTAACAAAAAACTAAATTAGATTTAAGGCCATTCCCCCTAGTATAGACAACATAAAGTACCACGGGCTAAAAATAAATAAGCACAGAAAGCACCAAAAACACTATTTCTATAGGATTTGCATTGTAATTCCTAATAAGGTCACGCAACACAAAAGTAAATTTTATCCTAAAGAAATGATGACAAGAATTTCTGGCAAAATTCCATTTGGCATTATAGAAGCAATTGATAAAATGGGTCTAAAGACTACTGACTTACAAGAGATCGCACAAGTCAAGATGGCTTTCCTTTTTTAACTGTCTTCGGATCTTTAATTCTGCTGCCAAAACTGTCTTCACCACCCACTATGTTAAAACTGTGAAGGGCTCACCAGATGACCTGTCTCTCTTCTTTATAATCAATAGCTCCTATAGTAGTCTTCCTTATTCTGAGAATAAAAGCCCACATCTGCTCCTCCCAACTATACCAACCAGACTACTTTCAAACTAGTACATAGTTTTTATCCTTTATTCAAATCATACCCTAATTGTTATATTATATTGAACCCTCTGCTTTTTCTGGACTCGAGACACTATTTCTAGTACCTCAATGTGAATTATTTTATTTCCTCAAGTTCAATTTTGTAAATTGACCTCACATCTGTATATATGTACACAGATTCTTCTACAGTCCAAGGCAGGGGTCAGGGACCTGTGACCTACAGGGATTTGTTCTGTGAAGTTTAGATTCAGTCGAAGGCTGCACTTGAGGACCTAGATGGCCACGTGTGGCTTTAAGGCTGCAGGTTCTTCACCCCTGGACTCTAAGGCATCTAGGTTTGGCTGGAACTAAGGTTTAACTTCTGATTGTGCCTTTCTGCCTAGCCCTAGCTTGAACATTTGGAAACCAACTCTTTGCCCATATAGCCTAAGCTTCCACCTATATCTACTACTCAGCTAATCTCTGAAACTGACCCTAGTTCAGCTACTTTAATGATAAATTTTGTCCAGCTCTGTACCATGAACTGCCCTTCCCAACTGCCTTGTTCCTGAGCCCTACCACTATCCTGTACAATAAACATGATGATTTTTATTCATTTCTTTAACACTCTATTACAGGGCTACTTGCACATTTTAAAATTTAGGTTCCAGGCAAAATATAGCCTTATGCAAATTAAGCAACAACCCATGTAATTTTAGGTCTCTCTTCACACATACTGTACCCCCATATGGGTTTTTGTTTTAAGCACACACCTCCCTGAGGTTTTTTGGTTTTGTTTGTGTTGAAGTATTCTTACCAATGTGAGTCAAACTTTGTGTAAAAGGTATTGTTCTCCATATCCCAAATGTTAGTTCTTTCTCACTTGAGTTCACTCTATTTTACGTGATAGCATTGCTTTGAGAAATATGAAATCCTTTTCTCTCTTTTAGGGTTGAACGCTGACTTGCTTCCAACTACAATCACTACTGGTGGCCCAAGGAAGAAATATAGACCAAGGCAAGGAGCAAAGTGCTTCTGTCCTAGGATCAGAGTTCAATTTCAGTCCTGCCTTCTTCTTTGTTTTTAAATTAATTTATTAGTTTAGTTTCAGTTAACAAGATTCAATTCCACAGTTCCTTGATTTTCAAATTTCCTTTACCTCCCTCCCCACCACCCCCCTACGACCACATATAGTTCAGTATAGGATCTGCAAATACATTCATATTAGACATAATTACAAAGGCGTATTGTACTAGGTGGGATGGAAAATGATAAAGAAGAAATAAAACCAAACAATGAAAAGAAAAAGATCAATTAGTTTGCTTCCATCAGGATTCAGGCTCAGTTCTTTCTAGTTATATCTCTGGATGTCGCATTTCTCTCTTTATTGAGTCTTTCAGGGTTGACTTATATCACTGCATTGCTGAAAAGAGTCCAGTCTGTCATAGTTGGTCATCACACATATGATGTGTGATGTGATATGTCTGTGATTATATACAAATTTCTTCTGATTCTACTCTTCTCACTCAGCATCAGTTTGCATAAGCCTCTCCAGGTAAATATGAAATCTGTCTCCTCCTTTCCTGGGGGCATTGGTTTAATCTATTAGGGCTAAAATTACAGACCTACATGAATATCAATATCACACAGAAAGAGTTCATCTATTGCTCCTCAGCCAAAGAATCCTAAACTCTTTGAAAATAAAAAAATTCAAATAAAGAACTAAACCTCTAAAGATATTACAGCACTCAATCAATGAGCCAGTAAGGCTTATCCCAGACCTTTTCAAATGCCTCTAGGCTTACTGGCTAGATCTCCATGAAGTCATCAACCTGGTATTATATGGATAAAAAAGAGAGACTGAAAACCACATTGCAGGTGGGATATGTATATTTTAATCATAAAGAGATGCTTGGAGATGGGGGGAAGGAGAGGTAGAGCATATCAGGAACTTTTTACATGTCAGAATTTCAATTGTATTATAATCATTTACCTAGATAATATTTTGATCTCTTCCTTCATGCAACCACAGCATGCTGAAAAATTGGCCACCTGCATTCCCAAGAACATTTAGCTAAACCAACAAGCTTGAAAAACGTGCTTTAGACCAAGAAGCCACTGATTTTTAAAGTACTATGACCAAAGGGCCAACTTCCACAAAGAAGCCTGTATAAAACAAGACAAAAAGCAAAAAGCATCTTCCCGTAGAGTCCCATTGCAATCTCCCATCTATCATACTGTTCAGCATGACAGTACAAGAATCTCTTTAAAAGAATCACCAGAAACAAAGGTTGATTTTTTTCTCCCTTTCCTTTTACCACCAAGGTTCTCAAACATGTGGTCTACATCTGCTGTCTATATTTCCTTGCTATCCATCCCATTCTCAATGCTCTACAATCTGGACTCTATCCCATTACTGTACTGAAATTGTTTTTTCAAAGCATACCATTGTCATACCCATTGAGAGATTTCAATGGCCATTTCTTAAGTCTCTATGCTCCTTGACTCCTCTGAAACCATCCTTTCTTTTAGAATTTTCTTAATTGAACTCTGTGATACAGCACTTGCTTAGTTCTCCAGGAGTACTTACTGGCCTCCAAAGTAAAACTCTGCCCACACCCCACATATACTCAAGAATCATTAGCAACACCCTAATCCCTATAAGGATAAAATACAAAATCAGCTCAGCATTTTTTTTAAAGTATCTATCTGTAATCTTTCATTAAGACTTATTTCACATTACTCCCTTCAAGCCTAAGTGACTTACTGCTGGTTCCCCAAATCAGCACAGATTGTCCCACATGCCAAGAATGTAATTGTAATTCTCTGCCTCTGAGAATTCTTTGTTTCCTCTAGGGCTCAACTCAGGTGCTACATGAAATTAATATTCAGAATATGGTAGAACAAAGTTCTTCTGTTATATATTTCATAGGATCTTTTATAATTTTTACAAATTCACGAGAAACCCTCTATTGGAAGTGAAACTTTAAAGCAACATTTTGCTCTTTCTAGCAAAGTCAATTAATAATCATTTGTTGAATATAATTCCCCATTTTTCTGAATGCTTACAGCACCTACAATTTATAAAATAAAATTTGATTCTCAACCATATATTGTCCTATATTTTTTTACATTTTCTGTTATCACTCATAACTACTCTATGGCCACTAGAATATGAAAATCAAGACTTAATATTTATGATTCCCATTCCCATAGCAACAAAAACAGTACCAAACTCAAGTTCTTATTGGTTGATCAACTCCAGTTCTACAAACTGCCAATACAAAGGAAGTATGTCTAGCTTTGACCTTCAACCTGTGTTAATGCAGTATTGCTGTGGATTGGTTCTTTGTTTGTTTTCTAAATTGAGCCATTTGGAGAACAGATAATGAAACCTTCCTCCCTTCTCCTCAATGAGAAGAGGAGCTATTAGGAAAGAAGAGAAGAATGTTGTTTACATTATCAGGTGTGGTCACTGAATCCGGTATTTTGGCTTAAATGTTTTTCTTGGTTACAAAGAGAGTTCAACCTGGAAGTTCAACCTGAGTAAACCAGATGAATAAGGGGGAGCAGGAGGAGGGAAAGTGATTGTGACATAAAGAAAAAGACACCTGGGGCGGCTAGCTGGAGCAACAAATGGAGCACCAGCCCTGGAGTCAAGAGGACCCGAGTTCAAATCTGACCTCAGACACTTAACACTTACTAGCCATGTGACCTTGGACAAGTCACTTAACCCCAACTGCCCCTCCAAAAAATAAAAGAAAAAAGACACCAATAAAAAATATTTCCCCAAAAAAATTATTTGGAGAAAAGATGCTATTAAAATAATGTTGGCTTTTTCTTTTTTAACAGATCACAATCTTGAATAGATGTCTTATTGGTCATTCCAGTATGAGGTACAAAGAAACTACAACAATGAATTCACTAGCCAAGAACACTTTTACCATTACTACACATATGACAGAGAATAACAAGAATAAAACAAGCAGTGACCATAAGATATTAGCACAAAGAAGGTAGAGTGCCAGTGGGATTAAACTGTTAAAGCACTCAATGCTATTGTAGAGTATTAGAAGTCATTCCTGGAGAGCTTAGTCCACATACATTATTTTATTACTTAAAAGTGAGGTGACGTTAGAATATAAATTTAATAGACAGTAATTATCCATTACAACTAACATTTAAAAAAAGGAAATGGAATTTCAAGTCATATAATATCAGAAATATAAAAGGAGCTTCAAGTCCATCTAATTCAACTTTTACAGATGAGGAAAGAGATGCTCAGAGAATTTAAACAATTTGCCCACTGCCACAAATGCATAGTTAGTGGTAAAGCTGAGGTTTTAACTTATGTCTTCTGACTACAAATCCAAAGATGTCCTCACCCTACCACAGCTTTGGGTTCAATGATTATTATGCTTCTAAAGCAACACCATGACTCCTTACCCCCCCAGTTCCCTAAGATACCTGTCTAGCATGTATTCTGACATCAGATTTTATCTCCTTTACAAGAATGACATGACGTGTTACCATCTCCCTGCACTTGCCCTTGTTTAGTGTCAACACAGTCAATAATTATTGTTACTTTATCAATTTTGCTAAAACACAAAATATGTAGCCTGTTGATCAGAACTGTGGGGAGGGTGGCTTCTGCTTTTTTGTCTTGAACTAAACATTTTACAATGGCTACTTACTAACAATTTGGGGATTAATATTCATAAAAAGAGACTTCGTCCGTAATTCCATCAAGTCATTTTTTGTGTGTGGTGCTCTTACAAATATTACAGGGACTATAGGTATGAATGCCAACCAGACTTTCTAGCACTTTCTGTTTGATTAGCTTCCATATGTTCTTTACATTTATCGCCAAATTCTCTTTTACCGGCATGTTTCCCGACACAGTCTCATCATTTGTCTCCTTAAAAAACGGATGATCCTATAACAGTGTTCTGTGTTCATGTCTTCTCTTCGTACTAAATTTCTCTACCATGTTTTAGTACCTTCAGAAGTCAGTAATTATGGTGAAATCACCTTTGATTCTCATCTACTTCTCTCTGCCCTCAACCCAAACCAGTGGGCAACTTTCCTCCACACCCAGAACCATCTCTTAGAAACTATGGCTATCTTCATAAATGATTTTTAAAAATTAGTGATGGAGAAAGCCTACAGGAGAATGGGCAAGAAGGCAAAGGGAAACAGGAGAAAACAAAGGGGGAAATATTATTTTAGTAAGAGATATGGAGAGTTTACAAAGGGTATAATCTGCAAGGATTTGGGGCTTAGAAAGACCATCCATCCTGTCATAGGAGGAGAGTCAATGCTTTTGGAGGCAACTGACACCAGAATAGTGGGAAGGAAAGAACAAAAGATGGAGATTTCAAGGCAAATGGGGGAAAATGATCATGGGGAAAGGAAAGCTTGATAATGAACTGAATAATCAGACACATAAGAATATTTCTATCAAGGGTCAATATCCCTTCTCTCATCTGCAGGAATTGGCATTTTTCAGAGTAAAGCACAACAGAAAAGGGGGAAAAGGCAAAAGATCAACAAAGCAATAGGATAGAAACTGTTTAGAAGACGAAACTTAAAATAGCTTTAATTCCATGAGGAATATAGAGACTAAAAAAAGGACAAAATATGGGCCATGAATCAAAGAATAAAAGTTTAGAACAGACAGAAAGGGAAGATAAACAATGAAGAGAATGAAAAATGTAGTGATAGGTGTGGAAGCCTGTCATTCCCCAACTGATTCATGCTCCCATAATTAGAGGCAGAGCAGGGATATAATCATTTACATGTTCTCCCTCTGAAATTCTCTTTTCTCCAATTCAAGGTTTCATTTCCACCCTGCCCCACCCCCACCCCCAGCCCACCACAAGCTTTTTTTATGGAACTGGTAATTTGTTTTTTCAGCATAGGAAAACGCTGGCAAGGAACTTCCTATAGTATTTTAGGTCAGAACCCTCTTTTCAACTTGTAGCCTTACTGAGTTACTTGAGGGCACTAAGAGGATAAGTAAATTGGGGGCGGCTAGGTGGCGCAGTGAGTAGAGCACTGGCCCTGGAGTCAGAAGGACCTGAGGTCGGATCCCGCCTCAGACACTTAACACACACAAACAGAAACCTAGCCACGTGACCTTGGGCAAGTTACTTAACCCCAATTGCCCTCCAAAAAAAAAAAAAAAGAGGATAAGTAAATTGCCTGGGGCCAGAGGTCAAACTTGAACCCAGGCTTTCAGGACTGCACAGTAAACTCACTCTCCACTACACCTCATTTAGAGATGAAAACTGTGAGGAACAACTTGAAGGGAAGCCCTATTATCCTTTTCAGTAGTAACAAGGATGTGATACCACCCTAAGTTATTAGTCAACAGAAGCTGAGGCCTGTTACCTATGGAAATTCTCTAAAAATGAATTCATCTAGGGGCAGCTAGGTGGTGCAGTGAGTGAACAGAGCACCAGTCCTGGAGTCAGAAGGACCTGAGTGCAAATCCAGCCTCAGACACTTAACACTTACTAGCCGTGTGACCTCAGGCAAGTCACTTAATCTCAATTGCCCTGCCTTCCCCCCTCCAAAAAGGAAAAAAAAATTTATCTTGATAAGCCACTATGTTCCAAAATAACTTTTACTCATTCTAATTTACAGTCACCATTTTTATGTATCCTGAATTGCTGCAAGTTCTTTTGTTGTCTTGTGTTTCAGTTGTAAATTATGTAACTTTACTTATGTAACTAATTTAGTCAGAAGTTTCAGGTGAATTGTTTATAGGCTGTCCAAGAGTTTCCAATGTAAAATTTAGGTTTTCCAAACAATTTATACAAGTTACAATCTAACTTGCCACAGAAGTTCATCAGAATTACAATCTTGAAGTAACACAAATTATAGCTAATTATAGCTCATATTTGCATAGTGGTTTGCAAAGTGCCTTCCTCAGAGAAACACTATGAAGTATTTACATAAAGAAACTGGGACTCAGAGAAGTTATATGATGAGTCCACATTCACACAGCCACTGAGTTTCAAAGGAGGAACTCAAACCCAGGTCATTTGAGGCTAAGATTAGTGCTCCTTCCCTTACCCCATAATAAGCTCTCCTTATCCACAACTTTCAGATTATAGAGTGCATTTTTCAATTATATATTTGAGGTGATAAATTAATTAGCTAATTAACCAAGAAGAAAGTATTTACTAAGCTTTTATTATGTGCCAGGGAATATGTTAAACGTGTAAAATACAAGTACAAAAGTGACAGTCTTGACCCTCAATAAGCTTATATTTTAATAGATACAAGAAATATTTTAATTAACATTTTAATGTGTTCCAAGGTCTTCAAGATAACAAATTAAGGTTAGGCTTACATAAAAAATGCTTTGTAAAATGCTTCATAAACAGTGAGGTGTTATATAAATGTTAGCTATTAGTCTTATTTATTATTATGTTATTTGCCTTAATCATAATTTCTGCATTGAGATAAATTTTAAATATTATCTCTACCCATAAGCTGATTCTTTTATTTAATAGCTGTCATAAAGAAGTAGTAATAGAGGGATGAAGGAGCACTGCACTGTAAAGTGGGAATAATAAGTCCTATTTCTAAATCTGCTATTGTGCTACCTAGCCTCCCAAACTAAGAAACTGAAATAGTTCACTCAGTTTTCTGTAGTGATATGGCTCATAAGAGATATCAAAATCTCCTTAATGCTTATTGGAGGCCTTACTGATGTGTCTAATGGTAGAACAATCTAAGGGTAATTTAAGGTAAGAAAATTTAAACACCCTCAAAATAAACACATTAACCCAATGGGCATATGGTTAAAGTTTAGGCTGCCAAGCAAAGCTTTTTAAAAAGACCCAGTTACCTTTTGTCAGTTACAAATAAACAGATCTCCATACCCCCTTAAATGCCAGAGCTATTTGGATGATATTTAAATCAACTGAAAGAGAAAGACGACAGCTGGCAGGAACCATCTCTCCTTTTCTGATACTTATTTGGTCTCCCAAACCTTCCCAAAAAATGAATTATTTTTCATCAAGTTCAACGGTGTTGATGTTTAAAGAGAAAGTAAAGATTAGGAATTAAGTTTCAGTAGGCACAAAATTAACATGTTAACTTCTGAGAGGTTATCAAAACCTTACTTGAACACAACAGTCACCTCCACTTCCTCCAAAAAATTCACAATCATGATCCATGATTACAGGATCATGGTGACCTTGGACACCCAAAGGCTATGCCAACAGAACACAAGTTCTGGCACTTTGCATCAAACTACAAAGTCTCAGAGTATGGTCCTGGCAACAGACTATCTGCTTTCAGAGAGAAAAACTAGCCAAGTACAAAGAGGCTCAGACCAGAAGGCTTTCTATTCTGTGATTAATTCTTTGGCCATGAAAACCCATTAAAAAAATTGCATAATGTAAACTGTCATGAGCATGGATATCTGCTTACTTTGGAACTTACAAAGGTTGAAGAGGTGCTTCTTGAACTTTCTACTTTCAAAACTTCAACCCTATCATTTAACCTTACCTATTAATCAAATAGAGAAAGAAGAAACTCATGCTGAAGGGAACATAATTTTAAATGGGATCAATTTGGGATCAATTTTCAAGGTTCCTTTAAAGAAGAAACTCATGCTGAAGGGAACATAATTTTAAAGGGGGTCAATTTGGGATCAATTTTCAAGGTTGCTTTAAAAGAAGATTCCAAGGTCATAGAAATGACTACAAATGTATCATTACCTTCACTTCTTAACCTTACCATATCTTTCCTTTTCTCTCTTTCCACTGTTTTTCTTCCCTGCTTCTTTCTTCTCGAGTAAAAATATCACTTCCCTACCCCATTCTAAATTTTAACCTAATTAACTCATTCTCAACTCAACATGTATCATGGAAGTTTGAGACATATAGAAGATAGGTCATAAAATTAAAATGATCAAGGCACAGGAAGTTATTCCACTAACATATATGTTACTATCTTCCATTCTGCCAACCATGTTTCTAATCTCTGACCAAAAGTATGACTTAAAAAGAATATGCTGAAGTCTACTATATTTTTGCTAAAACCTAGTAAATTTAAAAGAAATAACAACTGGGTAAGCAATTTCCTTCAGAGTTTGCATATTCATTAAAATGATTTTCCTTGAAATTTTCATTATAAAACAGAAAACTAAAGAAAAATAAAGAAAAGTATCAAACATTAAGTTCTAGTGGTAATATTAAAGTAAAAGCATCAGGCAAACATACTTGAAAGTATTCATTTATTTCAGTAATATTTTTGTGATGGTGAATAATACTCAATCTTAGCTTGCAAAGTGATGATACTTACAATTAGAATTTATTTTCCTTTCAAGTTTCATTTTCAATTTCTAACATACCACTTGTCCAAATGAAGCTACTAGAACACCTATCCCAGGGGAAGAGTAAGAAGTTCCTAGGACATATGTGTCCAAAGTTACCATAGTTTATAAACCAATTTAGTGCAACATTCCTAGGATGTCAGAGAGTGATAAATAAAGAAAAATGTGAAGGTTAAAGGTTCTACACTACTCACTTACTTTTACCTCCTCCTACCCCAGCACGTAGGGGAAAAAAATCAGTCTTACTTTACGTACCTTTATTTTACTCCTTGTCTGCCCCCATGAGAAGTAATCATAGATTATTAAGGCTTTTGCATTCAGCTATTGAACTAAATGTTGTTCTTAAAGTCCCTAGGGGCTTTAATGTGCCATCAGGGTTTGATGACACAAAGGAAACAAGCAAATTATAAATCAGTAGAAAATTGTGGAGAAAATGTTTTTTCTTGATTTTCTTCTTTACAGTTACATAGAAGGATATGGATGTAGAAGGATGGGCTGTATTAGAAGCAAGAAGGTAAAATGATACTCCTAATTGTGAATGTTCTGTTCTTCCTCAAATTATCTTGTATTTACTCTCCTATTTTCAAGTTGTACCCATGAGAAGAATACTATAACTGAGGACAAACATTTTGTGGGGTCTTTGCATTCCCAATTCACCAACCTAGCATAGTGACCAAGATGAAAGAGGATTCCCCATGGATGGTGAACTCCTCCAGATGTTGCTTACAATGACACTGTGCTGATTGCATCAGGCCCAAGACACTGCAAAACCTTTTGGAAAAGGTTTGTAATCATTCAAGGACACTGAAGGATTGGATATTTTGAGTGAATAGATGGACACTTGATTAATCCATCAACACAGGAAAGAGCAAGTGAATGAAGGATGATTATTGCTCAGATTTCAACATGTATTCAGATGAAAACTCTATGAGTTTATCCAACAACGTGTATATCTGGAACAATCAGTACAGATGGCTAATGAGCTAGGTCCAGAATTAAAAAGGAGGAAAGCAAGCTGGATTTCTTTTGGGAAATGAGAGAGCTCTTTTACTGACTCCAAACTTCCCATAAAAGCAAACGTCCAATTTCAGTACTAACATTTTACCAGTATTGTCATATGAAATTCAGAGTGGAACACTACTGCCTCCCAAGAACTGCAGATGAGTATGACAGTGAGGGCAATGGAAAAGGTTCATAGTGTACATGAGTATGTTTCAGCATATAACAAAGAACTAGGAAGGAGAGACAAAAATTCTATCATTTAGGAACCATATACCAAGAGAAGTATATGAAGCAGTCAAGTTTTAAGATCACAGAATGACAGGCATGGACAGAGAAAGTGCTCCACTGGTACCTTCATGATGTCAAGATGAAAAAATGGAAAGCTGCCAGCATAGAACATGAAGCCCCAGGTAGTAAACTTTTGGAAGAACAAAAACAATAGTCACAAGAGATTTAGTCACAAGGCATGGATAGACTGTAATAGTCATCATTGAAAGGAACTCAGATCAATAAAATCACAGATACATTTTAGCATTTGAACATCCCCAACACCTAGCATAGCGTCTCACACTAATAAATGTTTGTTGGCAGTAGGTACTTTGAACTGAATTGAATGAGCAATAATGTGTATCTCCTCAACCACCAACTATATATACACTTACTGAAACTTAAAGAATTAGACAATATCTATAGTTTCCACTGAGGCTGAATCATGGGAGCAGAGTAGCTATTTGAAGACACCACTGATACATGAGCATACTTTAGCTGCTTGCTCAAACATGACAGTGGAGAGCTCTGTTTGAACCTCATCTGGCCCCACAAGAGGCAGAGATAGTCCCCAGAACCTAACATCAAGAACCAGTGTGGAAGAATGAAAAGAGCACTGAATGTGTAATCAGAACACTTGGGTCCAAGTCCTTCTCAGATTCTACTTATGAGGAGCATAACATTGGTCAAGTCTCTTCAGCTCTTTGTGCTTCTGCTTTCTGATCTTGAAAATGGGAATAATCTACTTTTTAAGGTTGTTGTGAGGCTCAAATGTGAATATATATGGAGCTATGTAAACATGGGTTATTTTAAAAGCTTGAAAAAAAACTCAGGATAACGTATTTTGTAACAGGGGATACATATTGATAAGGAGCATCCCAGAATTCTCACAAAATCCAATAAAACCTATCTACTACTTTCCTAAGAAAACTAATTCTCATTTTCCTCCTCCCCCCCAACACCCTCCCCCGCCACGCCATTTCTCTTTCTTCTCCTCACTCCCAGGTTTTAACCTGAACAGGAAGCCTCTCCACTAGAATTCCAATTCTGCCTGGGAAATTTTCCTTTGCAACTTCTCCTCTGTCTCTAGAGCTTTTAACATTAAATTACAGCCAAATTTTTAAAGGTAGGAACACAAAGGTACCTACCAGATCAAAAGATTATCTTTTCCTTCTCTCCTCTCCATAAGTGATTCATCTAATTAAGTCCTACTCTACTTACTTCAAATATTCTTCCTAACCACATAAGCACTATCCAAAACTTGTTAGAAGATTTAATTATACTTCTATTCTGTCCTCCCCTTTCAATTTCCACCACATTCCTTCTCTACCTTCCCAAGAGTTTGTCTAAAGCCTATTCTCCTTCCTCTTTTAATTCAAACTCCCTTTATCCCACAAGTCTGAGCCTGCATCCTCCAGGGAAATTCAGAAAGTGCTCAAAAGCAAGTTAAGATCTTTTCAAAATAACTACCAGAGACCACGATTAGAAGGATACCTGAATGAGGGCTGAACAGAAATTATTGCATCTCTTCCTTAAGAATTCTAAAAAGAGGAAACCAACCCAACAGTCACTACAATATCAGTCACATTTCCCAATTCTTCCACTACCCCCAATTCAGGGATGTAATACACTGAGACAAAAAAATCATTCAGACTGACACATTGTAAAGCCAAGCACAAGCAGCTTTCCAGAGGACTGCAGCTGTGAACAGCTTTCAAAGCTCTGATTACATAATATAGCGAACTCTCTATTTATTCAATAACAAATCAGAGCAAGACATTCATAGAAAATCAAAATACAGCATTCACCATGTCACTACTCAATAACTTAACTATGTGGCCATTTTAGTGATTTCACCAAAGTGGTCACATAGTTTTAAACAGAGTATATTCATTTAATCAATCACAAAATCCTTAATTCAATCACAAAGTATAAAAGTCAAAGTTCTCCACCCCTAGGTCATAGTAAATCATAATCTCAGTCAGTACACAATATCCAACTAAAGTCTTTCAGGTTGACTCAAGGCTGGCTCTCAGCTTCCATGGTTCCTCTTCCATGGTCCCAGCTCCAACTGTCACCTGGGTTCAAAGACAGGCAGCTCCCAGTTCCTTGTCTAGTTCTTTATCCAGTTACTGTTCCATAACGAAGTCCATAGTGTCCAGTCCGCCTCTGGTCCCTCACAGTTCCTCTTTCTGGGAAGGCAAAGCTTGACAGAGCCACAATAATAATCAAACACATTGCCAGCACCATCATCAATTCACTATCTGCCTGTGAAATCAACTCAGACCCACCAACAAGGTCTGAAAACTCAACACAAATCATCAACATAGAAATCAACACAGACCCACAAACAAGGTCCAAGGGGTCAGCACAAATCATCAGTAAAGTCCCAGGACCTCTAAAATCCTCCTCTAGGACTTCTATAAACATACAACCAGAAAATCCTCTTTCAGGGCTTCCAGTAAGGTCCCTGGGCTTCTGTACAAAGTATCACAAACAAACATCAACACAGAACAGACAGAGTGCTGGGATACCACAAGTTTTCTCCTTCTTGACTCTGCCACCACAAAAGTCCTCTTCTCAGTTCTGCTGTCTCTAGCCTGGAAATCCTCCTTATATATGGTCATTAGCTCCTCCCGTTCCTTGCAGTTCATGAGTTCTAGGGTTCACAAGTTGTGGGGTTCACACATTCTGTTTCTTAACAGACTTGATACAAGGCTCAAAAGAAACTTGAGCTGAAACAAGGTGTTAATTCAATAGCTGAAACAAGGTGTGAACTACTTCTGTGCTTGCCATTACACATATATGCCTTAGAACATTGTTATACACTTAGTCCAAGGCCTCCCCAAATTGCCTTGGAAGCTTAGAACCAATCTGAGCTCCTTGGGTCCTCCAAACTGAGCCTGGTCTAGGATCATTTAAGAGACTGTTGTCTCTTACCAAATCATCTCAATTTAAATTCCAAATCCTCACTCTCTCCCCACCACAATCCATCCTCCATTCAGCTGCCAGTATGACATTCTTAAGGCACAGGTTTGACCATGTCACTCCACTAATCAATAAATTTCAGAGCACTCTATTACCTCTAGGATCAAATATAAACTTCAGTGTTTGAATTGTAAAGCCCCTCTCCTCCTGGATTCCAGGCTACCTTTCCATCCTTATTACCCATTACTCCCCTTTATACATTCTACAATCCCGCCCCCGCTACTCCTCACTCATGAAATTCCATCTCCCAGTTTTTACAGGCTTCCCCTCACGTCTGGAACATACTCCCTCCTCACCTCAATCTCATAGAATCCCAAGTGTCCTTCACAGCTCCATTCAAGCATCACTTCCTGTGAGAGGACTGCATTAATCCTCTCTGCCTTGTTCCCCCAATTACTTTGCAGTTTGTTTCTATTTTGTACATTCTCTCCTTTTTCTTTTAAAATCTGAACTTCCACAAGGGAGGAACTTATTCATCTTTGTACCTACTGCTTATCACAGTAACTTGTACTTTATAGGTACTTAATAAATGCCTTTTGATCAATTGATTAGAAGTTCTATAATGTCCTTTCAAGTTCTAAATCTTACAAACCCATAAAGCACCTACTTTGTGCAGGCACTATGATATGATGCCAGGAAATACACAGATGAATAAAATATTTATTATTCCTGCCCTAGAGTAACTCACATCTAGAAGGGGGAATTTTTTAAAAAAGAAATATACATATGTATACACACATATAAATATACATTTATATTTATACATACTCACATATTTGTATATGTGTATGTCTGTATACAAGTAGACATATGTAGACATACATATATATATTATATATATGTGTGTGTGTATATATATATATATATATATATATATATATATATAAAGATAGATGAACTATTATACTGTGAGATAAAAAATGACACTGAGTTAGAGAACTCGGGTTCAGATTTTAGTTTTTCCACTCACTCTACAGGTAACCTTGGGTAAGTCACAACCTCTTTAGGCCTTGATTTCTTAATCTGTAATGTGAGGGTTTAGACAAGACGACCTCTGAGGTCCATTCCAGCTCTAAAACGATGATCCTATGAAAGTACATTGAAGAGGTACAAAATGCAAAAAGAAACCTAGAATTAAGTCCCAAAATAAACTATAATTACAGCAAACTTCTCCACAGCTGCCAATATAACAAAAAGCCTTCATACTTAGCATATTTCCATGCATAATTATTCCCCTCCCACTTTTCTTGATGTTTTCACTTTAAATGGGGGTAGGGAAATCTAAATAGTAAAATGTATAGATAGAAAGGACCTTTAGAATCTCTCTGGCATAATAACCCTTTCTTTTCACAGATGAGGAAGCCATTGCCCAGGAGTTAATGAACTCGCCCAAAGTCAGAATTCAAACCTAGGTTTTTAAACCTCAAATGCAATTCTCTTTTCACTATGACACATTGCCTCCATTTTACATACTTAGCAATTCCTCATTCTGTAAAGTGAAAGATTGCTTTGACTATGTGTTTATTAATAACAGCAATCTCATTTACATAGAGCTTTAAGGTTTGCAAAGCACTTTATAAATATTATTTCATTTAATCCTCACACGGACCCTGTGAAATAGATGCTATTATCATTTCTATTTTATAAATGAGGAAACTAAGGTAGACAAGTCAAGTGACTTGTCCAAGGTCACAAAGCTAGTAACTGTCTGAATTTGAATTCGGGTCTTCCTGAATCCAAGTTCAGCATTTTATCCACATCACCACTTAGCTGACTATTTAAAAGAGAAAAAGTTGAATGGAAATGAAGCAAAATAACTTGCAAGTTGTTGATATGTGACATTCACACCTAAGATTTCCGCTCCTTTCAAATTTCAATTCTGGAATTAGTTAACTACTTTTATCCCAAAGGAAAATTAAACAGGTAGGTCATGTAACTCCAGCTTGTCTTCAACCCAAAAGAGAAAGGAATAAGACAAATGAAGAGTGAGGAGGTGAAGAACAGCTAAGTAGGAGCAGGGGAAGGAGTTCAGTACTGATTTAGTATTGCTTCCTCAATACAAATAGTTGGAAGCAGCTGGTTATTCCTTTAGTTTAACTCTTTATCTGCTCCACCAAAACATGTATTCAATTAAAAAGCTTATACTTGAACTAGTGGTTGGTGTTTCATAACATTTTTTAAATAAACAGGCTAGAAGGATACTGAGAAGAAAAATAAGGAAGCATTTCATCATCACTATGAACACTCAATGTTTATTAGTTATAATTTGTGTTCATACAGTCATTTAAGGTTGTAATGTATAGAGTCCTTTAAAAGCAATATGTTTCACAACAAATCTATAAAGTAGGTAATTCAAACATGATGACAATTATATATTTAAAATGTTGGAAGGTAAGGCTTAGAAAAACGAAGAGACTTTCTCATGGTCACAGAACAATTAAGGAAGAGGGCCAGGGTTTGAATCGAGGTCCCCTGACTCTACCCCCAGGTCTATTTCCATTCTGACTCTCTAATATGTGGCGTCTTCCTTCCAAAGAAGCTTATCTGAATTATAATCTTTCATTCCTCAAATCACTGAGAGACTAGTTGGGGGCAAACATGTGAAAGGTGAAACTGGTGTAATCCCAGCCAACTTTACAGCAAAGCAAGAGCCAAATAGGACTCAAACTTCCATCCTAGTAGTCTACCTACATCATACTATTTTTCTCACTTCCTAAAAGAGTTCATTCTCTTGTCAAGCCTTTTCCTTTATAAATGATAATAAATTTACCTAGGGCAAACTGAACCCTAAAAATAGGCCACCAATAAAAATATTTTACTGCCCTTATACTACTTCAGAGAAGCACAAAAGTAAGATTATGAAACAACTGCAAGGAATGTAGCTGGCTTTTAATGACAGAATCCCAAGGACAGCATCTCATGTAACCTTCTGGAAGATGTTCCCTCCCTGTGCTCCAGTCTAAAATTACCCATGATTAGTGTGCTTTTCTTTTGCATGCAACTAAAGGATTTATTTGCTAAAATAATTGTCTAGCAAAAAATTGTGATACTTTTCTTCAAGTACAAGTTAGACACTATATAAGGTACGTGTATAACCTTTAAAGTGGTACTAACACCTTATAGTTTTGAAAAACTTTAAATGTTTTGAGAGGGAACTAGTAAGCCCTTTGAGCCTATTGGTAAAATGGCTGGTTTCTGGGCTATTTATATTCTACATGCTCCAAAGAATAAGAATTCAAGGCATTTGAAACTAAATTCCCTTAGATGGGCTCCATGCTGCTAATTATTCCCTATATAAACTTTATCATCAGAAAACATTGTAAAGAACAGACCAGGGAGATCTATACTGCTGAGAAGAGAAAACAATTCCTCTTCAGATTTTAACTAAAATATCATTCTACCACAGAATAATAAAAAAGTAATAATTCTTGATAATACCACAATTCCTGACATTAAATAATTTCAAAGCCTTTTGCAAAAAAATATATTCTCTAAAACTCTACCTATAAACTAGTTAATCAAGTTTCTTCTCCTCCCCCCTACCCACTTACAGAGAGACTTGATATAACTTGACCCCTAAAACATCTAAACTGACAGGAGCCCGGAACAGAGCACCAGACTAGCTCTCTAGGGTTTTCTAGTTAGGTACATAGCATGGAGGCTCTAATGTCTAAATTGTGATATAGTCCTTTCAAGGACTATAAAACACAATGGTTCTTAAGTGAATATCTGAGAAAACAACATAATTTTTTCAAGTCCCAACATCATTTCTCTATATAACCCTAAGTGGACCAAAAAATCTAGTATTAATCAATCAACAAAAATTAAATTTGTTGCTATTCAGTCATTTTAGCTTGTGCAACTCTTCATGATTCCTTATGGAGTTCACTTGGCAAAGATACTAGAATGGCTTGCCATTTCCTTCTTCAGCTCATTGTACAGATGAGGAAACTGAGGCAAAGAGGATTAAGTGACTTGCCCAGGGTCACATAGCTAATCAGTGTCTGAATCCAGATTTGAACTCACAAAGATGAGCCTTCCTGACTCTAGACCTAGCACTGTGCCACCTAGCTGCCTCCAAAATTAATGAAGCACCCACTATGTACCCATTACTGTGTTAAACTCTGAAAAGCTACTAGAAAAGTGGAGAATGAGTAATCATTTAAGGTCCTTTTAAATGAAGCTCAATGAACACAACTTTAGTGTTCTGGCTCCCCAGGGTATGACATCTGACTTTTCTTTTTAAATGTGTGTTACAGTAATTACACTTGCACTTTTAAATTAATTCACTGTAAATAACAACAGGCTTTTCACTGTTTTAATTTGTTTTCTATGTTCACATTTGGCTACCTTATTTATCTTCCTGTGATATCTGAAATCCCCCATGTAAGAATTCCATATGTTCTAGGCAAAAGAAAATTAAAACAAGGTATCCTGCCTATTAGTTATCTCCTAAAGTATAAGAAAATACTTTCCTGGGATTCAATGGAGAATTTCAAATGAGGAACCATTTTGTCAGATAGTACACAAGTAAAAACATCAGTTCATCAAAAATGGCATTCTTACTTTTAAAAAAATGTAAACAAGATTAATTATACAGGGAAATATAGGGTTTTCAGGAGGCAGCTAGGTGGCGCAGTGAGTAGAGCATCGGCCCTGGAGTCAAAAGGACCTGAGTTCGGATCAGACCTCAGACATTTAACGCACACCAAAACAAACAAACAAACAAACAAACAAACAAAAAAACCCTAGACGTGTGACCTTGGGCAAGTTACTTAACCCCAATTGCCCTCCCCCCCCCAAAAAAAGGCCAAAAAAAAAAAAGCCAATGTTTTCGTTCCATAATTTGATCTCATACTGCAATCTTTTAATTTATTAAATTCAATCTCCTGCAATTATTTGCTATCTCTTCCTATGGACTTGTCAATTTCTTTCCTAACCACTAAAAATTTCTCAGAACCTCTGCAAATATTTAAAATTAAAACTCAAGTACTATAAGCATAAGAGACAAATGTCGTTAGGTGTACTGTAGTGAAGACAAGTATAGTAAAAAAAAAAATGTTTATTGTATGTGTAGCTGGAATTTTTCTATAATGATTTCTTCAGTAAGATCAACCACAAAAGCATTAAGCTCTATTTCTCTGATTATAGTATGATATCGAGTATTGATATTTCAAGTAAAGGTCTAAGGGATTTTCCCCCTCATTCTTAGCATTGTCCAAGCCATTTCCTAGGCAACATACCTTAAAACAAAACTACCAATACAAGGAGAACAAAACCTTTATAATCATAGCAAGAATAAGAGCCATACTGGAAGGTCTTTTGAACTAGTTCAGCTGCCAAGTTCTCTATTTCAATCTGCATAGTATCTACATAAAGAGTTCTGAATATTCTTGGTGCCATGGACTTCTTTGGCAGTTTTATAAATCCTATTAAACCTTTCTCAGCATAAAAAATTTTAATGTATAAAATAAAATACACAGAATTTAAAAGGAAATCAAAGGTTAATGAAAATAAAGGCAAAATTTTTGTTTCCCATGCAAACTTATGGCCCTGGTGAAATCTTTCAACAGAGACTGAGAACCTCTGATATAGAACATGCCAGGGTCTTTGTTACTTACTATTAGGGTCTTCTTCTCATGCACTGGCCTTTCATTGCTATCTTAATTTCTCTGTGCCCATCCAACTGACGCCCTGGAGAGATTCTAGATATTTGTAAGAGTGTTAGTCTTGCAGTCAAGAAAGATCTGGGCTCAGATCCATACCTCCAATACTAAATAAATAGCTGTGACCCTGTGCAAGTCACCTAACTCTCTATAAGCTTCAGTTTCCCCATCTATAAAACAAGGCTAATAAACAATGCTGACATTTATATAATAAGCTTTATATAATGTTACATATGAGTTATCTCATTTGAGTCACATCTCTGTGAGGTACATGCTATTATCCTCATTTTATACTTGTGGTAAATGAGGCTTAGCCAGTGAATTGCTCAAGGTCACGTACATAGTAACTAATGAAATAATGCATATAATGTGCTTTATAAACTTTAACATGATATATGCATGTCAATTATTATAATCACAATTATCATTCCACACAAACTTTTCCCAGAAAGTGAGCGTAACAGAAGTTCACAAATGTCATCAGAAAGAGGTATTAATAGAGATACTGAAAAAGCACTGATGAACTTGGAGACTTGGCAACCAAGGTCTAATCCCAGTTCTGCACATGTGAGACCTTTGGTCAATTTACTTCAACTCTGGGCCTTGGTTTCCTCACCTATAAAATAAGGTTCAACTAAATGACCTCTGATATCCCTTCTAATCCTAGATTCATGATGCAAAGAACTCTGGAGCATCGACGATGTCACTGGGGGAACTACTTCCTCCACAGAGACAAATCACAACCCCTCTACTATTCAATAGGTTGTTTTAGTGAATAGTATCACCCTGTGATCAAACTGATAATGGTCCTCTTCAAACTTAACAATAACGGTCTCTCGGAAACAAACATTTATTCTGTCACCTGCTAGAACTTGTAACCTTGATCTTCAAGAACTAAGTAGACACAAAGTGAAATAATTTTGTTTCTACTTTTTAAAATTTAACACATATGTATACTTCTTAAAAAACAAAACATACATAACAAAAGTTCATTTTTTATTGAAATGTTTGTGCTTGTTTTTACTTTAGTACATAATTTTTAAAAAAATGAATCACAGAAGTGGGAGAAAGACCCATATGTACAAAAATATTTATAGCAGCCCTTTTTGTGGTTGCAAAGAATTGGAAACTAAAGGGGTGCCCGTCAATTGGGGAATGGCTAAACAAGTTGTGGTATATGAATGTAATGGAATATTATTGTGCTATAAGAAACGAGGAGGTGATGGATTTCATAATTACCTGGAGAGACTTATACAAACTGATGCTGAGCGAGAAGAGTAGAATCAGAAGAAATTTGTATACAATCACAGACATACCATATCTGTGATGACCACTTATGACAGACTGGACTCTTTTCAGCAATGCAGTGATATAAGTCAATCCCGAAAGACTCAAGAAAGAGAGAAATGCGCCATCCAGAGATATAACTAGAAAGAACTGAGCCTGAATCCTGATGGAAGCAAACTAAATGATCTTTTTCTTTTCATTGTTTGGTTTTATTTCTTCTTTACCATCTTTCATCCCACCTAGTACAATACGCCTTTGTAATTGGAATAATGTCTAATACGAATGTATTTGCAGATCCTATACTGGACTATATGCTGTTGTGGGGGGAAGAGGGAGGGAAGTAAAGGAAATTTGAAAATCAAAAAAAAAAAAAAAAGTACAACAGATGCATGATGCTGGAATGTTGACAACCTCCAAAAAAAATTGAATTAAGAGTAACCTGAACATAACAATAAATAACTGGAAGAAAATGTTTTTTCTATAGCTTTTCACACTTCTATTATGTTTGAAGGATGACAAACATTAATACTGTTGTGTGAATACCTAGAGTTTCTCTAGTCCCAGCACAAATTAATAGTGTAAAGTAGAGGCTAAAAGTCACTTAACTTTACTGGATCTGTTATTTGTGGGAGTTGACCTAAATAATCTCCAAGGACTCAAATACTAAGATCTTAATTATTTTCTTAACAATTTTACCTTTCTACATATTACATGGTAGAAACTTAAAAGGGAAACAACAGAAATTGATTCAGATTTGATTAGGTTTTATCTTTTTCCCATGGGAAGAGTATGTTGACCAAGTGCAGAAACATTCTGTACATTGCGTAAAGGCTGATATGCCTATATGCAAACTGATACACCTATTTACAACTAAACTTTTTCACAAAAGAGCTAAAAATTATTTCTTCTCCTACAACTCAAGCTCATTTTCTTTGTTTTATTCTTTAGAAAGGAACTAAATGTCTTATAGTTGGTCCCTAAACTCCCAACTAACAACCTTTCATATACCTAAAAATGTTCATTCACTTCTTATACTTCTCTCTTCTGGGTCAAGCAGGCCTGTTTCTTTAACTTCTCATCAATGATATTTTCAGCCTCTGCAGGTCTTAATTCATACAGTTGTGAGAATTGCACAAACTAATTTGGAAAGTGATATATTCCATTCTTTTTAAGCATCAAAAAGAAAAAAATTCTTCTAGAAGCTGTTGACAGAACTAACAATTCTGATTCAAATGTAGATTACTTATACAAGGCACATAGGCAGGATCCAAAAATGATAAGAAATATATTCTCTAACTAGCTTTTTACTAGAGGGACTACATGGCTTGGACCATTCTGAACTGACAAGAAGCCACCCAGCTGATATGTCCACAATTATTCTTTTCTTTGTCCATAATTGACTTACATGCTTAAATATTTACCAGGAAAAGGGAAGAAACATATCTATTTAGCTTATATTGTACAAGCACCTAGCATGCCTGAAATTCATTAGCACTAGGAGAATATTCGAATATGACCAAATTCTTCAAGTTTCCCAAAAATCAAATTACAAATATATGCATGATAACTCTGTACAGTATATGAAAAGAAATAGGGTGATTGATATGCAAGTGATTTGCCCTTTATTTACTCTCTGACAGTCTTAGTAGTTGGAAGCTTCTTGTTGTTCTACTGGAAAATTTCAGTTTCATAACCTTAAATTGCCAGCATAACTCTGAGTATTGTATGTGGCAGATGTGGTCAGTGTTTACCACAAGAACATGGTGGTCAACTGCTATTTGGTATTTGCCTCTGTTTTTGTTGTGTGTTGAGTTGGGACAGGTGGGTAGTAATGAAGTAGGCAGTTTCCTGAGATGTGGCAGCTTCCTGGGCTTTGTGTGACTCTTTATAGTTAACAATTACACTTGGGGAGTTACAACCTTTATTTACACTGGCAAGATTATACAGGCTTTGGTTTACCCATGGTTTATGCCGCTACACTAAAAGGCAAATTATTTTTAACCCCCACCCCATCTCTTTTAAAGTGTGCTGGTTAGTGTTTTTAAATCCAATACATAATATCAAAACTGCAGGGAGTACAAAAAGCCAAGTACTCTATTAGAAGTCTGAGACTTAATGAGACGCCATAAAGGTACTCACCATCATGCAGTATACACTTTTGTACCAAGAATAGAGTTCTGCCTACACTAATCTTGTTTTAGGATTGCTCTAAGTCCAAAATAGCTTCGCTTTTTCAAATGAGAAACAAAATGAGATTGTAGCAATTTACAAGGTAGGTAAGACACATTTAGCATCTTGTTCATTAGACTTCAGGTAAATACCTTTGGTAGTTCTAGGTAGTTCTCTAATTACTGGATTAATGAAATCTTATAAGGATTTTAGCTTTCCTTTCAGAATGCAATATTGTTTCCTAGAATGTGTGTGTATGTGTGTGTATATACATATATGTATATACACACACACACACACACATACAATCACATGGTAAAATAGCATTAGCAATTATAAATGTTGCCACAAGATTTTCTCTTAAAGAAAAATAAGGCAAATACATGTACATAGATCTGTTTGAAAGAAGCTCCTATCAGTAAGGGGGATAAGCTGTTAGGGTAGGTTACACTGGAAAAAGCTGGTAGCAGGCCTCTACACTGAGTTAGGGCAGGAGATATAGGGACGGTCCAGCAATAAGGGGGAGATTGTGATCTTTAGAAGTGGGTAAAACATCAGAAGGTGGTTATGAAAGCAAGTGGTTACTGGGGCAGCAGGATAAAGGTTATTGATAACAGTTAGTGGAAGTCTGGCAGAATAAAAAAGGGACCCAGCTATAGGACCCAGATGAAGACTCAATTACTGGAAGTAGAGCAGGTCAAGAACTGGAGTACAAGGTGAAAGTGGAACCAGCAACAAGGCTGATTTAATGCTGAGCCAATCTGTGCTATGGACTACAGACTCTTAACATCTCCCCTAATTAGGGATCTTTTTGGTCTGAGGGCTAAGGCAGGGCTAAACTACTTTAATTGTAAGTTTCTTGTGAGCTCCTTATGTTGTCTCTTTTCTTATCCTCAATTCTTAATACAGTATTGGAGAGAGCGCCTCACTGGTAACTCTCTACAAAGATGAGGAAATAGCAATGCTTCACAGTCAGTGCCAGCAGCCAAGACCCTGGCACAACCCTTATGCAGATGCAGCCTGGCTCTTATTCCTGCAGGTGCTATCACCACAGTTCATGAAGATCTAGAAGAGAAAGTTCTTGCCACTCAAACCCTTGGCACTACCAAATGATTCAACACAGAAACGTGCAGCTAAAACTTTCCATGTGTTATCTCTCCTATTAGAATGTGACCTACTAGAAAACAAAGCTTGTCTTACTTTTTTTCTATTTGTATCCCAATGCTTAGCATAGTGCTCTAAATTTAACAAGCATTTAATAAATGTTTTATTCATTCTACTCATCCATTCATTCAATCACTTTATCCTTTTATCTGTATCATTATCATGCAGACTAAAGATAAAGTGTGGTATAGCATACTGATGTTAAGCTCAAAAAGAAACAGGTTGTTGACTTAGAAAACCAGAAACTAACATTATCCATGTTGTACTGTATTTTTTGTTTATTTCATTAAACATTTCTCAATTACATTTTCATCTGATTCAGGCCTAGTTTGCAGGCCTCAAAATTTATATTTCTGCTATGGTGGTTAGAAGACTAATCTTGAAATCCAAAGGGCTTGGGTTTTAAGTCTTGCCTGTGATACAGATTAACTTTCATTATTGTCATATCACTTAGCCTCAAGGTTCCCTCAAGAAACTCTTTAAGACTGTAAACTATTGAATAGTTACAATTTTTCTCTGAGAGCTCCTGACTGATGAAATCACAATTCTAGATCAGTATCAAGATCACCATCAAAAAAGCATTTGTTAGGTGTCTTTTCACTGCCATTAACTTTCCTGAAGCCTAAACAAGTTAGATTTTAGTTAGCAGAACAGCCACAGAAACTAAAAGTTATTAAATCCTGTCCCCCATCCCCACCCCACAAAGAGCTACAGAGTTGGCCCAAGCAGGAAAAAAAAATTTAATGGGTTTCTAACACACAACTCAATTTTCATTCTATTTACATACAGAAGTGTGCTCTTATAAACTTATTTCACACTGCGGCAAAGATTTGTAAATATGACAATGGATGCTGTATCTTCAAAGAAAAAAGGTTACAGATAAGTTAACATCCCCTTCTCCGAAGACAGAAAACATCAGGTTGGCTAACAGATTCAGCTTAGACTAAGAAGGAGGAAATTCTACAGTAGATGCAGACTTGGTACGAAATAGGTACCAAAATGACACTCCTTCAAAGAGGTAAAAGCCAGGTAATAATGCTTAAGATATAAGTAGTGCACAAATTACATAGCTATCTATCCTATATACTGCTGATAAAGGAAAATATCCATCTCCAGCTACCACTTACACACATACAAATACAGAGGAAATGTCCATCCCTGACTTCCCCATATAGATACACACCAATGTGGCTATGAACCTGATTCTGTGGGTTAGCTATGGCTATAGCTATAGCTATGGCTAACCAAAGGTAATGCAACCTATAAGTCTATTCAAGTAAGAGCTGCTTAGAAATTGTTAGATATGTATAAGAGTAACCCTGAAGGCCTATTCTCATGAACTTACAAGAGTCTAACAGCCGACCTTACAGGATGGGTCAACCTTTTATCCCCAGAGTCCAAAGAAAAATAAATAAATGAATAAATAAATAAAGACAGATTCAACCCAAGAAGATAAAATTTAATAGAAATAAATGCATTGTCATGAAATCTGGTTAAAAACTGATTTTCCCAAATTAAGAAGCAGGAGATCTGACTCGACAGCAGCTCAAATAAAAGAGATCTGAGGCTGAAATCAAACACAAACTCAACATGAATCATTAGTGTAATGAAACTAGTCTAGCTGATCAAGAGAGGTAATAATCCCTAGCTGCCTGGTCTTTTAATACTGAGCTAAGGAATTTGGACTTTATTCTACAGGAAACTACTGAAAGGTTTTTTTTAAGAGGACACTGTTATATCAGAATATCAATTTGTTTCATTAATAATCAATTTTAATTGATTAAAATTTTTAAAATATTTACAAGCATACCTCCTGGGCAGAAGGCCCCTATATAATCAATGTTATTTTATAATTAAGAATGAATTGACATTTTTGGGTAAGACTATGATCACATATATGAGTGAGAAGGGCCCTCAAAGGCCAACCTTATTTTGTAGATAAAGAAACTGAGGCTTAGGGAGGTTAAATAACTTTCTCACAACTAAAAAGAATCAGAAATAGGACTTGAACCCAGGTCAGTGGGTCTTATCCCATGTCATGACAAAAGCCCTAGGCAACTGAGCAGACACTGATTCTGAGTTAAGTCCTCTTAGATCTCAATACTACTGATTTGTGAGGGATGTGTGTGGGAGATGGAGGGCCAAGCTGTTTAGGTCAGGCCTCCTAAAGTCATTGGTCAGGTTCTTACCCTCACAGACACAGAAGCTCCTTTTTATTTTTATTAAAAAGCTCAATTTTATGAATAGTTCACCAAAGGATGATCAGGCTCTAGAACGCATTCACAAAAGACTGATACAAAAACCATAAAGGAGGTACCATGCTACACAGCCTAGAGATTACAGGGTTGAAGACACAGTCCCTGTCTTTGAAGAAATAAAAAACTGCTCATGAAGAACAAGAATGCAAACAAATAAACAAAATACAAAGTAGAAAGGTGTATTCATAAGAAGGACACACAGCACTATGGAGAGAGAATGAAGAGGTCACTTCTGGCTAAGAAGCAACTGTTAGTATGGTAGATTGAACACTGGATTGGAGCTAGGAAGTTATCTCAAATATCTGCTAGTTATGTGACCTTGCATAAGTCATTCAACCTCTCTAATCATCAATTTTCTTCATTTGTAAAATAGGAATAACATTAGCACCTACCTCACAGGGCTATTCTAAGGATCAAATGAGATAACATTTATAAGGAGCTTTGCAAACCCTAACATGCTTATATAAATGCTAACTATTATTGCTAAATTTCAACTGCAATTCTTGTTATTTTTATCATCAGCTAGGGAAACCAGGAGAGGCTTAACAAGAATTGAAGAAAAGGGGGGGGGGAGGAAGAGGTAAAACAGACACAAGAACAGTACTTGACATGTTTTAGGCATTGCTGATATTTATATCTGACCGGAACAAGAGCTGTGTGAAAGGAAACAATATGAAATAATACTAGAAAGGCAGGTCTAGAATACAATCTGAATATCAAGCTAAGGAATTTGGACTTCGTTCCAAAGAGAACTAATGAAAGATTCTGAACAGAGCAGTCTTACAATTAGAATGCCAGTTTATAAATATTTTCTATCCAAGGCCCGAAAAGTGACTAAATAAATAGGCATATAAATGTAATAGCATATAATTATATCATGAAGAATGAGGAATATGAAGAACATGATGAAATGTGAAAATTTTATAATGAAGTGATGCAGAATGAAAAAAAAAAGGTAAAACTAAAATACACACACTGACTATACCTGTAGTAAACAAAGACAACATTAAACAGCAATAAATTTTGTGAATGGGTAGTGATGGTCTTCCCTTGTTCTAGTCAATGCACATGGATTTCATTTCTTTTAGAAATCAGTTAATAATAAAAAGTATGGCTGAATGTAGAACCATTAACAATCACTTGGTTGGTAAGTTATTTTGCTTGTTTTCAGGGTCTTATTTTCTTTTTAAATCCTGTTTCTAGTGGATTTGGAGTCAGGAAGACCCAAGTAAATATCCACCTCAGACACTTACTAGATACGTGAATTTCAGCAAGTCACCTTTGAACTCAGGTTCCTCACCTGTGAAATGGGAGTAGTAATAATACCCACCTTACAGAATTATTGTGAGGATTAAATGAAATAATATTGGTAAAGCACATTACAAACCTCAAAGTTCTATATATAAAAGCTAGCTATTATTATTGGGATTTTTTTATTCTCATACGTTCCATTACTTTAGCTAACATTCACACATCTTGATCCTTTTGCATGTCAATAGTTAAAACAAAATGTCTCCATAAAAATCTTTTTCAAAGAATATGCCTTTCAAATTAACCAGAAATTTGTGCAAGCAGATCAGGGTTTCCTTCCTTCTTTTCTTCCTTTGTTCTTTCCTTCCTTTCCTTCCCTTCCTATATCTGTTTCTGCCTGACAGGGCTAAGATACTAACAAATTCTCACTATTATTCATTTCTCCTTTTTTTCAGAATTCATGATGACCATTACTTTTCTGTTTGTATGGGTCATCATTTCATCCTTCCTCATTTTAATCTATTTTTATGACATGACATTCTTTTTATTACTTTACATTGATTACATTTTTTAAAAGCCATTTCCTGATGGCATCTTATGAACATCAAGAACACGGGCAGTACAATACAATGCAAAGTATGCTGGATTTAAAATCAGGACTTGGGTTACAATCCCTAGCTCTGGTAATTACTGCCTATGTAACTCAGGTAAATCATTTCTTTCTATGCCTCAATACCTAATCTATAAAATGAAGAGGTTAGACTAAATGGCTTCTAAAGTTTATACTAGTACTAAATCTATGATCCTTTGTCTTGAATAATAGTGGAAGAATAGTTTTTGGACACAAAAACTATTAAACTATTAAAAACTATCCATAGCATATGGTTTCTTGCTAGCTTCAATCGCAAAGGTTGATTCTTCATAGTATTATCATGTTCTAAACATTATTCCCTGATCATTTCCATGTCCCAAATATTGTTAGTTAACAGCTTAACTAGAGGCAGGGGGCACTGTGCTGCCTACATTCTTTACTGAGTAGTCATCTAAAGGTATGGTAAAACTTGGATGTTAATGTATGATAATATCATAATGAAACTAATGGAGTAAACCAGTTTAGGAAGAGAGATGACAATGAGGGGAAGAAAAGAAAATTTTGAACTAAAATTGGTCCTACTTTTAATACCTGATATCTGTGGTAAAACATACAAGCCAGAATATTAGAGGTAAACCAGTTCCCCATGTAAGTAAATGGAAACTTTGTAAATAAATATGTGGAAATATAAATGTATTTTGTTTTTATGGGCCTCATTTAAATCTGTAAAATCTAGTAGTAGTCTCAGATGCTGCTCTTTTGAGCAACACATAAGAGTACTTGTCAAATTTGATGTTTAAATGAGCAAAGTTGGTGCTGGTGGAGCTGAAGAAATAAAGGCACTATAAAGTGGATAGCCTAACCACTTTGTATTTCAATCTGAATTATATAAGAACAATGACAAAATCATCCATGTCCTTTGACCCAGCAATCCTACCACTAGGCACATATTCCAAGGAAGTCAAAGACAGAAAGAAAAATCCAATAAATATTAAAATATCCATAACAATACTATTTGTGATAGCAAAGAACTTCACACAGAGTTGTTGACCATCAACTGAGGAATGGTTGAAAAAACTATGACACATGCTCTCTCTCTCTTGTTTAAAATGACAAGAGACTTAAGAGGTGGAAAAATCACATGTACTGTAAGACACAACTGGTATGTTAAGTTTGCTTTGCTAAATTGCCTTTTTCTTCTGTCTTCTTTATTCTTTGTTATAATATTAAACATCACTGGGTAGGTAGAAATGGAGATGAAATATAAATAAAAACCAGATTTTAAAAAGCAAGTAGTATATATGTATTGGGATATTACTTGATAGTAAGAAATGACAAATCTGGGTAAGTCAGAGAAAGATGAGAAGATCCAGAGCAAAATAAGCAAAGACAAGAAAACAATATACACAATGACCACGATGATATAAATGACCTGAGTGAATTCTGAGCAAAAGGAATTAATGAAGGTCTTAGATAAAAGACAATGAAACAAATGTCTTTCTACAAGGAGTTGCAAAAGGGACAGCTAGAAGAGAATACTGTATATACCATGAAGGTCACTATATGTCTCTTTTTTATTTAATTTTTATTTGTCAAAAGGAAGGATTCGATTTGAGAGGAGGGGCAAGATGACTATAATATAAAGACCTAGGATATCACTATGGTTTTTAAAATGTGGTTTTAGAACTTTTTCCATTGATGCATCTCCTATAAAGTTTCACTTTCACATGACTGCTAAATAAGGAGATATTACTATATAGAAGGATATTAAAGGAAGAATGTAGTTGAATCAATTATCTAATCTAGAGAAACAGAATGAACCCAGGCCTTAGTAGGCTTTTTTTCCTGAATGTTTTAGGAACATCCGGGTAAGAGAAGGAAAAGAAGTAATATAATTCATAGAGTTCTGGTTAGAGTTAATGTGGAGAAACAGCTTTCTATACCATGACATGCCTTTGATTTCTCTAGTGTCCACAGAATCCACTCATTGTCTTGTTCCTAAGTTTTCTGATGAGACCTTCTCTAGGGAGAAGATATAAATAAAGTGGTGATCTTCTAAGTTACTCTTCTCTCCAAAGGAATAGCAGTGAAATATGACTTTAGCTCCATAAATAAAAGAAAAATTATTAAGATTTGTGCTCTCAAATACAGTTGTCATGTACAGGTTTCACAAACAAGAACTTGCCATCAAACCAAAGCCATATTTTTAGGAGAGACCATAATAAACTAAAACTATAAAAGCATAGATGGCATGCCTATCAAATCTTAAGATGAGAAAAAGGCTAGGAGGGACATAGCTAATACAGTGGGTGACAGTCAGTATCCAAAATGATCTTGACAGGCTAGAACAAGACAAATATAATGAGATGGAATTTAATGGTGATAAATGTAAAGTCCCATTCTTCAGTTTAAAAACAAGGGTCAATTGTACCTGTACAGGACAGAGGAGACTTGGTTAAACAGCTATTTCCTTGAAAAAGACCTGTGGGCTTTGGTGGACTGCAATGTCTCAATGTGAGTTATTAGTATGACATGACAACCCCAAAAGCTAATTTGATCTTAAGCTGTATCAATAGATGCATAATATCCAGAACCAAGGAAGTAGTGACAGTAATGATATTTTGGATGATGCATTCTACTTCTGTCTTATTACACTTAAAAACTGTTTTCCCCTGACATAGTGGAGTGCTTCTGGAGTAGGCCAACCACAATGGTGAAAGCACTAGAGACCATTCAATGTAAGAATAGAAGGAAACGGAAACAATTAGCCTAGAAGAAAAGACTTAGAAAAGGACATGATAATAATTGTCTCCAAAAATTTCAAGAATTGTCACACAAGGGAGATAAGGATTGCTTTGCATGGAGCAGAAGCTGAAGAGAAGCTATCTCAACAAGAAGGAAAAAAAAACTTCCCAAAAGAGCTGTGGGTGAATGCCTCATTAGGCAATGAGTTCTCTAACACTGAAGGTGCTCAACAGCTGAATGACCATTTGTTATGGATGATCTGCTGGACACAGTGTTAGACTAACTGGTCTCTAAGGCCCCTCCAGGTATCTTCCTTAATCTGAAAGGGTTTGAGGAAACCCGTCAGGTACCAATAAGTGTACAGCAGGTATGGACATTGCTTTAGTAATATTGCCCCCTTGTAACTTGGAAAATGAAGTGGCTTTATCTCCATTTTTCTCCTCCCATCACATAAGTTCTGAAAGGCTAGCCATAGGAATATCCAATACTCAATTTTCTGTAAGATTTAGTGTTATGTTGCGAACAGAGAGCAGACCTCAAAACCAGAAAGATGTGAATTCGTCTCACCTCCGACATATACTGGCAGCATGACTCTGGTCAAGTCTTTTGACATCTAAATATTCTAGGCAACTCTCTAAAACTATGACCTGCAGATAAAGTGCTGACTTGCCTTGGTAGAGGAATTTCCCCACCAGGCTGAGCTCTTTATACCAAGGAAATCACAGGTCTAGGGCCTATTCCTGTGACAGTTTTACAGTGGAAGTAGCACAGAGTTCTGGTAACATTAAAGGAGGGGCTTATTTAGACCATTGGTGCTTCATGACAGAAACAAAGGGGGAAGAAGAGATCCTTTGCTGCTTGTCATTGATTTCAAGAAATCCATCTGTCTTGGTTTCAACTCAGAGTATTTCCTGTTTTTCAAAGTCCTAACAGAAAAGAGTCACAATTCCAGCCTATTCTAATCAAAAGACAAATTTCTCAAAGAAGGCTTAATCATCTCTATCCAAATAATACTAGCATTAAAGTACATGCAGAAACACAGTTCAAAAAGGGAAAAGAAAATTCTCCAAAATGAAGTACAGTAAACCATGGGCGTGGATATGTCATAATAAATATTTTATTTACTTGATCACCTGAAACTTCCTGTTCTGAGGAATATAATCATAAAACCAAGAAGTAGATGTGTCCATGGGAATGAACAAAAACTACTACCCCCCCATTTCAGTTGAGAAAATACCCTAGATGATATCTTCCAAAAAAGAAAAAATGCCATCTGAGAAGACCCTTCTGAAGCTAGAAACATTACAGTCAACAAGTTGACTTTTATTCATGCTTATGACTTGTTTTCCAGAATTTTACCAACCATTTTGAGCTTTTATTATATATAATTTGTTTCAGAGTCCCAAGTAATTTTTTACCTGACTTTCTCAGGTCTTATGCATTAAGTGAAATATAGTTTATTCATCATTAATCTCTCCTAAAGGGGAAGACATTCTATAAAATAATAGTTAGCAGTGAGATATTTACAAAGACTGACTAGGATCTCTCACTAGGAGAACTGCTAAATGTACGGTATTCTACATGAAAAAATGTTGTTGCTATTGTTGTTAACAAGGGGAAAGCTACCTTCCAAACACTAGTTAAGGGGCACTCCTATCACAGATGACAGAGTCTAATCTCCAAATCATCCAGGTAAGCTGAAACAATGAGCCCAATCCAACAATTTTAAACAGCAATAAATGCAGTGAGAGGCATCTTAGCATAGTGAACCTGGATTCCAGTCCTACCTTTAACACATACACATTATGACCCAAACAAGTCATTTAACCTCTCACCATCCCAAGGCAAATCTCCAAGACTCCAAATGTAAAGCAGATACTAATAATCATCACCAGAAACTCAGTATTATGAAATCAGAGGTCTCAAAAAAGTAACTACAATTAGGCTAAAAAATTAATTGCATAAGTCATACAATAATGATCCCCTAGTTTGGTGGCAATGCATGTGAAAAAGGCAAGAAGATTTTAGTTAATTACAAATTCAAAATGAACCAACAATTCTAAAACAAAACAAAATTACTGCCAACTCAAGCTATATTAATAGTACATGTCCAGATGACATGAACTGATAATCCTGTTGTCTTCTGTGCTGGTTACCACTTCTGGACTACTGTGTTCAGTCCTGAGTATTACATTTTTAAAAAGGAGGTGGACAAATCGGGCTATATCCAGAAGACTACCAGGATAAGAGGCTGGAGAAACTATCGTATAACAATAGATTGAAAGAACTTGAGGTGGCAAGCCTGAAGAAAAGAAGACTAAGAAGAAAAATAGTATCAATTTTCAGGTATTTGAAGGGTTATCATATATATCTGTGTTTCAGCTCAACAAAAGAACTACCTTTCTAGCAAGAAGTGCACTGCAACAATGGGACCACCTGCCTTAGGAAGTAAGTTCCCTAATCTCTACAGTTATCAAGAAGCTGGATCTGCAAGGCTCTTCTAGAAAGGATTCTTGCACTAAGTAGGAGACTAGACTAGATAATCACTAAGATTCTGTAATTCTATGAATCTTGTTTACCTAAGGGGGGGGGGGGGCATCAATTTGTCTGGAACCAGGGAGACACCTCTCCCAAATGGAACTGAGCTCTCAATTAGCAAAATATTGCAAAAAGCAAAGCAAGGGCTATTCTCCCTTAGGAGGGTCAGCAGTACATTCATCCATTATTGGTATGAATTGGTCCAAGCATTACAGAAAGCAATCTGGAACTATACAAAGAGAATGACCAAATGCCCTTTGACCCAGAGATTCTACCATGAGGCACATATATATGCCAATAAGGCCAATGACAAAAAGAAAGGCCCCTGAAACACAAAAATGCTTAAAACAACACCTTTTATAGCAGCAAAAAACTGGAAGCAAAGGAGACACCAACTGATTGAGGAATGGTTAAACAAACTGTGGTACATGAATGTAATAGATTAATACCAGAAACAATGTAAGAAATGATGTTTTCAAAGAAGTAGAGGAAGATTCACATGAACTCATGCAAAGTGAAGCAAGCAGAAGCAGGGGAACAGTATATATAGTTACTACAAGGTCAATTATACTACTACAAGAACAATAACAGCAGCAAAACAATAGAAAGTTTTAAAACTATAATAATCAAGTTTGCCCCCTCCCCTAAAAGAGGGATGGAAGGCCCCTCTCCTTCTTATCTGCAGAGCTAGAGAACTGTGTATATGTAACAATGCATATAACATTAGAATTTTTTTTTGTTACATTTGTTGAACTTTTTTTCCCCCTCTCATTGTTTATAAGGGATGGCTCCATAGGAATGAGTGGAAGGTAGGGCAGTGGGAAATATGGGTCACACAAAAGCTCAAAAGATATCAATAAAAATTGATATATCTTTAAAAGGAGTATATTTATCCCCTCAGTATGTCATTGGGCTGGCCAGTGGCCACCTAGAAAGCCCAATCTAAGCAGTTACTACCATCTGGATCTAGGAGAAAGCAGCATTCTGGCATCAAACTTGCAAATGGTCTGTTCTAAAATGGTCTCTCACAGAGCAAATGAGGGAAGATGAAAGCAGAGTACGAGACAGGAAAGGTTAAAGGAACAATATGTACACATCTTTCCTCTGCCTGCAGAGACAGTCTACAATCGTCCAATTGCTCATTCTATGCTATGTAAAAGGGGCATGGCAAAGGCTCTACTGCCCACAATCTCCTTCACTTACCCTAAAAGTAGGGATTTCACAGAGAGATATTCATAATCTATTCATGCCTTAAGAGTCTTCAAAACTACATATGCCAGGGAAAAAAGGGTATGGATGATATATCTGGTAAGAATGTAAGCTTATACTCTTGTACATGCTAGGATATAGAAGGATAAAAAAAAATACACACACTGCCCTAGTTACAACTAGTTATGTGGCTATACAACTGTGTTAGAACTAAGGGGCATAGGGAAATTAGTGGGAGGGGGAAAAATATCTCAAAATTATGATGTGCTCTCTTGAGCAGAAAACAACAACAACAACAATAATCTCAGGGTTGTTTTCTTCAAAATTCAAAACACAGACACCATTATCTAAACTGGGCTGAGGAATAAGCCCAATTGGGTTATCAACAAGGTTGAAAGCATTTTCTGGGCTAAGAAAAAGTCCCATCCCAATACACACAACCCAGCAATAATCCTAAATAGAAATAAATTTTTGTACCGTTGTCCAAAGAGTATAGGAATGGAGAATATCCTGTGAATTTTAATTCTTATTAATCTCATTACTTTTTCCAGGTCTAAAAAGTGGGAAGATGCTCCATTCCTTAGAAAGGAAAAACTAAGAACTAAAGTCATAGGCTGAAATTTAGCATGTTGCACATTGCCTATGAAATATGTCTCCTCCCCTGCCACCCCCCCCTCAAAAATCACAACTTTCCACTCTCCAGAAATCAGGTAGAAAAAGAAAAATACCCAAAAGTGACTCCTGATATGCTAGTAACCTTCAAAGAAAAAGTACACATATTTTTTTTCTCTTCTACACCAGATGAAGGGCGTTAAATGAATTGAGTCAGTGTAATCACAATTAATACTGCTTGTTAAATAATATGCAATTATTTTCAGATACACAAAAACAAATACACAAAAATTTAAAAAAGAAAAGGAGTCTTTTACCAATCAAAAAAAATTCTAAAGGAATGTGAATCAAGTGGCGCTGGGAGGTATCTAACTGCTAGATCAAAGCCTTTGAAACGCTAAAGTTTTAGTTTCTGCAATAATAACAATAATAAAAACCATTCAATGCCAGTGTAAGCATATACTTCTGGACAGTTTGCAAATAAAAGCAGAAATAAAGTCTTACTAAAAAGTTTGGTAATAGTGGCTGGAATAATTTTATTGTCATGTTGCCCATAGTATTCTAAGTAATGCTGTCTGTGCACCTGTACCAATGAAAAGAACAATGTCACAGAATAATTAATGTGTCTTTATTATGGGAGACATCATTCTAAAGCTTAAGTCATCCCCACTTCAACCCTACCAACCCCCTCCACTTTGTCAGTAGATGAGCCAAAAGCAACAAAATGAAATCCTCAAACACAAATCACTGAAGAGGTAGGAAAGGCAGTTTTAAAAGACAAACCAGCTAACTACATTTCTGTTTTCACTGGTGACTCATTTTACAGTAATACACCACAGAACCAACGGAATATGGGCACACCCAACTTGTTTCCCACTGCATGGTTATGTACCATTTGGAGTTGTTTCCAGAAAATCTTGGGGGCTGTTTTAGCTTAAAGAGATCAACAGATCCCCAGACTTCAAACAGGGACAAACCATAAGGTAAACATGCAATAAATGCTGGGTATGGACAGAATGCATGCCTTTAAATCTCTAGTTTCATTCCAGTCCTCAGGGATTAGGAGATTTAATTCAATCAGAAAAGGTCCCAGCATTTTAGCCCAATCCCAGAATATCTCCAGAGTTGCCCAGGAATAGAACAACCTGTCTCAAGGGTTATTCTTGATCAGAGACTTACCTGATTAAGCTACCTAGTATTATATCCTAAGTCCAGATTAGATGTCCAGAGGCTCATAAGCCAACTACCATACCATTTTTCATCAAACTAAATCCTATATATCCAGATCCTAAGGCTAAGAGGCAGTATGGCTCAGTTCAAAGAGCTCTGCCTCTAAAATCAAAGGACCATGCAATTTACTATCAGACAAATCACTTAACCTTACCTTTCTAGCCCTCAGTTTCCTTATTTGTAAAATAAAACTAGATAACCTTTATGGTCTCTTCTAGCTCAAAATCTAAGATTCTACGAGAATAGGCAGAGGAGATAAGGACTAGAACTATCTAGTATGAAAAGGCTTTCTGCTTGACAAAGGTGTGCAAACTGAAATATTGGGAAGTCCATTTTTAGATGCCTTAAATCTCTCACTTTCCTAGGCCCTTAGATAAGTGTAGGCAGCTAAGTGATGCAGTGCATAGAGAGATGGGCTGAGAGTCAGGAAAACCTGAGTCCCAATCCAGACTCAAGCACTGACTATAAGACCCTGGCCAAGTCATTCAGTCCATTTGCCTCAGTTTCTTCATTTGTAAAGTGGGAATAATAAAAGCATTTACCTCCCCTGATTGTTGTGGGGATCAAATGAGTTAATAACTGTAAAACACTTACCACAGGGCATAGCACAAAGTAATGGCATATAAATGTTAGCTACTATTATTATTATTACAAAACAATGTCATACTATTTCTTCAGGAATTAGAGAAGAATTTATATTGCTCTGCTAAATATGAATTTGATGGGGGAGGCTAGGTGGTGCAGTGAATTGAGCACCAGCCTGGAGTCAGGAGGACCTGAGTTCAAATCTGGTCTCAGACACTTAACACTTATTAGCCGTGTGACCTTGGGCAAGTCACTTAACCACAACTGCCCTGCCCTTCCCCCTCCTAAAAGCAAAATAAAATAAATATGAATTTGTTAAGCTAGTAAAATGGAAATTTCCTCATTGATCTGACAAAAAGTGGGGATCAAGTCACAAACTATTAGTAGGATGAGAACCGACCTCCAAGGTGTCAAACTAGTGAAAAAAGCAGCACCTTAGTTCTGAGGGTATGTGCTTCTAGGAAGGGGCCTGGCATGCCACACCTACCTGGCTGAAATAAGAGCAGTGCTTCCTCTAGACACAGAGAATTACAGAAATGAAAGACATGAGCCCAACCCCTTCATTATAAAGATGAGGAAACATCCCCAGAGAGGTCCAGTGATACATCAGTACATATAACTAGGGGCCACATATCCCTTGGAGTTTCAATTAAGTCTATACCCTTCTGATATATAATGGGAATAAAGTAGAATATTACTGGGTTCTGGCAGTCCATGGACAAAGCAGATGCTAGATTCTTGTCCTAATTATAGTAGCTTTACTTTAAAAGGGCTGGGCAAGACACAGGTCATATATCTATGAGGGATGCCAATGATAGTAGTTTCTTCAGATTCCAAAAAGAAGGAAGGATTTCATTTTGAGAAACCACACAGAGTCCACCCCTAGTTGACCCTCTATGTTCAAGGTGAAGTTTGCCTAATCTACTAAAAGAACTATAAACACTGAATCAGAAAGGCAGCTCTACCTCTAAATACCTGGAACAGAGAGCTGTGGTCAACTGCAGACACAGAGGTACAGCTTGAACCTTTTACCAAATTAACCGATGAGCAGCTAATGATGAAGCAGTATAGACTGAAGGATTTCACCACCAGAAGCCAAAACAGCTGAACAAACAGGGATCAATACCAAGAAGGAACAGCACAACAACCCTGGCTTAGAACAGAGAGGGTGTCCTTAACATTTTTGGTATCATGGACCCCTGTGGCAGAGTGCAAATACATAAAATAAAACATATAAGATTGCATAGGAAATCAATTATTTTCAAAGAAAGTTTTCAAACTATTAAAAAAAAAAGTTCACAGGCCATAAGTTAAGAAGCCCAGCTTAAAGGAACTTGACTTACAGAGAGTTGAAGAGTGGATATTTACAATGCAATATACCTTTATACTCAGAAACATTACAACTGATTCCAATGGCCATTATCTTCTAAATTATTATTATTATCTGTTTATTACAAACAAATCTCCTTCTTTGAACACTTTTGAACAGTGTGGCTTTAATAATAAGAGAATTGCCAGTAGACTTATTATCCACAGGTTACTTAAGACAAATGGAGCATAACAACCCCTGCTCCTTCTTGCCATTGGTATTACTAGCAAAGGCATGACAGAGAGACTTTTCTTAAAATACTGAATTTCTTTCACCATGTCACTTAAGTAAAAGCATGGAATCCAAAAAACACCTTATATTCTTCTATAAAGTGGGGGAAATACCTATTGTTTCACAGAAGCACTTAAAGCATATAAACTGCTGTTGAGAACATGGAATATGGAACATATTAGGCCCATGAGGCACTCTGATTACATCATGTAAAAATAGCAGTTTTTTTTAAAGAGCTAAGTATGTACAAATATAGAGATTTAATATACAAACTACAAAAAGTCCTTACCTATAAGTAACTTGACTAACATTTTCATCATTCCAGGACACAGGTAGAACCAGGAAATAAAAAAGGCCTAGGAATAGTCAAAATAGAGAGTCCTCAGACTAAATCTCATGCATTAATTCAACATATAGTCCCTCAGGCACTCATTCTGAACCAATTTACTATCTGGATTCCAAGACTAAGGCAGAAAAGAAGAAGAGGTACAGAGGATGCCTCAGGAAGGAACACTGCCACAGTAAGTAGTGAGACAAGGCAACTGATGGTAGAGAAAACATTAAAAATAAAACTATAAGAAGCCTAGAAGTTATTCTGTATGTTTCTGTTCAGTTCATAATGGAATGATAGCACAGTGTCATCAACCAAAGAAAGAAGGGATGGGGGGCAGCTACGAGGCGCAGTGAGTAGAGTACTGGCCCTGGAGTCAGAAGGACCTGAGTTCGGATCTGGCCTCAGACACTTAACACACACAAACAGAAAAACCTAGCCGTGTGACCTTGGGCAAGTTACTTAACCCCAATTGCCCTCCAAAAAGCGGAAGGAAGGAAGGAAAGAAAGAAACAAAGAAAGAAAGGATGACTATCATATAATACTCTTTTTGAAGATTTCCATACACTTTAACATTTTTTAAGGTACAAGTGCTTAGCACATTAGCATTGGAAATGATCTTGATGGCAAAGAAATTAAGAGGATACACATGAATTAGGAAATGGCCAAACAACTCGTGGTAAATGATTGTGATGGAATACTACTGTGTTATAAGAAAGGATGAGCAGGATGCTCTCAAAAAAACCTGAAAAGACTTATATGAACTGATGCAAAGTGAAGTGAGCAGAACCAGAATATTGTACATAGGAACAACAATATTGTAACAATGATCAACTGTGAGATGTTGCTAATCTGATATAAATACAATGATCCACATGATGAAAAAATGCTATACCAATCCAAAGAGAGAACTGATGAACTCTGAGTGCAAATTGAAGCAAGTTTTTCACCTTATTTTTGTTTTGTTTTTGCAACATAGCTGATATGGAAATAAGTTGTGCATAACTTCACGTGTATAATGGGTTTTATAATAAGTGCAATCTTAATAGGTGGAAGGACTGGAGAATTTGTAATACAAATTTTTTAATGAATGTTAAAAATAAAGTACATAAATAATTTTAAAAATTACCTTAAAGGACTTTAAAGGACACCTATGTAGTCCAACCCTCTTATTTTACAGATTAGCCAAAAAGGTAAAGTAACTTGTCTAAGGAAGCCAAGGTAAAAAGTCTAAAAACTGGGATTTGAACACAGGTCCTCTAACTTCAAACACAAAATATTATATTTTATAATCAAGTAGTTTTTCATAACTGTTTTTGCTCTTATTGAATATTCTTTCCAAACTATTGATAAGCAAACTTATTTTTGTTAAATTTTAAATGGTCTTTAAGAGTTTCAATTCATTCCAAGATTAAACCCACCTGACCAGCTTAATTAAGATCAGATCCAGAAAAGATACCAAAAAGTTGTAATTATGCATTCAATATCAACACAATTTTGTGACATTGGTTTCATCACCAAATGTACAATTTTCAATTAATAAACTTGAATTTTTCATACATTAGCATATTCACACTAAATTTTTTGAAATTATATTTAATAAACTCCACAAAATCCTACTCTGATGCTCACTGGCTAGACCAGTAGAGTGCAAGTGATGGTGGGTTCTACGATGTATAGAAAGACTTTGAATATAGTCCCACAAATAAATTATGTTTACACCCAAGCACCAGCACAGCTAAGTATGGACAGGCTCATTACCAGTGAGTTGATCAATGGATATTAAATTTGGGGGGGGAGGGGGCATCACAACTCAAGAAGCAAAGAAAAATACAAAATGGCCCTCAATCTTGTATGGCTCCTCCTTTCTCTTCTGCAGTGAAAGCAGAATGGTGGAAGAGACTGCAGAATGTGCTAAGAATTAATTTTTAATCTGTCTAAAGACATTAACTTACGTGTCGGTATTCTAAATGTAAGATAATCATTCAGTGACCAACAATTGAACATATTACTAGAGAAGCTGAATCTTATCAATCTTGACCTCACAATAAATAAAGACAAAAGAAAGTTGGAATTAAATTAAAAGATAGGTTATGGGTTCTCCTTGAAAAGGCAGAATAAAGGAGTTGGTGGAATTGGTTTTGTCATTCAATTCAACACTTATTAAGGGCCTAGAATGCTTAAAGTGAGAGGCAGAGACAGAAGTGGATAGAAAGCTAAACTCAATTTCAGGAAGGCCTGGATTTAAGTCCCACATCTTATACATAGTGGCTTTGTTACCCTAGTTAAATCACTTACCCTCTCTCCTACCTTAGACAACTAAAACCATAAGATGCTGAAGCAGTTACTAATCCACATTGATGCAAGTTCCCTATAGCAATAAAATTGATCACCATATCTGTAGGACCTCTCTCTTCTTTGCCCAAGAAAATAAATAAAACAAAACTGCACATGCTACAGCTCTAAGTACTAAGGACACTAAAATGGAAATGAAATAATCCCTACCTTCATGGGGTTTTTATACTATTGGCAGCTTAACATTCTGAGACATAAAAAGGAAAAATGAAACAATTTTATGCAAAATTTGTGGTTCTTTCATATAGCAGTACTAAGGATAAGCATAAAGAACAAGACAACCATGAAATTATAATTATGGCTCTGTGCCAACATCTAATCAAGAAGTGGTAAAGCAATTCTACAAAAAAAAAAAATGCTAATATTTTAGGATCAAAGAATCATACATTCAAAGCTGTAAGGAACTTTTAAGACCACTAAGCCCAACTCCCTTATTTTACAGATGATGAAACTGAGGCTCAGAGAAGATAACCAGCTTGCTAAATATCACATAGCTATTAAGTGTTATAAAAGGGATCTGAATCTAGGTCCTTCTGACTTCAAGTCTTCCAAATTAAGTTATTATATACTTTAATATTTGGTGATTTCAATGCAAAAGTGGACATAGAGAATATGATGGGGGCAAATATTAAAAAATAACAATCGTAGTTCAAGAATAAGAAATAAGAGAAACTAAGGATTAAACAGATACTCCATACCCATCTATTACAAATATTCTTTTCAGTAAGAGAGGTATTACTCATCACAAGAATCAAATAGAATTAGGGACTGGGACTGTACTTGTCAGAACTCCTAAATAAGGAAACTCTCCTTATCAACACAGGAATATACCTTCTCTGCAACTTTTATAGTCTTAGAAAGTACTGAGAGGACATGTATCTTGACCAAGATCACCCAGCTGGTAAATATCAGAAGCAGAACCCAGGTCTTTCTGCCTCCAAGCTCAGCTCTCCATTTACTATATAATTAAGTGCATCAAATGGCATCTCAAAAAAATGATAATAATTATATTTTGAAAGGGAAGTCTTTCAAATCAGCTATCTGCATAGTCAGACTGCTGACTTGGACTTAAGATCCCAGTACAAAATCCTCCTTTTTACACTAATTGACTATAGGAACTTGGGCGAGTCATTTAATACACCTGTACCTCAGTGTCCACATAAGTAAAGCAAAGAGATTGGATTAGATGGCCTCTAAGTTCTACTCAAGTTCTAATTCCATAACTATGACACAATACAAATTAGAAGAAAAAAATGAGAAGAAAACGTAACACATTTTTGAAGGAATTCCATCCGGACCTATTTAAACATGGGGGTGGTGGGGATGTAAAGTATATCAAAGAATAAACATCACAAACTACTAACATTTCCTTAAAAATGATAAATTAATTGTAACAAGAAGATAAAAACACCTAAAAACTACCGCAGGCAGCAAACACTTCATCCTTGACAAGTGGAGGTGAGAGGCATGATAGAGAAGTCAAAGATATCCAAAATGACTGCTCTTGGAGAAGTCAGAAGAGTGCAGAATGTAATACCTTTAGAGAATTGTATAATCATGTTAATCAGCAGCAGCAAACTCAAACAGAAAGGGAAGCAGTACATAAGGATTCCTGCATGACACATACTGATTTTAAAAACTACATATTAACATTATCTATGTTCTACTGTATTTTGTTTATTTTGTTAAATATTTCCTAAATACATTTTAATCTGGTTCAGGAAGCATTTAAAGAGTGGTGTGAGCTACATGCTGCCCAAAGACCATTGCCTAACACTGCAGTTGTTAAGGACTTTAAGGATCTCCCTAAAACCAGTGTTTACCTCTTAAACATCAATATTCTTTTGACTATGTTACATAGCTATGGGTCATAGAATACTACAATAAAGTAAGAATTAACTTGTGAATACCCAGTCCTCCCCATGGCAACGGGGATGTAGGCTATAACATACTACCAATGAAAAACAGCAGGAGAAAAGCAGCAGGAAGAATACCATCAGGGAGATATATGACTAAAAGCAGAGGTGGGCTAGTCATGTAATGAATGAGTGACAGATAACCAACAGCTAGCCTATATGCCTCACTGATACTCATATAAAGTCAAAAGATCTAGAAGGAGACTTCTAGGCATGTTGGGTGGACCCTTTGTCATAAATGGTGAGAAAGAATGAATGAAATAGCATTACATACTTACTATGCACTAGGCATTGTGCTGTGCTATGGATACAAATAACAGAGAGACATAATCCCACCATCAAGGAACTTACATTGCAATAAAGGGAGTCAAAACACATAGAGGAATGAGTTGAAAAAGAATAGATAGGGTTGTAATCTGTACCACTGGAGGGAGCATTAATGAGGTCTCAGATCAAACAATATTTAATAAACTATCCCTTCTGAGCACTTCATGTTAAAAGCACAACACTTAGTAGGCTTTTAATCATCTGTTAAACTGTTGAATGAAGGACCAAGTAGCTGCCTAGCAAAATATACTTGTCAGTCAAGAATGTCATTTCAAGAGAGTCCCCACACAGATGTATTCCAATCTGAAAAAGAAAGTAAAGTGATTCAAGAAGCCCCTAAAAGCCTTCTGTTTGACTCATAAGCTGACAAGCTAAGAGGGGCTCCATTTCTCATTCAGTGTAAAGCTTAAAGCAGAAGCAAAAGAAACAAACTAACTCCATCCTTCACTGGGCTTCAACATGCTCAACTGATCTGCATAATAAGAAAAAATAAAATTAGAGTTACTCTTTTATTAGGATTATATAAAGAATTTTCACAGAACCGAGGATTAATCCCATATACCATAAGAAGACAGAGGGAATAATGAACTTAAAGTCAGCAGTTGTTTTCCTCCAAAGCATCACTTATTGGACTACTACTGTACATCCCCTCCTGGATCACTGTCTTGTTATGGAAGACAGTGAAGAAGAATTAAGAAGCCTTCTGATAAGGGTGAAGGAGGAGAGTATAAAAGATGGCTTGAAGCTTAACATCAAAAAAACTAAGATCCTGGCAACTGGTCCCCTCACTTCCTGGCAAATGGAAGGAGAAGAAATGGAAACAAATTTTATATTCCTGTACTCAAAGATTAAGGAGATGGATAGATAGCATCATGCAAGCAACAAAGATGAGCTTGGACAGACTTTGGGAGATAGTGGAAGATAGAAGAGCCTGGTGTGCTATGCTCCACGGGGTGGTGAAGAGTCAGATATGACTGAACTAATGAACAACCAAACTATGAGAACATGAGAAATTCTATAAACAGAACACAGGGGGTAGAGGGCATAGTCCCTATCTCCCCCACCAAAGAGCTCATAATCAGAATGTTACATATACAAAAATTACCAGTAAACCAAAGTGGGGACGGAGGAGAAATTACCACCTTGGAAAAACCCACTAATGTATTCAACTAAGGAAAGAAACAATGAATGCTATAAGAAAAGTACACATTGACCAGGGGCAGGGGAGATGGGGAGGAGCAGGTTGAAAAACAAACTGAGAGTTCTCCAATTTTTACCTTGTTTATGAGACTGTTAAATCATGTCATTTCCCAAGCAACATTCAAATCCACACATAAAGATTTGTGACATTTGTTTGGCGCCACTTGTAACCTCATGGTTAAAGAAGCATCACGTAACTTTGCCTCTTCTGCTCCATCTTTACAGACAAAACCTTAGTCCAAGCATTGAACACACTTCTATTAAAAAAAATTCTTCCTTTTTTTTTTAATCACAAAAGTTTCCTAAATCTCAGATTACCTCACCAAACTTTTTTTAAAGGATAAATAATTTTCATGGGATGGAGAAGGGGAGGATGAGAGGGCCATATTACCTTTAATTAGTCTCTGAGAGAAGAATAAGGTGAAACTGTGTTATGGGGGAGAGAAAGCAAATATATCCACAACCACAAGAGAGTCAAGAGTTATACAATACAAGAAAGGGGAAATAGTTCACAGAATAGGCACTTGGTTAGAGAAAAAGTGTGGAAGAAAGTTTATTTTGTTTGTTGTTGTTTTTAAATCAGGCTTTTACTTCATTGAGCAGCTGCTAAGAACCTTAAAGCTTTCATCTCTAGATATATCAGAATTTCTCCACTTAAGACTCAAGAATCAAAACTCAAGTCTGAGAAGAAATGAAGACAGACGGCGTTTATACTGTGCTTTAAGGTTTGCAAGATGCTTTACAAATATTGCCTCAGTTTTATTCTCACAATAACCCTGGGAAGAAGGTACTGTGAATATCCCCATTTTATTGATAAGGAAAACCAGGCAGGGAGTGCCTGATTTGCCCAGGACCACACAGTTAAGTATGTGTCTGAGGTCACATTTGAACTCAGGCCTTCCTGAATCCAAATCTAAAATTCTCACTGTGCTCACTTATAAAATGAGGATAATACTACTTTAACACCTCGGATTTCAGACAGGATTAGACTTCTAATAGTCACACTATACTCAAAGGAGTTGATGTTCCTATCCAAGTCTTCTGACTCCCAAATTTCAGGGCATTTTGTACTTACAAATGCTTACCTTTCAAAAGCATAAGTTAAACCACTATGTAGTTTCTTCAAAGAAAAAACTAGATAGTGAACCATTTTAATAATTTTAAAGTTCTAAACTTTTTACTAATCCATTTTAGATCAATAAGCTTTACTTTGACACATATTTAAGTCATCATATGAACATAATCTAATGTTTCAAAATTATTTTAAATTTGCCAAATAACTAACATTGTTAAAAAGTATAAATAATTCTAGCTCTAATTCCATTAATGAGTGTTTTACTTACTTGACCAGACATGAATTAGTTTTTTCAGATATGTAAATTACTTAAGATATTCAAATTTTTTAATATTTAGATATTCAAGCATGACACTGAATTTAAATGAAAAATTTTTATGTATTAAGATTTTTAAAGGTACAAATATTCACTTAAATATTTCCTAATATATACATTATCCATTCCCAAGCACATCATTTTACAAAATTGAGAAAAATATTTTTACAGAATTTACACATTCTTTTTCCCCCTTCCAATCTGTAACTGATGCTAGAAGTCTTTCCTAAGTAAAAATGATGAGATAAACAAAGAGTTAAATGTAGGGTACACCTACTACATGCCACTGACAGGAGTAGGAAAAGGCATTAAGATTATCTAATCTGCATTCACTGGATTACTTACTCCAATCCTTAGGTGCCCATCACCCCACCTTTTCACTGGCTTCTTCCTATATTCCCTAGGCACAAAGCTACTGAATTTTCACTGTACCTGCAAAGAGACCATAGTAGTTGCCTTATAAATTATCACCATCTTTTTCACAAACCCACATGCAGCTTCATTTTTTTTCTTTTTCCTCTAAAGTGGCACTTTTCAGGAAAGTGAGGATGTGATGAAGCAAAGAAGAAATGTTAGATTCAGAGCTAAATTATCCTTATCAATAATTGTTGTGGAGTGAGATTTTTTTTAAGGTTAAAGTTTCCAAAAGTGGCAATGGACAAGAACCATAGAATGTTTGCCTAATTTTCCCTTCCCCAATTTTACATGGATAATATAAAGGAAGGTAGGAAACAATTATGAGTTAATAATTTGTAAATAGGCTATACAAACATGGACATCTTTCAAATAACCAAACAGTAAGTAAAAATTTACTGTCATTCTTATACTGATTTATTTTGCTTTTTATTTGCCTAAACTATAAATACAAGTATAGTTATTAACTCTATGGTTTATATTTTATTTATTCTCTTGCCCTCCCAGACACCTCAAAAAAATCTTATATAGCAAACGTGGCAAAAACCTCAGGGCTACAGAACCATACAAAAAATAAATGTGGCTTATAGCACATATACCATCATCATTTTAGTCAACATAGAAAATCAAATACAGAGAGAAAAATATAAAAGCAATTAAAGTCATAGTGATTTAATTTCTTAGTACAAGTCCAAATTGAGCAACTAATATCCACTGAGCTTCACATATTAATTAAAAAATAATGACTACATAAGTAACTATATAAATGTGTGTATATACATACACATCTTGCTTCCTTATGATAATAATGACCTTTTTTATGATTCAAGGTCATTATCATAAAACAACAAGGTAAAATGGAATGAGAACTAACTGGTTATCAAAAATCCTGGGTTCATTTACCAAGCAATGTGGTCTTGAATAAGTACCTTGACTTCTCTGAACCTCAGTTTCCTCATTTGTAAAATGGTGGGACTGGACTAGCTAATCTATTAAGGCCTTTCAAATGTGAAGTGTAACGAAATGTTTGCCACCAAATATAGAGAGGAGAAATAAGGATGAACTTTAATAAAAGGTGCAGATCCTAGTGTCCTAATAACAGATTCTGAGTTCAGTAAAAAAAACTCTGAGGCCTTTTAGTCCAGTCTGTCCCTGAAGAGGAACACCACCACCACCACCACCACCACCCCTGCCCATAACATCCCTAACAGGTCATTTAACCTCTTCATAAAAATATCCACTGAAAAACATATGAGGTAGCATATTCCACCTTTGGACAACTCCTTGAATAAAATTTGACCTGTATAGGGCAATGGGATATAGAAATCCATCTTGCCCTATGAGAAAGTAAGGGGGAAATGGGGGAGGACATGAGAGAGAAGAGATTGGGGGAAAGGGAGGTAGGGGAGAGATGGGGGAAAAAACTGTAACTCAAAATCTTGTATAAGTGAATACTGAAAACTAAAAAATAAATAAATAATTTTTTTAAAAATTTGACCTGTATAACTGAAGATATTTGGGTTATCTTTTCAGATCTGTCATTAACTCTGCATGTAACTTTGGGCAAGCATCATTTCCTTCCACTGAGAAGTGGGGACAATTAAAATTACATTATCGACCAAATGAGATAATCTAACATGCTACATAAGTGTGAATTAGATCACAGGAACAGTTTTCTATCCTGATTTCCGTATGCTTTAGAACACAGATTCTTAAACTTCTTATATCATGGGTCCCTTTAGCAGCTTGGTGAATCCCATGATGGACCCCTCCTCAGAATAATGTTTTTAAAACAAGCTTACAGATGCCAGTTTATAAACCTCTGCTTTAGAGCTAAGTCATTACAACATATTAACAGGGGTCCCTAGCCTTTTCCTAATACATAGCTCCCAATAAATAATCTCCAAAGTTTTAGGAATGTTCCCATAAGGGAGGTGGGGTGGGACTAATATGGCCAGCTTTTGCTGAATGGCAGGTACTGGATGACACAAGAAATTTAACTGCTTTCCTTGCTAGAAATCACTGAGAGCAGAAAAGGGCATGGCAGTGATCACTAGCTTAGCGACTGGATGAACTCTGAGGTCTGAACATGACCAACTTCAAGGAACACCAAAAATCATTAGTAAAACATACTTAAAACTGACAATTAAAGGAATGTTTACCACTGAGGAAGAAAGCTACTTTCAAATATTTAAAGGAAAACCATGTAGAAGAATTATCACTGGATTTGCTGGGTTCCAGAAGAAAAGAAGTAAGAGCAACAAGTATTAACAGCTAAGAAGCCAATGTTAGGTCAAAATAAGAAGGAAAAAAAAGGTCCTAATAATTATATGGCCAAAGGAGTAATGGTCTGTCTTGAGAGACAATGACTTCTTCCTCATTAGAAACCCTCATGTGGAAGCTAAATGACTGATTAGGATGTTGTAGAGACATTATTACTCAAAGAGGAATTGGATGAGATTCCCTGTGAGTTCCCTTCTAACTCTATATTGAGATGGAATTTGAGTTTCAAAAACTATGAAAATTATAACTGTCCACAAGATGGATAGCTACATGACCAATACACAACAAAAGCACCACCAAAATGTAAGTAAAGGGTTTAAGATTATGTTGCCCAGTACAATTTTGATAGTCACATCATGTATATGAAGGATGATATACATATGGATGGATGGATGGATGGAAGAAGATAGATGAAAGAAAAGGGAAAATACTTCAGTTTCCAAATCTCTTCCATCCTTCGACTAAGCAAATCATAAATACATAATCTGTACTGACGGGCAGGAAGAACTTTGTGAGGATAATGCTTATTAACTGGGAACTAAACTAGAATCACATTCCAATAGGTAAATAGTAAACTGCTTTTGATAGCAAATTCAAATTATCACCCTAAAGCACTCCGTGATTCCTTCCTTGAGAAGGCTTGCTTCTAATTGGATGTTGTAAAGCTTAGTTTTAGCTAAAAAGGTAAAATTCAGAAGTAGGATGAAAACAGATTAGAAGGTTTCCCACACAGCTCACTGTAGAATTAAAGAGTAGGGCAGGATAATCTGGGTATCCAGATAAAAACAGAATAGATGACACAAGCTTCTGACCACATGTAAAAGACTATATGGAAAAGTTGTCTACTTGTCACCCAAAGGGCTAAAAATTAAATGAACAATTTCTTCTTTGACCTGCTTTAGCCATCTTCCTTTCTTTCTCTAAACCTTGACTTTTAAATCATGTTTCTAACTTTTATTCAATGTATACATTGATGATGATGAGTGTTAGCTAAATTAAAAGGACCAAGTGACAACCTTATTCATTTGCAGGAGGTTCAACTTTGTCATGGTGACAGGAAAAGCATTGCAAACGAATTATATCACATTGAAAGGAATGCCAAGAGTTTTCACTTCTTATAAAATGTTAAACGCTTTGCCATGAAAAACTCCTAATGCAAAATGTCTTTAAATCTTTTAGGCCAAGGGAATTCTGAAATTTCCTCATCATCATTCAAGCAGGAGACAGGCCCCTAAGCTCATATTCTAATAAAAGCTCTTTCCTCAGATGCATATGATGAGATCATATGTCCTCACAAAACTTTATTTCACTTGATCATATACTTAATGATATAAACCAAATAAGAAGATTCCCTTACCATGGAAACAAATACTAAGTGGAATATAAGCAGCTAAGTCAAACAAATATCATAGAAGCACAGAATTTTAGATCTAGAAAGAATCTCAGCAATCATCTAGCCCAACCCATACTTACTATAACATATTCAACAATTAATAACAGTAATTAAAATTACTTGAAATTAACATTCATGGCTAATAAGCTCAAATGGTTAGAGCCCTGCATTACTAAGTCCAAGATTTCAGGTCCAATTCCCAGGGGTCAGGATTTGGGGAGGGGAAAGCATAGCATACATAACATAGGGGGAAGTACTGTGTTTTCAGAATCAGAAGAAATTCTGTGTCATTACTTATGAGACCGAGGACAACATACTTCAAACTCTCTGAGCCATAGTTTCTTCAAGACAAAAATGAGGAAACGGGACTAGGTCTCCAAAGTCCCTATCGGTTCTAGAGCTATCCTATGATCCACTCTAGCTATATTTATTAAAATCCTTAGCCACTAACTGTATCCCTAATCCTGAGCAGCCATCTTGTTCAATATAATTAATTGGTCACAAAGTGAACAGTCAAGAAGATATGAATTGATTAATAAAACCCAATATAAGAAGTATTTGTTGAATGACTGCTATGTGCAGGGTAAGAGCAGTGGGAGAGAGACAGATCAGTTGGCAATGCTCTTTGCCTATGAAGGGAAAAACTAACTCAGAATACATATGCTCTACGACTCTAGGTCAGCAGCATAAACAAGGCATAGGCCTTGTCTTAGTTCCTCTTAGGAACCTGGAACATTAAGCATAGCATCTGGGAACTGTGCTAATGGAAAACAAGATGAGTGTCCTAATGAGTGTCCTAAAATCCTAATTTGGATATTTCTTCGTAAAGTTGCTGAAAAAGAGGAAAGCTCAGCATTCTAGAACAATGTCCCCAGGGGGAGAGCAGCAGCCTATCATGGCACACATTACCTCTGCCCTGAGCTCACCCATCTGCTACACTCTGAAGAATGCCACAGGGAAAACAACTAGCATGTGGAACAGGGCTAATAACAGCAATCCTGTCCATATTAGAAACTAATTATCACCCTTTCCCTATTAGGAGCAGTACTTCCAGGATTATATGCAATTCACCCCACTGAATACAGTCTAGAATTTAACACTCAAAACAGTGGTTCCAATATTTCTAAACTGCTGATTATGAGGTCACAGAAAATAAGGTCATTGTGCCCTTTTAAATGTATAGGACCATGCCTCTGAAATGGGGAGAGTCAGAAGAGACAGAGAACCTCATATGGATTAAGCTTCAATATAAAACCATGCAATAATTATGATTATGTAATTCTATCCAAAAGAAACAAAATACTTTGACCTTCATATTTTATTGAAGATATTTTTAAAATCATGAAATCTTACTACACTGACTTATTTAAAAAATACATCTTCCTTTTACTGAAGACAGAGGGAGCAGCAATATGTGTGTATGTATGTATGTACATATGTATGTATGTGTACACACACAAGCTGTAATGACAGGAAAATGTTACATAGATTTAAAAAATGACATTGAGATATTTACTAATTTTTTTAAACCCATGTTTAAAAATGAATAAGATCATTGCAATACCACAGACGTTAACTGTAACACTTTTTCCTGCTGGATATATTTTAACAGACAACCTTTATCCTGCCTAAGCCAAGAGAAAAAAATGCTTTTTGACATTTATTTTTAGCTACTTTATCTCTACCCTGTTCCTGGACCTCACCCTATTCACAGCCACATTTAGCAATAAACTCTTTCTTGTATAATCCCATCCCTGGCAGTTGGAGAAATGGGTAGGAAAAGGGAGACACTGACTGGGTCAAAGAAACCTAAATCTGGAAGGGGAGCCCCTCCCTTCAAGGTCAAGCAAGTGCCTTCAGATATATCAAATACCTCTTCCACAGAATCCTCTCCTTCTCTACTGGCTTCCTGTGAAGGCAGAATTAAGTTCACTTCAGAACTCAGTTAACTCTTCTATTGGAGAGACAGCAGGTGCCACATTTTACTAAGACAAGGTCAGCCCTCCCTCCAGGAGCCAGCAAACTGCCTCCTACAGCAATAAGTCTAGGATTCCAATCTGGGTCTCCTGGGTTTTAACACACAGGCTGGCTCAGTGCCTTGAGGTAACAGTGTCAAGGATTGTTAAAGAATGAGTCAGATGGATGCATGCACACACTCTTGATAATGTAAACAAAAAAAAAAAAAGGCAAGAAAACTATTCTTTAATGAAAAAAACCATCATCCTACCTATCCTACCTACAGCTTCTAAAATGACCAATTTTAAAAAATTCTTTAAAATCTTTTTTTTAAGAAGCTTTTTACACTGTACATTTGTAGGACAGCACAAAAAATATAGGATGGCACAAAAATGGGAGCAATTTAAATTGCAATGGTGTGATTATATTCAGGTGTAACTAAAGTATTAAACTCATAGTCCACACTATACATGAAATGTAAATCTTTCTAAGTGTTCATGACCCTCAGGCCTCCCTAATTACTAATCAGAATCAAGTTCTGACATTTCTTTCTATCTATAAAAAGAAAAGAACTATCTGTTTTGATTCTCCCAAACATAGTTGGTGAATTTTCAAAGTTCTTAACTTTAGAATCATTTTTCAGAATCATGGTAATATGTCCAGAATAAATTCATGTTTCTTCCAAATCAAGAATAGTATGAGAACAGAGTCTAAACATATTTTACGCACATCACAACTGCTTGTTGTGATAGCAAACTAACACATTCTAAGTCATATTTCATAGTATACTTATGAATAAACTAGCTATCACTTCAGGGAAAAATAAAACTAGTTTTCTAAATAAAGCAATGACAAAAAAAAATCAATCTCTACAATTGCAGAAAAAGGCTTAATGTCAGAAACAAAAACTTACTTGACCTTTCTCTGACATTCCATTTTGCTGTACTTAAGTGATCATCAGAAAACAAACATTTAACTCAAAACAATAAATTATTTAAATACATTTGGCCATTATTACAGGTAGTATCTTAATTTTCTTGTTCAATAATTTCTTCCTTTGTAACCATAAATTGTATGAATAATCTACAGTTGTTTTGAAACACCAAATTAACATTACAAACATATATGGCAACATACTGGTACACATGTTAGAGATGAAATACTATTAAGTCCCATTTAAATCTGGTGTGAGAAATGAAATTTATTTTGAAAGATTAAATGGCTTTTAAAATAACATGATTATTATGAAGCAAGAAAAACTCCAATTACAGATTTATTTCCTATTATTATCGATTAACCATACCAAAAAACTAATTTCCAGAACATTATAAGTTTCTAATTTGATCCTTCAAAATTACAAATTGAAACACCTTTGTCTGGCTGCCAGTACCATGCCCTGTATATTTCTGTTTAATTTTAAGACGCATTATCATATGCTAATAAATTATATTTTATATTATATATCACCTATAATTTTACAAATATATCATCATAATATAAACTACAGTGTATAATATAAAATTATATATTATAATTTATAACTTTATTATATTAGTTAATATATTATTTTATAAATCTATGTTTAATAATAATTTAAATACTACAAAATAGTACATAATGGTCTGGGGATACTTAACATTGATTGGAGCTTTATATAAGCAAAAATTATCCTCTTCCTAGTATAACACCCATAAACCTCTAGAGTACTGCTTTGCTTCCTCATCTTGACGGCCTGTGTTCTCCACCTAATGGTCAGTTCAATTAAAAAATTAACCATGATCCAAGATTTTTCTTTTCCTGCCCCTCTTGGTAGCAAGGAGACAAGAGAGCAGGCACGGTGGAAGGAACTTAAAGCCTAATTCAGTTGAGATACAAACCACCCTTCGTAGCCCCAAGAGCAATATTTAGAGGCAAAGAATTAATCTCACTTAATGCTGGATTTACTATTCTTCACAAACATGCATCAACAGCCTTATCCTCAAAAACATAGCTTAATTTAGACAGACTAACATCGCAAATCCAAGTCCTTCCTGTGATCAAAATCACGTACCCTCATTTGATCTAAAGACAAATTAATTTGAAGAAAGGATATACCTTTAAGGCTTTCTGACCATCACCTGAAAACAGGTCTATCTCTCCAAAATCCCTTTATACATCTCTAGTATAAGCACGTGTTTATTCATGTATCTTTAGATTTGGGTATGTACTGCATATATTTACTGAGCAAAGATAGATGGGCATGTCTCCTCTATGCTAGGTCTTTCCTGTGCCTCCCCCCTTATATATGCAGACACATGTATTTAGTCAAATCAAGCAGGGAACAACTCTTTGTGTATATGGTTATGCAAAGTATCTTCCTTAGACCTATTCAATAGTCTCCTTTTTAAACTTAAAAAACTAATTTACTCCCAAAAGATACGTGGTGTATTCAGTAGATTATAAACCTACTGCTAGATTTCTATTTCTGGTCTCTGCCATAATAAATACCAAGGGTTTAAGCTGAGCTGCTTTTTTGACTTAAAAGATTTTTTACGCAGTCAGCAACTTACAACAGGACATACTGTAATACCAAAATGGAAACTACTTAATCAACACTTCCCTCATGGAAACAGATCATACATAACAGACACACAGTCACCATACAGCTAAAGTTCCATAAAGACTAAGTAGAAAGTAATTGTATTTTCATTTAGAGCAACAAGCCAAGTTTTTGCTCTGACATTTCCATTCATTTAATTTCAGACATTGATTTCTGCCCCTACCCGCCCACCTCCCTCCAAACAATCCATGAGAGAGAGAGAGAGAGAGAGAAAGAGAAAGGAGGAAAAAAAGAAAAGAGGAAAGAAAGAAAGAAAGAAAGAAAGAAAGAAAGAAAGAAAGAAAGAAAGAAAGAAAGAAAGAAAGAAAGAAAGAAAGAAAGAAAGAAAGAAAGAAAGAAAGAAAGAGAGACCAACCTTGGAAATACATAGTAAACTAAATGCTTAACAATTTTTATTTTCTAAAAGCCTAACTCCTTTGATTTAAAGATTCTCAGAATTGCTCAGATCTTGCTCACATTGTCATTTGCTTTATAAAAGGCTTCTGCTATGCTTAAACCACATAAAAATGCACAACTATAAATCAACCAAAGCATAGATACCCTGCATGGTATAGTGGGAAAGGCACAAGAATAAGAGTCAGGGAGTGAACTTTAATCCCACGACTTTGTCATTAACTATTAACTCATTTCACTTCCCTGAACCTCAGTTTCATCATCCTATAAAATACAGTACAGGGATTGAATGACTTCTAAGGTCACTTTCTAGAGGTAAAATTCTATGAACCCAAGTTTCAAATTTTATTACCTGTGTATGATTAGGTAAGGAATACTGAGAGATCCAAAATTACTGCTGACTGCTCTCAAAACTTCCCTCACTCCTACCTACCAACCCTACAAACCACTCATCCTTTAAAACAATAGTCATATCTCCTAGATGACACTTGTTGGCCCCCACAACCACTAGTTGACTTTTCCACATAAAATGTCTAAATCTATCACACTGAATTTAATCACATGACATAGTTGGTGAGATCTTCATTTAAATAGAAATGAGTTACTCAGAATGAAACTAAAGTCATAGTAGAACTTGAGGTGACCCTGTGTTCTCAAGACTATGCCAGCAAAGTACAAACTCTCAAAGGTTCCATCCAGCTAGAGAAGCTTTGATTATGGCTCTGACGTTGGGTTTCCCATCTGTTCTCCAAAGACTGGTCTAGTTTTTTTAAAGGTTTTTTTTTGGGGGGGGGGTTGGTTGGTTTTGGGGGTTGTTTGTTTTTGCTTTGGGGAGGGCAATTGGGGTTAAGTGACTTGCCCAAGGTCACACGGATAGTTTTTGTGTTAAGTGTCTGAGGCCAGATTTGAACTTAGGTCCTCCTGACTCCAGGGCCAGTGTTCTATTCACTGCACCACCTAGCTGCCCCTCGTTGGTTTTTTTTTTTTTTTAAACTAGGTTTCCCTATCTTTCCCAGGCTGGAAGGAAAGTGACCACTCATGAGGTCAATAAGCTTAGATCTGCTCCATTTCTGACCTGGCTCAGTTCATCCTTCTTGAGGTTTCCCCTCCACCTTCCATTCCAGAAGTTCCCCATATATGTGACAAACTCTGTGCAAATATGCTATTGGCTTGGCCTACCAATGCTCAGAATTCCTCAACTTAAGGGATCGCTAGCCTCAATCACACTCAGGAATAGAGATTACAGGTGCTACCAACCCAGTTCTAGCAATACATGGTAATCATAGTCAGTCACAGTTGAGTACTAGGGAATGGATATTTTTAGCCACAGAAACTGATCTAGTAAGAAGTGAAGAGGTTAAAAAAAAATTTCAATCAATATACATTTATTCAAGATATACAGGCAATGAGGTATAAAAATCCATCTTGCCCTACAAGAAAGTAAGGGAGAAGGGGATAAGGGAAGGGAGAAAGAGGGGCATATATGAGAGGACAGACTGGGGGAAGGAGTAATCAGTAAGCATGCCATCTTGGGGTGAGGAGTAGGGGAGTGATGGGGAGAAAATTTGGAACTCAAAATGTTGTGGAAATGAATGTTGAAGACTAAAACTAAATAAATTCTGAGGAAAATATATACATTTATTAAACCTCCTATGTATAAGACACTAAGCCAGGCACATGGGGATGAAAGAGAGAGAGAGAGAAACAATCTCTGCCCTCAAATAAATTGTAGTCAATTAAGAGATTATGATAAATGATAAAATGATAAAAGGGAGCATTAAAAATTAACTGGACTTGACTTCCCACCAACATGGCTCCCAGAACAGGAAGCAGACCATCCAGCTCCCACACACCTATTCCATTAAACCCTGAAGTTTACATCAGGGTAAATAATGAACAAATCAAATGAGGAAAGTGACTTATTACACCCTTAAACAGCATGAGTGGTTAGCCAGAAGTCTAGGCTCCAGTGCAAGGAAGCCTCCCAGTGCAGAGACCAGTCTGGGAACATTTATGACCTGAAATGCTCTATGCAGTAGCAAGAAATAACCCCTGAAAAATCCCCAGAATGATCCAGTATAAGGATCTTGAAAACCCAGGTTGGGAAGTGGCAGTGAACAGCAATCTGACATGCCACTGTATTCAGGTTAGGACACCTCAGACACAGGGGTTCCCTAACACTGTCCTAGGATGTCACAGAGAACTCTAAAGATACAGCCTTTTGAACCTTAAATACCTGGAAGGGATGGTGGACAGTTAGGATTCCAGGTAACCCAGGGAATGAGCAAGCAGCTAAAAAGAGCCAACCACCCCATCCAAAAGCACAGCAAGGAGAGGGAATATGCAGGAGAGAGAGAGAGAGGAAGTCTTACCTCAGCACAAAGCTCTAATTCAGGAACTAAAGCTTGAGGGATAAGTAAATCAAAGAAAACACCAAACAGGACCAAAAATAATTGCAAATTATGAATCCTAAAAAGGAATGTGTGATTTCATAACAACTGCAAGAAGAAGCTCAAAGGAAAGAACGGATTTTCCACAAAGATTACATAACTACTTGGGTGGGGGGGGGGGAACAAGAGATTTAAAGATTTAAAAAACTGAAATAAAAGCTCTTAGAGAAAAGAAGTGGAAGGAGACTAAATAAGTTAGAAGATAAAGTGGTAATCTTGCAAAGAAATAGAATCCCTAAAAACTAGAATAGGGTGGTGCAGTGAGTAGAGCGTCGGCCCTGGAGTCAGAAGGACGTGAGTTCTTATCTGGCCTCAGACACTTAACACACACACAAACAAAAACCTAGCCGTGTGACCTTGGGCAAGTTACTTAACCCCAATTGCCCTCAAAAAAAAAAAAAAAACTAGAGTAGACTGAACAGAAAGCAGTGACTTCACTAGAAATATAAGAACTAAGAAGTATTTGAAAGTTTAAATATTAGAACAAAATCAAAAGATTTTTTAAAATAGGAGAAAATGTAAAGTATCTGCTAACAAAAACAACAGGCCTAGAAAGCCAAGGAAAGGCAATTTAAAAATCAAAGGACTTCCTGGAAACAACATTTTTTTAAGCCCTCTAGATACTATGCAGTTCAAGAAATCAAAAAAGTTCAAGAAAGCAGAAACTACTCAGATCTATTAGAGGCAGAAAGCAAATGAAGACTGAAAGAATCCACTGACAAAACCCAAAAGGAAACCCAGGAGTATCATAGCCAAAATTTAAAGATTTCACATTAAAGACAAAATACTACAAAACATCCAGAAAGAAGTACAAGTACCAGGAAACTATATTCAGGATCACACAAGATCTGGCAGCTTCTAATAAAAATGAGAGGAGATTCTGGAATACAATATTACAAAAAGTAAAAGAAATCAGCTTATAACCAAGAATAACTTACACTGCAAAACTGAGTATAATACTAGAGAAGGGGAAATGGAACTTAAATGAAAGAGAATATTTAAGCATTTCAGATAAAAAGTAGTAAATCAGCTAAGTAGTAAATCTGAAATACAATCACAATTTATTTGAGCAACTGAAAGGAGCTAGATGATAACAGGGGGTTAACTTTCTAATGGAGGAAAATAAACAAGTATCTCTTCAGAACTTTAATGTATTCAAAGGGTCTTGAGGGAGATAAATTTTTAAAAATAGAGGTTTGGGGAGTGAAATAGTTTTTCAGAATTTGAAGAGGCAAAAAGATAAAAGGAATTCACCAGTGTAGGAAAGAGGAAAGGAGGTACTATTTTTCATAATCAAAAGGGAGGAGTCAGGGGAAAGGAGTGTTAGCAATATGGGTGCCCTCCCCCCAAAAAAGTCATTGACACCATTTTTAAAAGGCACAAAAGAGAACAAAAGTAAGTTCAGGAAGAAGCATAAATAAGCAATTTTCAGAATAAGGTACAGAGTTAATTATATAATTTTTTTAAAAAAGTAAATAGTTTAAAATGGAAATTTATGGTTTTAAATAGGATCTTCTTGTGTATCACTGAATATATGGACATATTCTTTTCTGTAGGTAAATCCAGAATAAAAAAAATTGAAAAAAATGATTGTGTCAGATGGACATCCATGAGTTATTGAAGATGATGTATAAGGGCAGACTTTTGCTGCACTAAAAACCAACTACTTAAATACACCAACATAGCCACCACCATGGTCTAGGCCCTCATCAATCCCTCTGACGAACTATTAAAATAAACTCAAAGTTGATGTGCCTGTTTCCAGTATCTTCCCTCTCCAATATATCTTCCACATAGCTGCCAAAACAATCTTGTTAAACCACAAGTCTGACCATGTCACTCCCTTGTTGAAGAGGCTTCTTTAGCTCCCTATTGCTTTTAGGTTAAAGAAACTCAACTTCACATTTAAGGCCCTTCATAATCTGACTACAGTTTACCTTTATAAATCTGTTTGACATTACTTCCTTTCACACATTCTATTCTAGACAAATTGACCTGTTTGCTATTCCCTGAATTCAGAATTCCAACACTCCCCTCCACACCTTTACAAAGATTATACCCCATGCCTAAATTGTCTTCCATCCTCACCTCTGCCTCTTAAACTCCTGGACTTCCTTCAAGGTTCAGTTCAGGTTTCCAGGACTGATACTCCTCAGTTTTTAGTGTCTTCCTCCCCTCCTCTAGTGGTATTCTGTTTATGTATCTGTGTATATGTTATATCTCCCAGCAGAATGTAAGGTCCTTGATGACAGGGATTGTTTTTTTTCCTTACATAGTAGGCACTTAAAGAATTAAACTGACTTTACGTAGTTCAATTTTAATAGTACTTCAACTCAAAGATGGTGGGGGGTACTGTGGTTATTAAGCTCATGTCTGAGTACAACTGTTTTTTTTTTTAATAAATGAGAGGGGATAGAGAGGGACAGAGAGAGAGAGGGAAAAGGAGAGGGAGAGAGATCTGATACAGACAAAAAATTGTTACTACCTTCTGCCTGGATAAATTAACCAGCTTAGAAGAAAATCATCCACTAAACACAACATATAAAGACCCATGGGGAAGTAATATTAATTAGGTTTCTGACTCACACATTTAAATAATTTTATGCAATACTGCCCATCCAAAAGCTTCATCCTTTTTATTTCCTCAACACAAAGTCAAAACTCACTTCCTAAGAAACTGTCTTCCTGAATGAATCAGCATATATTGACCTCAGAATGTTTGTACACTTGCTACTGTCAGCAAAGAAGAAAACTAAGAGGATAAAGGAAAAGTTTCAGGAGTTAGAAAAAAAAGGTGGCTTGGCATACAGGAAATTTGTGCAAAGATAAGAGTGTTTTAATTGAGTTTGAGAAGTTTCCTTCAAGACAGACAAGTACTTGAACCCAAAGAATTAACTTATCTGACTACATTTGGGAACTGACCATTACCGATGTGCTTCCTTTATTGCCTACTCTAATCACTATAAAAATTATTTGAAAGAGAAAGACTATTTTCACCAGAATTACTTCTGTGGGAGGAAGGGAAATATAGTCAGTCTTTTACAATATATCTACTATGGTAATGTTTTGCATACCTACACATGTACAGCATATACTGAGTTGCTTATCTTCCTTTTAAAACCAAATTTTTAAAAAATATATAAATACTATGATTAATACTATTTTGCATATAATTGGGAGATGAGATGTGCAGGCAATGGGTCTTGGGGATTCACCTTACCCTACTGGAAAAGTCGAAGGGGGTATGGGAGAAGAGATGGGAGAGGGGATATCCTGTATGACTGTTATTCTGGGGTGGTGGGTAGGGGAAAAATGGGGAAAAAATTGTAACTCAAAATCTGACGGAAATGAATGATGTAAACCAGAAGTTAATTAAGCATTTGGAAAAAAAAAAGAATTACTTCTGTAATCCAGGTGATTAGCCAGCTATAAAAAAAAAAATCAAGACTTGCACAGAGGCTAAAAATTGTATATAGAATAGTCAGTTTTAGAGACATCTCTATATAACAGGTTTTCCCCTTTGAGACTTCATGGGCCTTTCCATAATATTAAAAGTATAAATGATCTAGCCAAAAGTACAACTTGTATAATTATATTCTGCTTACCTAAATTCCTGTTTCAACTGGCTTATATATTTTTTACTCTCTATATTAAACCACATGGTAGCCCTGACATGTGCTACTGAACAGCTATGACATTCCTTCCAGGATGGAAAATCTTTCAGCAATGAGTAAATTTATTTCATGTGTTCATAGTAAGCAAACCTAGGGGAAAATAGGTAAGCCCTCTCTGTTTGTGCGTGTGTGTGTGTGTGCGTGTGTGTGTGTGTGTGTGTGTGTGTTTTGTGTATGTGTGTATATTTTTCTCTGGGGGAAAGGGATAAAGAGGGAGAGATCAAGGGAGAGAAAGGAGGGTTGACTGGAGAGAGATAAAAAAGAAATGAGAAATTAAATCAAGAAACACAAAAACATGGACTCAGTTGCTAGGAAAGAGGCCTGTACATTCAGGTCTCCTGGGAACCACATCCATTTATGGAACTTGTACCACAGGGAGCCTGGTTTGGAGTGAGGGACCAATAGAAAAACCTGGAATGTGAATGGAAAGGATCAACACAGCAAGAAGCCATGATATAGAAAAGCAACTTGAACCTAACCCTTCATAGACACTCATTATGTGAGATTCTATGGGTCTCAGAGAAGCATTCCTTTCTTCCCTGCTATCTCCAAGCTCTTTCTCCTCATGGGGGCCACACTCAAATTATGATTTTAGGCCTGAAGGATGGCACAAGTCCCTAAGAAACCTCATACAGGAGGATGGATTACTTGACTCTCTAGCATCTCCAAGTTCTTACCCTTCTTGGAGAATCCTGCCTAAGATACTATTATAAGTTTGGAGGACCATTTATGTTCTTGAGAAAAGGAGGGACCTACAAGAAAGGAAAAGGAAGTTACCTTGACTGTTTATGCATCCTGAGAAAAGTCCTTTTACATTTTTGTTAGATTTAAATGAAATCTGTCCTTTATTTGATCTTTCGTTAACTTTTTGTGCTTACGTGCTCTTAGAGAAACGTGAGTCAAATGTTTATTCTCCCAGGGAAAACCCTACATAGGGGCATGAGCCAAATATATTTTAGAGAGAAGCCCTCAAGTTTAAACACCGTCTGTGAGCCGAGAGCTTTGGAAAGAGGCCACAAACAAAATGCCTATGTACTATATAGATAGCATTTTTACTCCTTTGAGATTAATAGCTTACTGGTACAAACCATATACTGTTTTTTATAGGGGCAACATGATATATAGAAAGCATATTGGAATGAGTCAAGGGAAACCTGAGTTTGAATCCTTAACACAGTTCATAACAGCAAATAGACAGCTTTGATTGGAAAACAGAGTCTGAAGAAGGATAGTGTGTAATCAGCCTAAAAGAGAGGCATGGAGTTAAACTGTGAAGGGTTTTAAATGCTAAAGAGAGGAATTTATGTTTGATCCTATAGGCAATGAGTAGTCACTGAAACTTCTTGAATAGGGAAGTTAAATGGTCAGAACTACACATTAGGAATACTACTTTGAAAGCTGTGTGGCAGATGAACTGGAGAGAGAAGAGACTGGAGGCAGGCAATTAGAGTATATATAATAGTTCAAGAAAGTGATGAGCTTAGTAGTTAGCAGGGGTGGGGAACCTGCAGCCTCAAGGCCACACATGGCCTTCTAGGTCCTTGAGTTCGGCCTTTTGACTGAGTCCAAGTTTTACAGAACAAATCCTTTTATTAAGGGGATTTGGTCTGTGAAGTTTGGATTCATTTAAAGGGCTGCACTTGAGGAACTGGAGGGCCACATATGGCCATAAGGTCACAGGCTTCCCACCCCTGATTAGAGTAAGGGAAGAGGAAAAAAGTGAGAGATGTTGAAATGGTTACAAAACTTGGCCAGCAAGTGGATTGGGGCGGGGGGGGGGGGGTGCGCTGGGGGAGCAGGGTGTTATAGGATGAAGCACTGAGTATGACTTTTAGGTTGTGAGCCTGGTGACTGGAAAAATGGTATTTCCCTCAAAGGAAGAAGGAAAGTGAAAAAGAGTAATGGGAAGTGGGAGGGGTGGCAAGAAAGGTCTTTCTCACTGGGGGAAGAGTAGAGTACAGTCCAGTGTAGGCCACACCCCAGAAAGCCAGGAGCAGGCCTTGGAGGCAGTTGAATTAGCAGTGGTGATTTTCAGAAATTTCAGCCCACAGAAATCTCAGCCCACAGTTCAACAACTGGTCAAGGAGCTTATAGAGGATCTGCACTGGGTTCAGGACTCTGTTGTATTGCCCGTGAAGAATATCATCACAGTTCCAGGGCAATGAGAAACACTAGCATACTAGAACATGCAGGGGAGTAGGGACCCTAGTCACAGTTCTGGGGCAGAAGAGAGTGCTTGTCATCACTGAAAGACCAAAGCACAGGCCAGGAAAGTAGTGACCACACCTCGACATAAATCACACCACCCTGGAAGAACTGAAAACTTAAAGATTGCCAGAACTAGTTCTGAACACAGCAGCATAAAAAACATGAAGCTTGGGATAGTGCCCCCTTCAACCTAGGAGCAAAGTCCAACTTTAATATAAAGTTAAAAGTCAAAAAACATATGGGGAAAATGAACAAATAACAACAACAAACAAGAACATGACCACAGAAAGAAAACTGTGATGATAGAGAAGATCAAAACATAAACTCAGAAAAAAAGAAAGACAGAAAGAAAAACAGCTTTAACCAAAGCCACAAAGAAAACTCAATGTTGGTCTCAGGATGAAAAAAGAATTCCTAGGAGAGCTCAAAAAGGATTTTTAAAATGAAATAAAAGAGGTGGTGGATGGAATTGAGAATAGAAATGAGAGGGAAGCAAGAAAATCATGAAAAAAAAAAGAGTCAACGGTTTGGTAAAGAAGCCACCAAAAAAAAAAATGCTGAAGAAAATAAGAAAGAATAGGCTAAATGGTAAAATAGACACAAAAATCTACTGAAGAGGAGAACTCCTTAAAAAAAAGAACTGACCAAAGGAAAAAAGATAGACAAAAATTCACTGAAGGAAAAATACTCCTTAAAAACCAGAACTAGTGGGGCCGCTAGGTAGCACAATGAATAGAGTACCGGCCCTGGAGTCAGGGGGCCCTGAGTTCAAATCTAGCTTCAGACGTTTAACACTTACTAGCCCTGTGACCTTGGGCAAGTCACTTAACCCCAATTGCCCTCCACAAAGCAAAAAAAAAAATTTTTTTAATTAAAAAAAAAAAATAAATAAAAAGCAGAACTGGACAAATGAAAAAGGAGGCACAAACTCACTAAAGAAATCAATTCCTAAAAAATTAAAATTAGGCAAATAGAAGCTAATGACTCTATGAGATATCAAGAAACAATAAAACAAAATCAAAAGAATGAAAAAATAAAAGAAAATGTAAAATATCTCATTGGAAAAACAATTAATCTGGAAAATAGCCTGAAGAGAGAAAATTTAAGAATTACTGGACTACCTGAAAGCCATGAAAAAAAAAAAGAATCTAGACATCATCTGTCAAGAAAACACTGAGGAAAACTGCCTTACTATTCTAGAACCAGAGGATAAAATAGAATTTCAAAAAATCTACTCATCACCTCTTAAAAAAGATCCCAAAATGAAAGCTACCAGGAATGTTATAGCCAAATTCCAAAGCTCCTAGGTTAAGAAGAAATTATTATAAACAGCCAGAAAGAAAAAATTCAAATATCATGAAGCCATAGACAGGATAACACGAGATTTAACAGCTTCTTCATTTAAGGACCAGAGGGCTTGGAATATGACAGTCTTGAAGGCAAAAGATCTAGGATTATAACCCAAAATCAAACTACCTAGCAAAATTGAACATAATCCTTCGGGGGGGGAGGAGTAGGAGAATGGACATTTAATGAAAAGGACAATTTTCAAGCATTCCTGATGAAAAGGCCAGAGCTGAATGGAAAATCTGACACAAATACAAGACACAAAGGAAGCACAAAAAAGGTAAATAGGGAAGAGAAATTATAAGGGATTCAATAAGATTAAATTATTTACATTTCTACATATGAAAATTATATTTATAACTTCTAAGAATTTTGTCATTATTGGGGCAGTTACAACTCGATATAATACACAAAGGGCATGGGTATGAGTTGATGATAACGGAATGATAGCCAAAAAATAAAATTAAATTAAGGAGTGAGAAAGAGGGATGCACAGGGAGAAAGGAAAAGGAAGAGGCAGTATGGGGTAAATTATCTCAAATAAAAGTGTCATTAAAGAGCTTTTTACACTGGATGGGAAATGGGGAAGGGGATGACGGGCAACACTTGAACATTACTCTTATTAGAATTGGTCCAAAGAGGGAATAACATACTCAGGTGGGAAAAGAAATCTATCTTAGGGCAGCTAGGTGGCGCAGTGAATCGAGCACTGACCCTGGAGTCAGGAGGACCTGAGTTCAAATGTGGTTTCAGACACTTAACACAAAAACTAGTCATGTGACCCTGGGCAGGTCACTTAACCCCAATTGCCCTCCAAAAAGAAAAAGAAGAAATCTATCTTACCTTACTAGAAAATAGGAGAGGAAGAGAAGAAGAGAAGAGGGGGCTGATGATAGAAGGGAAGACTGGGGGAGGTGATGGTCAGAAGCAAAACACTTTTGAAGATGAATGGGGTGAAAGGGGAGAGAAAAAAGGATAAATAGGGGGAAATAGCATCAGAAGCAATACACAGTGATCCTAACTGTGAAAAAAATATATATACTAAGCTTCTTTGATATAAAAATGCCCTAAATCCATATTGATTTTAAAAAATGAAAATTAAAACAATTCTGAGGTACATCACACCTATCAGACTGGCTAATATGACAAAACATGAAAATGATAAATATTGGAGGGAATGTGGTAAAACTGGGACACTAGGCATTTTTGGTGGAGCTGTAAGCAGATCCAACCATTCTGGAGAGGATCTGGAACTAGGCCCAAAGGGCTATAAAATTGTGCACATCCTTTGACTCCCATTATTAGGTTGCTATCCCAAAGAGACTTTTTAAAAAAGGAAAAGGACTTCTATGTACAAAAATATTTATAGCAGCTTTTTTGTGGAGACAAAGAACTGGAAATTGAGGGGATGTTCATCAACTGGGGAATGGCTGAACAAGTTGTGATATATGATTGTGATGGATCACAACCGTATTATAAGAAATGATGAACAGGTTGCTTTCAGAAAAACTTGACTTACGTGAACTTATACAAAGTGAACAGAACCAGGAGAACAGTATACAGAGTAACAGCAATACTGTACTATGATCAACTGTGAATGACTTACCTATTCTCAACAATACAGCGATCCAAGACAATTCTGAAAGGCTTATAATGAAAAATGCTATCCATCTCCAGAGAAAGAGAGCTGATGGATTCTGAATACAGCTCATAGCAAACTTTTTCAAATTTTCTTTATTTTTCTTGGGAGGCAGGGGTATCAGTATTTTCTTTCACAACACGACTAGTATGGAAATGTTTTGTGTGAACATATATGTATAACTTGTATCAAATTGCCTGCCTTTTCAATGAGAGGAGAGGGATGGGAGGACAGGAAAGAATTTGGAACTCAAAATTTTAAAGGCAAATGTTAAAAACTGTTTTTATTACATGTAATTGGGAAAAATAATAACAGCAGAATCCACTGGAGTAGGTGATGCCACTGAGTGAGTATAAAGAAAAGTAAATAGGGGTGGCTAGGTGGCGCAGTGAGTAGAGCGCCGGCCCTGGAGTCAGAAGGACCTGAGTTCGGAGCCGGCCTCAGACACTTAATCCACACAAACAAAAACCTGGCCGTGTGACCTTGGGCAAGTTACTTAACCCCAATTGCCCTAAAGGGGCGGCTAGGTGGTGCAGTGAGTAAGAGCGCCGGCCTCGGAGTTGGGATGACCCGAGATCAGATCCGGCCTCAGAAAATGAGCACCCACGCATAAATAATGACTAGCCATGTAACCTTGAGCAAGTTACTTAACCCCAATTGCTTAAAAAAAAAAAAAAGAAAAGTAAATAAAACAACTTCAATTAAAACTTTAATTTTAGGGGCAACTAAGGTGGCCCAGTGAATAGAGCTCTGGCCCTTGAGTCAGGAGGACCTGAGTTCAAATAGGGCCTCAGACACTTAACATTTACTAGCCATGTGACCTTGGACAAGTCACTTAACCCCAACTGCCCTGCCTTTTCCCCTCCAAAAAAAAAAAAAAAAGCAAAAAACAAAAAAATTTTTAAAAGACTTTAATTGTAGACCATTTTAGTCACTAAGCAAACTTCAAGCAGTCCAATGAGGCTTAGTTCTCCAAAATACATAACCTTGAAAAAATATCACTTGTGATATACATGTTTATAACATAATCTCAGCTGAACTAAAACATATAGTCCCAGGTCACAATAAACCCAAGTAAATTAAAACCCAAGTATAGGCTATCCTCATTCAAACAAGGAAAAGTACCAAAGAATACAACCAATATATACACCTATAATAATTTATTCCTAACACCAAATATTTCAGATAAGTGTTCAATTTTCTCCAAAGCTCTTCTTACTTTGATGCTCTTTCATTTCTTCTGATGAAATCAGAGAATCCTTCAATTAGGTACTAACACATCTATAAACGTTTAAAAAGACTAGCAAGTGTTTAAACAAGAAAGGAATGTCAGAGACTACATTTAATAGCAACCAAGGACTAGTGAGATGGATAGCTGGAATGATGCAAGTAACAGTTGAAAAACAGTGAAAACATACATAGAATATCAAGAATCTTGAATTCTTAAATCTGATGAGTTTCATATTCCCTCAGTGACTATAATATTGATAAATTAATACCTTACTCTGCCTATCACTTTATATTGTTCAAAGCACTTGCAAAGACTTCATTAAATTTTCACAACCACTCTCAATACCATCAAACAGCTCTATAATCCAACTGCAGATTACACATGGTCAATTTTAAATGCTGGGTTGTCTTCTCCTTACTGTATAATTCACTCCCAATCAACTCACCCCACTGCCTACGTCAAAGATAATTCCTACTCAAGGAAAAGCAGATAATGCATTCCAAGACCAAATATAAATGACTTTTAGATTATAGGCTATTTTGGATTAGCAGAACCACTGTTTCCTTCAATTAGCATTAGGCTGGATTTGTTTTAAATCAATTCAATTTAAAATATGATTCAAATAACTTTTTAAATCAATGTTTTCTACAAAGAATACATTCTTATGGACTAAATAAGCATTCTCTTCAACTAAAAGAAATGTAAATTCTCTTAGAAGGTTAATAGCAGATCACACCTACAAAGCTGGAGATTTAATAAAGTATTTTATATAACTCATCTTATTTGATCTTTATAATAACCCCATAAGGTAAGTTTAAGCATGGATTATTTCTCCCGTTTTGTAGATAAGAAAATTGAAGTTTTCTGAGGCTAAATGACCATCCCCCCAAGGTTTACACTGTAAAAGAATGTAATTATCTTTCAAGCTCAGGGAGCCTAACACCAAATCTAGGGTTCCTTTCAGTACCTTCCACGAAACTCAATAAAACAAAATACACAAAAAATAAAATGGTGAACATTTATTTAGATTTTTGTTGTTGTTCAATTATGTCTAACTCTTTGTGATCCAATGTTGGGTTTTCATGGCAAAGATACTGGAGCAGTTTGCCATTTTCTTCTCTATTGAATTAAGGCAACCAAAAGTTAAGAGATTTACCCAAGGTCATATAGTTAGTCACGTCTGAGACTGGATTTGAACTCAGGTCTTTCTAACTCCAAGCCTGGCTCTCTATCCACAGAGCCACCTAAATGCCTCAAAATGAATGAGCATAATGCAGTCTTCACAGCACTGTCTTTCAGGTTGGAAGGACTGCATTTGTTCTGCCTGACCCCAGGAGGCAAAGTTCTAATGCATATTTAGGCTTGGTGTAATTTTAACAATAAAAAACACAATAATAACTAAAGCAAAAGAAATATGAGATGTCCTGCCTCAGTAAGCAATGAGTTCCACCTCAGTAAAAATCTTTAAGACTGGATGGCCACCCCATTTTAGGATGTCATAAAGGTATTTCTGTAGAACTCAAACTAGCTAATTCTTATGAGGTTGAATCTGTTATAATATGGGTTTTGCCCAACCCAGTCCTTCCTTAAATACCTAAGTCCAATATAAAATGATGGCTTATATTTGTAATGATTTACAATTTACCAAGTACTTTACACAAATTATATCATTGAAACTAAAGTCAAAATCATACAAAAAAGCCATAAATTTGCCCCGTGATTAACTTTCATTCCCACACTTTAAAAAAATCACTTCTCAAAATTTATGTCTGCCCTTCAAGTCCCAATTCCTCCATTGAAGCTTACTCCAGCTTCACCAGAATCTGTTTTCTGTATTAATAATTAACATTATATAGTTAATTTTAGCACATAACCTTTTTTATCTTTAATGGTACTTGCCTCACTATCTAACTAGATCATAATCTTCTAAAGGACAGGGCCAAAATCTTTAGGTTTTTTTTTTTTATCATTTCCCTTTACCCCTCACCTTTGCAATTCCTAGCATAATGATAGAGATGTCTCTGAATTTCAATTTTCCTCATATTTATAATAGGGAAAATATCTTTTGTACCTCCTTGACAAAAGACCTTAAGAGGAAACAGGTTTGAAAATCTTAAATGCCATATAAACATGAGTTACCATAATAGTTGCCAACAAATACTTTGATTGAATCTGGGGTTCTGACCATTTCAAAACACATATTGTATTAAGAATTTTAAGGACTATTCCCAGTAGCCTAACTAATTTTTTCATAGCATTTTATTTTCATATTAGAAACTTGATATATATTAGTTAATATAAACATTTCCAAATACAAATAACAAAAAAGGCTATATATCAAACCATGAATTTTTGCTGTATACTCTTTTTAATTATAACATGGTAGTACCCACATTCCTTGCTTATCTGAGTCCCTTTCTGTATTTCTTTTGGGACTCTTCTGTGTATTTTTTAAATGTTTCATTGATGCTAGTTTCTTTCTTTTCCTATTTTTTTATACTATTACTACTTTTCATGACTGTCTTAGGTCTCCCATGACTCCCCTTCAAAAAAAAAAAAATTTAAAGCTGTCCTTTATTTAAAAAAAAATAAGCAGAGTAAAAGAAAACAAATTCACTCATTGGTTGTTTCTGAAAATATAAGCTTCATTCTACACTTACATCCTATCACTTCTCTGCCAAGAGGTGGGAAGCATGCTTCCTTATCTACCTTCTGGGATCATAACTGATTGCTACATTGATCAGATCCTTAATGATATCATAGCCATTATAAAATTGTTCTGGCTTTGCTCACTTTACTATGCATCATGTCATACAAGTCTTCTCAGGTTTCTCTAAATTCATACCCTTCATTATTCCTTATAGCACAATAATACTCCATTATATTTATAGCCTATAATTTGTTCAGCCATTCCCTCAACTTATTTCTAGATCTTTGCTGCAACAACAAAAATCCTGTAATAAATATTTTTGTATATGAATCATTTCCCTCTGTCTTTGATTTCTTTAAAATATATGCCTATTAGTGATATACCTGGGTCAAAAGGTATGTGTAGTTTAGAAATTTTAGGGATAGAGTTCCATTTGCTTTCCAGAATGGTTAGACCAATTTATATCTCCACCAACAGTTTTGCCCAGGACTTTAAGAAATTTCTAATAAAATTTAAACATGTGAGAAGTGATCTCCTGAAGTTTTCTTAATTTGTACTACTGGCCTATATCTTGTCACTTAATTGAAGTCAGTTTTTCACTCTAAGGCTGTTTTAAACAACTGGTTACCCAGTCATACCACCTCACTTAGGACCATTACATGACCTAGGAGAGAAAGTAGAAAAAGAATCTAGGAGCCAAAGCTTACAATTCAATGTTTTATCTCTCATGCCCTAAGTCAAATCAAGCATCTAAAATGGTCCCATACACCATCTTGATTTTGAATCCTCTTTGCTTCTTCTAATTTCTAAAAATACAATCAGAACAAAGTTTAAATATCATCATAGTCATGAATCAGGCATATGAGGGTCAAAACAACAATGACAACCACCCTATATAAGGTTTTACAGGTTTAAAGTTGATTTAACTAGTTTTAATCAGTAAACATCTATCAAGCACCTACTATGTGCTAAGTGCTAGTAACACAAAACGACAAAAAATAGTCCCTGACTGATGCTGAGTGAGAAGAGTAGAACCAGGAGAAATTTGTACACAATTACAGACACAATGTGTGATGACCAACTTTGATAGACTGGACTCTTCTCAGCAATGCAGGATTATAAATCAACTCCAAAAGACTCATGATGGAGAGAGATGTCTGCATTCAGAGAAAGAACTAGAAAGAACAGTTTGAAAGCAGATTGAAGCAAACTACCTGCTCTCTTTCTTTTTCTTGTTTGGTTTTGTTTCCCCTTTCCCATTGTTCATTCCATCCAATACAATACTTCTTTATAACCTGACTAATGTCTAATGTTAAAGTATTTTCAGATCCTATACTTGATTGTATGCTGCCATGGGGGGGTGGGGGGGAGGAGAAGAAAATTTGAAACTCAACGAATTGTGGAACTGAATCTTGTAAACTAAAAGTTTATATATATAATATTATATATTTTACACATATAGTATTATATACATACTATATAAAATATTATATATAATGTTATATATTTTATATATGTGTGTGTGTGTATATATATATATATATATATATAAAATTAATAAAGACTGAAAAAAAAGGTAGTCCCTGCCCACAAAGAATTCACAATTCTGTATTCCTCTTAGAAGAATTCAAGTTCCTTAAGGAAAGGTCTGTTTTACTTCTGCATTTCCTTTTCCAGAGCCTAGTACATCACCGGGCCCCTAGTAATCAGTCAATAATAGAATCAATTGAAGCCAAGAAGATCTGTGTTCAAATCTCATTTCTGAGCTATCTGGATGACCAGAAAACCTCTCTGAGCATAAATTTCCTTGTCTGTCGATCGGGAATATTACCCCTTGTACCTACCTCAAAGGACAATTCTGAGGTCCAAATTAGATTACAGGATTATGGTTCCAGCACTGGAAAAGTCCTCAAGGATCTCCTACTCCAAACCCTTCCTACTACATGCACAGTACTCTATAAATCTTAAAGCACATTTATATAAATGTTAGCTATAGCATATTATGACTTAAAAAAAAACATCAAAACTGAAGATGGACACAAGCAATACTAGGGTCAACAACTAATTAGTAAAGAATGATCAAAAATAATTATTTAGTAACATTTTACTGCTAAAAAAAGGTTTTATGGCTATGGGACTAATGAATCTCAATAAAGGTGATTAGGCTGAATCACTACCACAGGATTCAATTTAAAAGAAAACACTGCAGTCAAAACAATTGATAAGAACTTTAATGGAAAATAAAAATACAGGTTATAAATACTACCTTTAAAACATTATTACTGGTAAAATAGTTTTAGTGGCACACAATATATATTGCTTATCATGGGGGCAAAAATAGAAATCATTTACTATAGATATTATTTATTCTAGAACAATAGTACATGTATAGATATTTCATATATTTACTCATAACAGGCTTGAAAGAATATCTATTCCTGGGAAGTTTCCAGCAAAATCATTTTTGATAAAAAATTATGACATTTTATCATCATTTTCAATTATAAAATTGGAGGTGTTCTCTCGGAGGGAAATGACTCCATAGGGAAAGCAAAAATCACTAATAATATTTTAAGAGAAGATACATAATTATAAAAGAAGATGGACCAGTCATGTAATGAGAATGGGAGACAGCAGATGGGCAGACTGAGCACTGCAAGTCATTTAAGAAGGCCTAGAGTAAGACTTCCATTGTGTTGGGTAGGATACCCATCACCATCCCCATGGAGGATTTGTGAGAGTATATGGTCAAGAATCACACAAGATGAAAAGGAATGGATGACTAATGGTCTACATCACTCACTGAAGGGAATACCTCTATCAATGAGATCATAGACCCAATAAAGTATAAAATCACATAATTACAAGAAAAAGCATAATTTTCTGCTAACAAGGCTTAGAACAAGTTAAAAAATCTGTACTGTAATTTAAAATGTTTTAGAATTTAAAATGTCTCAGAAGGAAGAGATGTGTTCTGGTAGTTACATGAGTTTTTAAATGCTGTTTTATAAAATAAAAATTACATGTTCTTAAAAAAAGCTTTTAAAATTTTTAAGGGATTTAATTTAGTATTTTCTTAACACTGCTAGTTACTGATAGGAAACAAAGATCAGTTCAATATTCTTTGAAAGCTGTTTATCATGAACTCTTAGAACCTTCTGGAAAAAAAACAACAACTATCAATTGGGAATAATACCCCTTGTACCTACCTCACAGAACAATTCTAAGGTTCAATTTAGACTATAAGATTACAGTTCTAGTAATACAGAGTGGTGCTCCTTGTGGTCAGGGTAATCATTTACTAGATCAAAGATATTTTTTTTCCAAAATTAATAGGTAGATGTGACCAAGAGGTTCTGGAACACTTTCTTATGTCTCTTACAACCACTTCAACAAAGTCTATACTGCAAGTGAAAATATACATCAGGCAGAGTCACTATGACACAGCACTGATGTCTTTCTTTAGTCATTTGGGGTTCCTATTTTAGTAATTTTTATAGTGTAAAAAAGTCAAAAGAGGTTTTGCAGCAAAAGTATCAGGATAAAGGTCGTTCATCCTCTGCCAGTACCATACATAGTAACATACCACAAATACAGTCCTTGTATCTAGCTCCTAATCTTCCCAGTGACTATTTTCTATGCGTTCCTCATGTACATCCTATCCAGAATTTCACTTGTACAGAAGAAGATATATAATAGAAAAGGCAGTGGACCAGCTGGGAAATGAGAATGAGAGATAACAGATGGACAGCATCTACCATGGCTACTACTACTCTAGCTGTGTTTTCTTCCACTTTCCAGGGAAAGCTGAGGGTTATGAGAGAACCCAGATTACACAAGTAGCTCTGTCCCTGTGAGTGACAGTCACTTTATACTCATGAGTATTCAGTCAAATCTGGATTAAATGAAAACGAGGTCATCTTAGTCCTCAAGAGATGGGTCTTGATGTCACAAATAAAAATCACTAATAACACAACCCTTTGCATTAACTTACCACTTTGAGATTTCCACGATGCTAATCCTCAAAATAACACTATGAAGTAAATTCTTACCTCAACTTTACAGATGAGGAAACTAAGGATTAGAGAAATTTTGTCTTGTCCAAAGTCACACAGCTAGAAAGGGTCAGACAGAATTCAAACCCAGCTTCCAGATTCCACAACTAGCATTCTTCTCTTCCTAGTGGGCCACACTGCTTTTCAATAAGCCTTTTAAAAATGCATTTGTATAAGGGGAAGTATTATTTGTAGACTTTCTATATACAGACTAACCAATGAACAAAATTCCACATCTTAAAAAAAAAGGATATGGGATCACACACCCTTCAAGATTCATAATCCCCAACTATTTCTGGATGCCACCCTTTTTTCCTTCTCAACTTTCAGAGCACAGCAGCTGTTTGTAGTTGTAGATGCTTCGATAAAGATCAATTCACAGCCCATGGACCTACTGGCACTATACCATTACTACTAAAAAGCATTATAATGGAAATTTTTTTAAATTTAAATTCAGCTGGGTCTGGTAGTGCAAACCTATAATCCCTGCTATAAACTAAGTACCCAATCATTTGAATTTGGAAGTTCTGAAGTGCAGCAGGCTAAACTTACCAGCAGTCCAAACAATGTAAGGCACAATATGGACCAAAACAGAAATGTAACAGGTCAAAGTTCCCAAGATGATGAGTAAGTAGCACAATCAGGCCCACCAATGGCTGTTTCATTTACAGCCAACGCAACAAAGAGAAACTCAATCACCACAAATATATTGTTTTAATAAATAAAAATTAAATTCATTGTGGAACCATAGGATTTTAGAGCAAGGAGGGAACTTAATGACCTTCTAAAAGTTCTCAAACTTTTCAAGTATGAAGGATGCTTCTTAATATCAAAAACTGACAGGCTCCCACATGGTAGAAGTCACATCATTAGTATTTGTTCACTGCAAAAACACATAATGACAAAGAGCTGGCATTAATTTGGTAATGTTGTTAAATGAAGTTATATTTTATTAATCAAGGCAGCAAAAGAAAAAGGTCATATTTCATTCTGAAAGGCTAGTTGGGGAAATGTTTCCTATGGGACCTGATTGAAGCATCAATAATAAAAAACTGTCAATACAAAATCCATTATTTAACATGCATATTTTGTTGGAACTAAATAAAGATCAAAATGACAATGCTTCATGCACATATGGATTCAAGCATCCTTTGCAATAATGCCACAGCTCCCCAGAGGTCCTCAGCCTACAGGTTGGGAGCCACTGATCTAATTCAACCCTTCCTAAGTATCTGAGAAAAAAAATCAATTAAATACTTTTTATTAAATGACAGGCTTTCCAAAAGTTGAAAAATATGTGGGTAGAAAAAATTTTAAGTTCAGCTTCCTTGACTACTAATTTTTGAATCCAACAAAGAACTGTTTGTATTAAGAATGTCTGTAGTTAAATTCATAGTATATGGAATAGAGTGAATTAAGTTCTCAGATTAAGATCAAAGTAAAATCAACATAAAGGAGAGATGATAATATGAGTACAATAAAATCAACTCCTGAAAAACACTGTTAAATTACTGGACTAAAAGGTTAAAGAACACAAGTAACATCGATGAAGGGTTATAAGCTCAAGTGGGGATAAAAATTATTATTTTATACATAAAAGGGCTTTTACATTTTGAATATTGGGATTAAAATTGGGATTTTTTTGTTAATTTTTTTAAGAAAAAGCTATAGATATTTTTAGAGACATACAGTATCATTTAAGATACATTCAACATAATAGTAATAACATCTAGGTATTGATACTGTGAAATGAAGTGACAGACCTTTTAAATGAAAAAACTATTTGAGAAGAGAAAATACAAAAAAAAACTTGCCTTTCTTTTCTGGGGAGATATGTCCTGGGGGTAGCTAGGTGGTACAGTGGATAGACTGCCAAGACTGTAAATCTGGCCTCAGACACTTACTAACTTTGTGACTCTGGGCAAGTCACTTAACCATGTTTGTCTCAGGTTCCTCATCTGTCAAATTAGATACAGAAGGAAACGGCAAACCACTCTAGCATCCCTGCCAAGAAAAAACCCCAAATGAACTCATGAAGACTCAGACACAACTAAAAGAACCAAACAACATCATCTTGTACACTGATAAGTAAATGCAAGAAAACTAGTGGAAAAAAGTCCTAAAATGAGGGTAGTGGGGAATCAGTGAAAATTTTGATCATTGAGGACAAAAAAGCAGTTTACAGTTCCTATACTGATCAAAATAAAAGGCTGCTTAAATTTTATTTTGAACATATTTCCCATAACCAAGTTGTAAACATTTAAAAACAAATTTCTAATTGCACTAAAATAAATATATCAGTGTAGACTCCTTATTAGCTTAGTCTATGACAGTTCAGAACTTCAGGCTAGTAGTAGTAGGTTCCCTACTAGTAGGGATTAAAGGTCTATGTCACCACGCCTGGAAGTAGCTATCTTTTGGGGGGGGGGGCTTTTTTTTTTTTTGGAGAGCAATTGGGGTTAATGACTAGCCCAAGGTCACATGGCTAGTTTTTATGTTAAGTGTCTGAGGCTGGATTTGAACTCAGGTCCTCCTGACTCAGGGCTGGTGCTCTATTCAGTGCGCCACCTAGCCGCCCCAAATAGCTATCTTTTTAAAAAATGAATTCCATATAAGAATTGTGAAAAATACACCTTCTCTGCCAGTCAGTACATTTTAGGGTAGATTTGGAAACATAAAAGATCCAGGTTTGGTAATTACTAGCTAGATTACTTCAAGTTATTTATCTTCTCCAGGACTTTTCCTCATCTGTAAATGGGGAAGAGTGCCTACCTCAGAGAATTATCACCAAACTCGGAGTCACTGAGGCACAAAGCCGCAAGTCCTAACTCACTGCCCATATCTAATGAGTCATCTCTACCTTCTTACTACCTCTAGTCTCTGCCCCCTTCTATCCTCAGACACTACACCATCCTGGTGCCAGTCCTCATTACCTCATGCCCAGTCACTTCAAGAGTCCGCTGAATGGTCTCTCCGACTCAAGTCTCTTCCCCACCCCAGGCAGGTGAAAGATGAAATGACTGAAGTGGCTTGCTAGGATTGTTTCCTCAGTTATTATTAATTTACCACCACAGCTGTCAAGCTGATCTCCTAAAATCCAGGTCAGACCATCTCATCACCCTGTTCAATAACCTCTAGTGGTTCCCTCTTAATGCCAGGATTAAATATGAAAACCTCTGGCTTTCAAAGCCCTTCATAACCTGACCCTACCTTTGCAGTCTTCTTGTAGCTTGCCAAGTGCTTACTCTTTAAGGCAATGATACTATTCTCCTCTCACACCCCAGACTTGAGTGTTTTCACTGTTTCTGGTGCCTGCAGCTCTCTCCCTTCTCACCCCTTAGGATCCCTGGCTTCCTTCAGTCAAAGTCACACCTTCTGCAAGAAAAGTCTTTCCTAGTCTTCCACGAACTTAGTGGCTTCCACCTGAGACTATCCCTAATTTATCCTGTATATAACTTGTTTGTACATTCTTGCTTGTGTGTTGTCTTCCTTCAACAAACTGAACTGAAAGCAGATTATTTTACTTCTTTACATCCTCAGAACTTAATATAGCTCCTGGTACACAGCAGGTGCTTAATAAATGTTAAGTGACTGACTAATGACCAGAGATAAGGCATCTAAAGCACTCTGAAAATCTTTATGTTCTAAGTCAGTGTAGCAGCAACCACACTGGCATGCCCAGGATGGCTGCTAGTACAGGTTCTTAAATCTGCTTTACTAGGAAAGATAGCTATTTAAGGAATCAACGATCTTTTTTAATGACATTCACTAGTTCAGGGGAAAAGTTAGCACCCTGAACTTCAGAGAAAACGAAGAACAGAGAAAATACAAGCAGAGAAATAAAGAACAACAGATAGGACTCTGACTGCCTGAATCAACTAAACACTTTACATATATTCCTGGATGGAAAGAGCCTTTACATCTGGGCAACTGGGGAGTTCTGAACACATGGCCACTCAGAATGTCAACCTGGGAATCAAAAGATCCTTCTCATAAGCAAGTACCCCAAGCAACTCAGAATATATATATACACTTCTCAGAGCCAGAAGGCATCACAACCCTCCTGACTCAGTGCCTAATTAGAAATTAGCAAAAGGTGTGAAAGCCTTCCCACAAGCAAGCCTCCCCTAAGCAAGCTTCCCTTAATGGGCTTCATGTGAGGCCTGTTAGTGGGCAGTGAAGATCTTATATACCATTAACATTAGTCAGTCACTGCTATATCAAATAAGGTACTTTTAAATCTCCTTAGCAAGTTAAGTATGATATATCTCGATTTAATTTAAATAAAATATACTTTGTCTTCAGTCTCTTCTTTACTTTGACAATGGCATCCACCTACTCCCACAGTTTCAGCCATCAGATATCCACAGAGATGATTCCAAGATTTTTATCTCTAATCTTCAACTCTTTTTGAGTCTGCAAATCTGTATTACCTATCGCATATCCTGCTTGGGTGTCCTACCAGTGCCTCAAACTCAATCTTATTATCCAAAACAGGGCTCATGGTCTTAAAAAAAAAAAAAAAGCTTACTACTCTTTTCATCTTACCTACTACAGTCAATAGCACCACCATTTAACAAATCACTCATGCTCAAAATTCTGGCATTATCTTCAACTCTACCTCCTCTCTCCCATACTGAATTGGTTTAACAATCCTTTTAATTCTCCTTGCACAATCTCTCCCAACTATCTCTACTTCCCTTCCAAAAGCTCAGCATAATACCACTTTCTACAAGAGGTTCTTGCAGCTACTATGACCTCTCTCTTCTTCTCTCTAACTCTTTCTGTAGCATTTATTTTGCGTGCTTTGTATCTACTAATGTGAATGTATTGTCTTCCCTAAAAAGAATGATGGTGGGGCAGTTGGATAGCACAGTAAATACAGTAGTGGCCCTGAAGTCAGGAAGACTTGAGTTCAAATTTGACCTCAGACATTTACTAGCTGTGTGACCCTGAGCAGGTCATTTAACCCTGACTGCCTCAAAAAAAAGGGGGGGGGGGGTCGGGGGAAAAAGAATGATGATAAGATGCTTAAGAGCAGGTGCAATTTCATATTTGGCTATGCATTCCCAGTGCTTGGCACATCGTTGGCACTCCATAAATTCTTGTTGATTGATTGCCCACCCAGCCCCCATTTTCCACTCCTGCTGCCACTATTCTAATTCAGGTTCTCATTATAAGGACTAGAACAACAGCTTCCTTATTAGCCTCACAATTCTCAGTCTGAGAATTGGAGAAGGTAGGAGGAAAGAATTCCAAATCTTTATATTTTCTGATTGTGTGGATTAAGACTTATACAGTATAATTTCTTTCAAATACGGTGCTTAAAAGAGCAACTTTGAGATCTAAGTGACAGGTTTCTGGGACATTTAAAAGAATCTAGACATATAACACTTTCAATTTTGGAAGTAGTACAAAAAATTAGCATAACCATAATTTTTCTTAATTGATCACATGGTAGGGGAAAAGCAGAAATCACTAGAGTGGATTATAAATTGGACTCATCATATCTCTTCTGATGAAAAGCTAACAGCTCCAGGTAAAATGAAGAATATGATTAAAGAAGATTCAGCATTATGCCTAATAGTAATTAAATGAATCTATCAACATGTGTAAAAATTAAAGTATGGCATATTGTATGTTACATGTACCTTTTTAAATTACTAAAATGAAATTAGTTGAGGTCATTTTTTTAAAAAGGCAGTGGCATAAAAATTGAAATCGTTTTGACTTATAAATGAGTAAAACACAGCTGATACAATTCTGCATAGCTAAGTTATGAGTACAGCAATCCATGACGTTTCCCTTCATACCACAAAACCCATCATCTATTTTGGACCCCTAGCCTCTGTACTTGGATACACCAACAAACAGCAACATGGAACAAAATCCATTTTTACAGTTAACTAGAGAGGTTTGAAAGGGGATATTATATGCTATACCTAAGAAAATTTTTGTAAGTAAAAAACTAGTACTACTACAATTCTTCAAATGCAGAGTGATTCTTACATACATAATTTCATTATTTTAAAGACCAGTGATTCCTGTGATGAGGAAATTCTTTGCACCATCACCTCTCACCAACCTGTACCAAACTTTTAGTCTTACAGAGTTGACTGAAACTCACAGCCGTTATATGATCACAGAACTAATGAGTGTCAGGCACCAGACTTGAACCCAGGTTTTCCTGACTCTTGATTCAGTACACTTATACACTCTATCCACTACCTCTTTACATAAAATGCTTATCACAGAAGTTAACAAAATTAAGAAATGTGTACAAATAAAAGCATTTATTAAATGTTTATTAGTGCAAAGCACTATGCTAAGTGCTGAGGATACAAAGAGAAAAGTAAGATAGTCCCTGCTCTGAAAGAATTCACATCATAACTGTGGAAATAACACAGCCTCAAGTTTCTGATAATGAATTCTTTTTTTTTCTTTTTGGAGGGCAATTGGGGTTAAGTGACTTGCCCAAGGTCACATGCCTACTTTTTGTGTTAAGACTTATACAGTATAATTCCTTTCAAATACGGTGCTTAAAAGAGCAACTTTGAGATCTAAGTGACAGGTTTCTGGGACATTTAAAAGAATCTAGACATATAACACTTTCAATTTTGGAAGTAGTACAAAAAATTAGTTAAGTGTCTGAGGCCGGATTTTAATTCAGGTCCTCCTAACTCCACAGCTAGTGCTCTATTCACTGCCCACCTAGCCACCCCTGATGATGAATTCTTTAACAGTGCCAAGGTTTCTGATGGCAAGAAGTGAGTCTTCAACAGTTGTGGATATACAATTTGTAGAAATAGTTGCCAGGGTGCATCTATATAAGGGTTGCTTACTCATGTCTGAGCATTGATGGAATACCTGGGGTGTAATAATACTTTCAAAGCTCTTGAGTTTATCAAGGCACCAATGAGGTAGAGACAGGAAGAAGCATATGCCATCCACAATCTTAACCACCATCTCCCCTAAGACCTAAAGGAAACAGCCCAGAATCCTAAGGCCAAGAGCTCTGGAAATAGCATTGCCTCCAAAACCACCAGACCTCCCAGCCAGGGCCTACAGCCATCATAGAGGGGAGAAATCATTGTGGAAAGGGAGTCTACCTTTCTCATCAAATATGACTGGGTAGCGGAAGTCTCATACGCCTAGAAGAATAGCATGTCACAGTATAAAATATGATGGATTTGGAAACCTAGATGTGAATCCTTTATCTAAATGAAATCTAGTCAACAAATATTTATTAAGTACCTGTCCTTAAGCATTTCTAATTAATTCCTTCTGCTAAAGACTTTTCTTTATTCTGTATATCCTCAGCAATCATGTAGTCAATCAGCATTTATCTTGCATATGCTAATTTATAACATCTTAATTATTGGTTACATTTACATTAATTATTGGGTACATTTTAATTATTAGAAACCATCCCAGGTACTCCTTTGGTCTTCCCATCCAGAACACAAGCTCTCTTGTGTCTTCTACTTAGGATCATAAAAACTTGAGAATAAGAGCTGGAGCAAGGTCATCTAATCCAAACCCTTCTTTTGGGAACTAACAAAAATGAGAGACAGAGAGGTTAAGGGACTTGTCAAGGATTACACAGGTAGTAAGGGGCTGAGGTCCATCAAATCTAGCACTCTCTCCATTCCATCACACTGCCTCTTCCATTTTGCAATAATGAATGCCAGTAACTGTTTGCCAGGCACTTCGTTGACTATGTTGCTGTTCAGTCATTTCAGTGATGTCTGACTCTTCGTGACTCCACTTTGGGTTTTCTTGGCTCAAGATACTAGAGTGGTTTGCCACTTCCTTCTCTAACTCATCTTACAGATGAGAAACTGAGGCAAACAGGGTTAAGCCACTTGCCCAAGGTCACACAAGTAACAAGTGTGTGAGGTTGGATTTGAACTCATCAAGATGAGTCTTCCTGATTCCAAGCCCAGTGTTCTATTACACCACCTAGCTGCCCAAATGACTACACAAATGCAAAAAAGAAGCCAGATCTTGAACTCAAGGAGCTTATATTCTACTAGAAAGTAATACTTCAAGAAACCTTCTGGAACTCTTTGAGGAAAGGGATCATTCTACAAAGTAATGGACTAAAATTAGTTCGGAAGTATGAACATGCAAACTAAAATGAAGGTGTATAAGGTAACTAATAATAATAACAAATAACATTTATATATCACTTCAAGTTTTACAAAGCACTTTACAAATATTATCTCATTTTATCTTCACAAAAATCCCTGAGAGGTCAGTGCAATTACTATACCCATTTCACAGATGAGCAGAGTAAGGTAGAGAAAAATTAAGTGATCTGGTTACACAGCTAGTAAGTATCTGAAGCAGAATTTAAATTCAGGTCTTTATGACTTTAGATCTAATTCTCTATCGACTATACCATCTATCTGCTACATATCTAGCTCTGAAGATATCAAATAAATAAATTCTTATAACTAAGGCAAATACATCAATTGTCAGAAGTGTGCTGGGGCCAGCTCAAACTGGCTCTTGAATCCTAAATTTTCAATGTGAGTATTAACACCTCAGAAATCAGCAAACACTACAAATCAGGGCTTGATTTATGGTTTTCTTGATTATCTAGACTTAAGAAAGTGAAGGGAAAAAAATCTAATTCAGGGGCAGCTAGGTGGCGCAGTGAGTAGAGCGCCGGCCCTGGAGTCAGAAGGATCTGAGTTCGGATCCGGCCTCAGACACAACACACACAAACAAAAACCTAGCCGTGTGACCTTGGGCAAGTTACTTAACCCCAATTGCCCTCCAAAAGGCAAAAAAAAAAAAAATCTAATTCAGATTACACTTAAAAGTGTGTCCTATATAATACTCCACCACCACCAAAGAGCCCATTGTTATGCATTTACTTTATCAATAGTAGAAGTAAATGGCCCAGAAAAACATACCAGATTCAAATTGTGAACTACATTAATTTTACTCAGGTTTAATAATAATTGTTATTATTATAGGCAATATTTATGTACTATTTACTACATGCCAGGCACTGTGCTAAGCACTTTATATATATCTTATTTGATCCTTGTAACAACCCTAAGAAATAGGTGCCATTATTATCCTCATTTTACAAATAAGAAAACTGAGGCAAATAGATGTTAAGTGGCATGCCTGGACTCACAAAACTAGTAAGTACCTAAGGCTTTATTTGAACTCAGGTCTTCCTGACTCCAGGTCCAGGCTCTATACACTGTGCCATCTAGCTGCCTCTATATAATAATTTATGAGGAGTCATACTCTACACTGCCCATAGGACAAGTCCAAGAAAATGGACACTAAGACATGCTATGTGATGAGATTTTTACTGTTGGCAGAGATCAGGCATCATTTTGCTTTGAAGGTCTCATCTCTCCATAAAGCTACTCAGTACACTATACAGCACTCTCAATTTATCTCAAAAGGATTAAATCAACCAGAGATTATAATCTTTTTTTTAAAAGACTCAAAGTCTTATGAATCCATGATTCAAAGAACTATCATTCTTCATACAAACTATTGCTATACATATGTACAAATCAAAAATGGAGAAAAGGTGAAAAATCTTTCCTTGTAGTTAAAAAAAAAAAGATAAATCCTCATCAACCTGATTTTCCTATTAATCAGAGAGGGAATAAGCATTTATTAAGGAAGGACCGACTACGTGCCAGACATGGTGCTAACCACTAGAGACATTTGTATCACTAGTGGCAGAAGATAGTCCCTGCCCTCAAGGAGCTCAAAATATAATGGAGAAGGCAATAAGCAAATAATTATGTATAAACAGACTATATACAAGATAAATAGAAAATAATTAAAAGAGGGAAAACACTAGAATTACAGGGATGAATCAAGAGTTCCACTGGTCATTGTATGTACCATATTAGTTACATTTCTAAAGACAATCTGTCAGTGTTTAACAAGTTAGCAAATCTCAAAATCAATTTGCTCTAACTTCCTTTTTCCTTAAAAAAAATTATAAACATCAAACAAATTCACCCCTAAAACACTTCATAAAAATAATTTAATTCACAGTCAGAACTTATTTGATGTTGCAAAGTTACAAATTTCATATGGCTGACAAATTTTTAAAATAAATTTCGGAAGTCTATCAAAATGTATATAATACAGATAACTGGGTGACACAGTTTTAAAGTCCTGGACCTGAACTCAGAGAGAACTGAATCCAAGCCCTTCCTCAGATACTTACTTTATTATATGACCTTAGGCAAATTACTCATCCTCTCTCTACCTCAAATTCCTCATCTATAAAATGGGAATAATAATATTCCTACTCCCAGGAATACTGTTAGGACCAAGTGTGATAATATTTATAAATTACTTTGTAAATCTTGAAGTGCTATATAAATGTTAGCTACTATTACTACCACTATTACTATTATTGCTAAAAGTGTTAGTATATTGAATCAGATGCTTAGGTTAAATTAAAAAATTTAAATACTCATAATTGCCAATGCCTCAAAAAAAAAGGACTATTAGTTTGAAAGATACTGTAGATTTTAAATTATTTCATGAGTGACACTGCTAAAAGTTTTTTTTCTCAAGACTGAGCTTTAGAAGTTTAAGCTTTGAAATTAAAAAAAAATTCAGGTAAGAACCTGTTAGGTCAAACAAAAGAATTATTAAAATATTCATTATGTTCACTGATTTCAGTTTTAATCTTTTTCTTATATATATTCAGTCTAATCTATGTCTCAAAAGATAGTCAAAATGTTGGGCCTAACAACAAATTGTCACATTAAGAAATTTATTTCTTGTTTTAATCAAACTATGCTTTATTAAAAATGAAAAAAAATTTTCTGATTATAGAATCTTTTAGACCACTTGCCACTATATCTAAAATTATTAGATCATGGCCACGGGCTAGACACTGGTACATATAACCAAATGTCAAAATTAATTTAATCTATTAACTTCATAAGACAGCTGAAGACATAGATGTCTTCCTTTAAATCAGCAAATAGTTTTTCCCCTCAAGTGAGAAACTTCTATAATATTTTGTCTATTAATTTCAATTATGTATAATTTGCTAAGAAAAATCAATACAACCTTGAGAAAATTCACATAATTTGCCACTTCTGCCATCTAGTTTCATTATGCGAGCTGTTCTAGATCTTTCATTACCATATGATGGAACCTAAGGTTCCATCTCCCAAAAGAATTCTTTTATAAACCAACATACAACCAAATAATAAAGATTTAATATATGAACTTTTTAAAAAGCTATATGCAAGCACAGAGAGTATTAGAATATCTCATTAAAATTTCAAGTGATAGATTATTCATTTGAAGCCACAAAACAAATCTATACACATCTACAAAGATTTTTTTCCTAATACACATTTCAAGTTTTCTGATCTTATTAACTTTCTAATAACAATGTCAGAAATAAAGAAATCTAAAGCACATCTATTGTACATAAACTCAATCTACCACAATTTTTTTCACTGATCAGACTTAGAGATACACGAATGATCAGTCATAGATTAATCAATTGCTCTGATAACACAACAGTTCAGAATAGTTGGAAAGATTAGTACACTGATCTAGCCACAACCAATTTTATTTACTCAAAAACATATATACCTTAAAACTGATAGCTTGTCCAACACTGATTTTAGTTCACCCAATGAAAATCAATGACATCATTCAGATATTGACTTAAATCAAAGAACAAAATTATGACACTCAAGTAAGTATGCTTCAGTGGTTAAAGGGGAGTGTGAGGGTGGAAACCTGACTTTTAAAATGAAAACTAATGTTTCACACCTAAACTGTATTTTCAATTTCCAGATTTATCCTATTCATAGCCTTGCTACCTAAACTGAAAATGAAATTAAAATTGAAATGTTAATAAATTCCTAGGAAGAGCAGTAAAGGAAAGAGATGGTATTAACAGATTTTGAATTCTACATATCCAAACAAAAGAGTCACATTGGTAATTTGGGTATAAAAGCACCATATGCTTGAAATTATATTTTAAACTATCCATAATGTATACCCAGGCCAGTTACATAAAGGTCTTCATAAATATTCAAAATATCGTGAACACTTGCAAATTCAGTCACATTAAATGGTTTTAGTCCCTATTTCTTTTAGTAAGTACATTAGCTGTATACCACATTCAATGAGTGACTGAACACAGCTTGTGGTGAAGCATTCAGCTAATGAGTTTGAAAACAGTCACAAAGAGAAATGTTTGTATTTCTACCCAAAGGAAATCTGCTTAATGTGGATTATGAAACTGTCATTTTATTAGTCAGACTTACCACAAATTGAACTTGCAGTTCAAAGTCACAGCTCATTTGGTCAAATAACACTTGATTACTGAACTTTTAATGGGCACATAAAGGAAAATAAAATATCATGGCCAAAGGCTGGACAATGGAACCCACACTTGTGTGTCAGAGTGAGTTTCATCAGTTATAAATTGTATCATTCCTTCTCAGAATTTTATTAACACCTTCAGGCTTACCAAATGAGCAAACTAAAACCTCCATCTCTTGCCCCCATCCCTAATCCTCTAAAAACCAAAGAAATCTACCAATAAACATACCCACAAGGAATAAACCTGTTCCACCCTTTCCCAATAGGTTGACATATTGCTGCACTAGAATATTCCCTCTCTAAAGTATTCTTGTCTCCACTTTCTTAAATCTACTTCCTTGAATCCACTTTCCAAAATTCCCTCCAAAAACCATTTATCTGACAGAGACTAGGTAAAAAATATAGGTTTCCCACATCCCATATTTAATTTTAATTAGGAATCAGTACAATTGCAAGAATGGGGAAAATTAAGGAGCTACCAGAGAGTAAAACTTCAAGAAAAAATGTCCATTTTTTCCCACTGCTCAGTCAGCCAGTCAGACTAATTTTTATTTAGTTCTGGCCCTCTACAAAGTATAAGTAGGAGAAATGTGTACAAGTTGCAGATAGGTAGATTAATGTCTAATATAATTTTTTTAATTTCCTAATAATTGTACCTATCTAAAAGCTGAATGGGTTGACTAAATAATCTCCTTCAGTACTATCTTCAAGAAAAGGCTAGATGACCATCTACTAGGGATGCTATAGCAAGAGTCCCAATATAAGTAGAGGTTAGACAAAATAATGACCACTTCAATGTCTCTTCCAGCACTGGGATTTCAATAATAATATTGGATAAGATCCACCTTATCCAAATGAGCTACTACTACTCAATTTGGAAGCAACAAAAAGCCTAAAGTATCACAGTATAGCTAAAGAACCGTATATCTAGTTCTCACTCAATCAGTCCTACTACTCATCTCTTTAAGACTCCGATAACAAATGTAATGAATTTAGAAGCAAGGTCTGAAACAAATATAGGAGGGCAGAGAATGAAAGGCAGACAATACAGGTTTTAGAAAATATCATGGACTATATACAACTGTTAACACTTTGATGCAAAGATATCAAAGAAAGAGGAAAGGGTCCTGTATGTACAAAAGAAATTCACAGCAGCTCTTTTTTGGTGGTAAAAAACTGGAAACTAAGGAATGCAGATCAACTGGGCAATGGCTGAACAAACCGTGACACAAATTTAATGGTATACTATTGTGAAGTAAGAAATAACGAAAAAGGGGCAGTTAAGTGGCAAAGTGAATAGAGCACCAATCCTGGAGTCAGGAGGACTTGAGTTCAAATCAATCCTCAGACACTTAACACTTACTGTGTGACCTTGGGCAAGTCACTTAACTCCAAGTGCCCTGCCTTCCCCCTTGCAAAAAAAGGAAAAAACAAAAAGAAATAAGGAAAAAGATTATTTCAAAGAAACATGGAAAGACTTGAATGAACAGATGCAGAGTGAAGTGAGCATAATTATTTCTATTAGAACATCAATATTATAAAAATGAACTATTCTGAAGACTTGTTTAATTGATGAAGAATGAAATGAACAAAACCAGAACAATTTCCACAAGACCAATACCACTGTAAAACAAGCAACTTTGAAAATTGTAAGAATTCTCATCGATGCTATAACTGTCCACGATTACAAAAGAATGAAGACAAAAGCAAGCTATCCACCTCCTGACAAGAAAATGCCGGACTCAGGCTGCAGAATGAGACATGTGTTTGTTTGTTGGTTTGTTTTGAGAAGGCCAAGGAGGAAATTTGTTTTGCTTGACTCTGTGTATTTGTTACAAGGATTCTGTTTTTGTTTTCACCCTCTACTCCCCATGGGGTAAGGCGTAGGAGGGAGAGAAAATAGATTTGTTAATTGTTTAAAATTTTAGTTTAAAGAATGAAAATTTCTTGGAAAGAGAAAAACAAGAACTATGAGTTTAAGGGACTAGACCAAACCCACTAGATTCTACTATTTTTAATAACTATAATATGGTAAATTAAAGGACCCTATTAAGTGCAATGTTGGATACATAGGGTTCGGAATTGGGATGAGTCCTGTAATTATTAATATAGAGAACTCCCATTTGGGACCTTCTCTGCACACTGTTAAATTACTTTCCCAGTCTCAATCAATTAATCAATCAATCAGTCTCTCTCTCTCTCTCTCTCTCTCTCTCTCACACTCACACACACACACACACACACACACACACACACACACTCTCTCTCTCTCTTATACACACAAACTCTCTCACACACACACACACACACACACACACACACACACACACACACACACACACACACACACACACACACACACCTTTTTAAGTCAAAGCTAAATGAAGACCACCATTCTAGTTATCTAGTGGTCAGACTTCCAGAAACTTCAATCAATAGCTACAAACTCACAAGCAAACTAAAAAAGGCCTCTAAGCATTTAGGAAAAGAAAGCCTGCGCACTTTACTGAGAAGAAAAGTAAAATCACCTTCAAATCAGAACTTTGAACTGCTTATAAATAAAAGATGTCCCCAAAGCCTTAGTGAAGTTTTAAGCTTTAAAAGTTTAAGAAAGGTTAAGTTACTTGTTCAAAGTCACCCAGTAAGTAAGTGACACAGAATTCAAACAATTAAGCTTCAATGGTTAAAACACCAAGACTTTGGGGAAACCCTGAATAAAGTTATTTACAGTTATGTTTCCCCTGTCAATTTATAACAGGTGGCAGTGCAGGGCAAATCAGAAGCAAAAAATTAGGAAACAAGGTGACACAGAGGAGGGGTGGGTAATAAGCCCTGAATACCCAATGGATTTAGAGAAAAAAAGAGAATAGAGTTGAAAGCAAAAGTTTAAATGCCACCATGAAGATATGGAAAAAATGTGATAGAAGAGTGGTAAAAGGCCCAGGGGAATAACTAGGAGAGTGTTATTGGTTGAAGCCAAGGAAGAAGATATATTCAGAAAGAAGGGGTGGTTAAGGGGCGGCTAGGTGGTGCAGTGAATAGAGTGTCGGCCCTGGAGTCAGAAAGAACTGAGTTCGGATCCGGCCTCAGACACTTCACACACACACAAACAAAAACCTAGCCGTGTGACCTTGAGCAAGTTACTTAACACCAATTGCCCTCCAAAAAGCAAAAAACAAAAAAACAAAACAAGAAGGGGTGGTTAAAAGTGCCAGATACTACTGAAACATCAGTGAGCACAAATGATGATCAGAAGATCACTGATTTTAATGAGAACAATTTCATTAGAGTTATACGAAGATAAACTAGACCAGGGTCATGAAATATTAGGTAGTATGAAAGATGAGACAACAGGCATAGACTACTTTTCAAAAAAATAAGATGAGGTAGCTGAATGAGACTGAACAATCAAGGAAAAGCTTTTTATTAAGCCCTGAGAAGTTTTAGCTCATTTGCTGGAAAATAGGAAGGAACGAGTAAAAAGAAAGACTGAAGATGAATGAGAAAGGATCCCTGGAAAAGATGAAAGTGGATAGGATCAAGAGCAAGATTGCTACCCTATCAAAGAGTAGGGAGATAGTCTTTTTCTTTTTCTTTTTTTGCTTTTTGGAGGGCAATTGGGGTTAAGTAACTTGCCCAAGGTCACACGGCTAGGTTTTTGTTTGCATGTGCATTGTGTCTGAGGTCGGATCCGAACTCAGGTCCTTCTGACTCCAGGGCCAACCCTCTATACTCACTACACCACCTAGCCACCCCGGGAGATAGTCTTTTGAGACAGGAGGAGAGAAGAAAGTAAATGATGATGTCACCAAATTTTTGAGAAGGTTATAAGAAAGTAGAGGGAGTTGACATAAGATGACTTCTATCTTCTATAGATATGAGAGATGAACTTTTAGCTGGAAACTTGAATTAAATAAATATTCATTATAATAAATACACACAACTATCCAACATGCTATATGATTAAAATGGTATATTCCTAATTCCTAAATATGTAAACTTTTATATACCAAACTCTCAGTCAACTATTACGCCAAATATATCCAAAGTAGCATGAAATATGATAAGAAAAGGAAAGTGGAAGACAGTCTCTGTCCTCAGATCACTTAAAATCTAGCTGGGTAGACAAAAACAACTACTCACAGTAATATAAAGTTTTACAGTTCGTAATGCACTTTCTTCTCAACAACTCTGTAAAGCAGGTAATACAAATATTACTATTATCATTTCAAAGATAAGGAAACTAAGGTTCCAAGCTTAAGTGGTTTGTCCAAGGTCACATAACTAATATTTGAAGCAGAACAAGAACTGAATTCTAACAACAAATTGTACAGAAAAGTGAAATAATTAGTAAGGCAAGATTTCAGAGGGGACTACGCGTGAGAAAAGCTTTGAACACTTGGTACCTACACCAAGATAGAGAGGGGGGCATTTCAGCCTGAAGGGATAACATACACACAGGAGAAGTAGCAGTAAGTCCCTCTGTAAAGGGGACTGTGAGGAGACTGACCTCATTAGAGATGAAGTTTCCTGTTGTTAAGCAATGAGGCAACACCAACGAATAAGCAGAAGAGGACAGAGTAATAGCAGAATATAAGCACCTTGAGGGTAAGTCCTGTTTCGGTTCCTCTTTTTGTATTCTCAAGGCCCATCACAGTACTTCCCAACAGAAAACATTTAATTTACTGAACCAAACCAAATAAAGAGGGCCTTGAAAGCTAAGCAGGTTGTTTGGGGGGCACCTGGGTTGGTGTTGTTTTATGTTAATAAAAACTGTCTTAAAATGTAACTCAAACAGCTAAATGGCCCGGTGGAAGGAGCACTGGGACCCTGGAAGGAGAAAGCTCAAAGTGAATTGGAATCCTGCCTCTTTGACACTTACAAGCTGTGTGACCATGAAAAGTCACAACCTCTCTCAGCTTCATTTTCCTCACCTGAAAAATTAAGGGTTTGGAGTTAATGGCCTTTAAAGTCCCTTCCAGCAATAAACCTATGAGCTGATTTTTTTATATTATTCTATATTTTCTATGTTATTAATAACAAATATGTTGTTATAGTAGTGATAAGAAAACAAATCCATTTTACCAAAAAATAGAAGATAGTTTCATAGAAGCCAAAACTTCATTTGGTGCTCAACAAAAAAGAAACTAAAGTTCTCAGAATAATATCTGGAGTGCAGAGAGAGAAAATGTCACATTAATATTGGAAATAATGCTCTAAGGAGGAATTCAAAATGCAGTTACCCTCAAATTAAAACTATACATCTTGAAAGAAGTTAAAAACCTAAGTGCTTGTTTCCCAAACTGCTGGCCTGGAGTTGCGTGTGCTTATGCTGACTGGATACTTTCCTATCAACACACCCAGCACTTCAGAAGATGCAGTAACTCTGCCAAGAATCCTGCCTTCAAAGGGCCTTCGTTGCTAAGGCAACTGCATGTTCTTCAGGAACCAAGTTAGAGGCGCCCTATGACACATACATGAAAGATGTCCAAAGTCTGACTGATTCCTCCTTGAGGCACAAGGCATATCCTGTCACAACCCTACCAATTTTCACTTGCAGGGATACAAGGTATCATACAGTATTTGATGACAGTTCATGGGGCATTTGGATTATCTAAAAATAAACAGCTGCATCTAGAAGGAGGAGGTATTCTTTCATATTACAAAACAGATGTTCTGAAACACAAATACCAATGTAATAAAACATCTGAATGGTTTGAATAAGGGTGTCTATATGTCTCTCCTCTTCCAGGTAGCTCAAAATACCTTCCTAAGAATGTGAAGCAAAAATAGGAAAAGACCAAAATAGTCAGACTTGCCAGAACCTCCACACAAGGGACTTTGACCACGATATGGGGTTTCTCTGTTCTTTGTCCTGCTCTGAGGAAGTAGGAAGAAATTATTTAAACACCTTATCAAAACCTGTCAACACAAGATGACAAAGACTGCTGAGTTATGAGCCCTAAAATCTGCCCAGTTTCAAGACTTTCCTCTGTATACAGGAATGTCCACAAGAGAGCCTATATAAGTCTCTGTCACTGAACAGACTAGCTAATAAGTGGAACATGTTGAAAAAAAAAAACAACTTATAAATAAGTTTAAATGTGTTTTCAGATGGAGGACACTTCTGACCTAAGGAAAGTGTTCTTTCATATCAGAGCAGTTGAGCTCAATCCTCACACTGACAAGGCAGCCAGCTGTTCAGTAAAGTTCAAATGGACCTCAAAAGTTAATGGTAAATGCCATGGACAATAAAAACCAAAATCTTTATCCAATCTAACACTCTGAAGTAACACTAAGTGTAATTAACTCCCAGGATTCCGAAGAAACTTCTTTTTTCCAGGAAGAACTCCAAAATGGGGGAGGGGGGACAAATATTTATATATTGAAAAATGTTTTCTAATTGCCTTTCCTTAGAATTTCAGAAATAAGTTCCTGCCTAGAAGAAGATGCTTTCAGTGTTTCTTTAAATCACTTTTAATAATTTTAATATTTACTTCAAGGAATACTCTTAAATTTTGTCAATACATAATCTATGTGCACTTAATTTTCCCATATAACCTTAGCAAGACAAGTCAAATGAACAGTCAAGCTTAAAACTTTAGAAAGAATTTAAAAGCACATACATATTAAAATACATAGATGAGTTAATTCCCACTTCATTAGAAATTCTCACTGACACCATGGGAACTGAATACTTAAACAGCCACACACTGGCTGTGCCATTATACCAAGGCTCTGGTGAAACTTCATAGGTGGAACTGATGTCCAGACAGTGGATGGAGGACCTAATTTGTAATCATTATTTTTTTTTAAACTGGAGGGAACCTTAGAGATTTTTCACTCCAACCCCCTCACCTTAGAGAAAACAAAAAGAGGCTGGAGAAGCTGAATGATTTGTCCAAAGTAATCTTGCTAGTTAACAGCAACTGAAGAATCAGACTCCATGTGATCAGAGTACCAGTCAATGCTCTTGCTTTTTATATCTCTTCCTCTTGTATGCTTAGGAATATGAAGTCTGCCCCTTTCCCTGTCAATAAAACTAAAGGTAGTATTTTCCACATAAAAAAAGTTACAGAGCTATCATGTAATTTTCACCACGACTACACCACTGGACAAAAAAAAGTATCTTCAGAATATATATCAGGGGCAGCTAGGTGGCGCAGTGAGTAGAGTGCCGGCCTGGAGTCAGAAGGACCTGAGTTCGGATCCGGCCTCAGACACTTAACCCACACAAACAAAAACCTAGCCGTGTGACCTTGGGCAAGTTACTTAACCCCAATTGCCCTCCAAAAAGCAAAAAAAAAAAAAGAGAATATATATCAAACCATTAAAATGAAAAGTCTTAAAGGAAAAAAAAACACAAAAACAAAATATAAAATCATCCTGTGAACATATTTATATGTATTTACTATTAGGGTTGAAATGACTGAAGAGACAGGTAGAGGCTTTGAGATTACAATAAAAATGTTATCAGCAAATTCAAAGCCCTACACTTTAAAGGAAGGTTGGTAGAAATCATATACAGCTTTCACATTCGACACCCCACTACCCACTCCCTATTATTAGGGAAGTCTAGTGGCCTAGGTTGAAAAAATACAGAATAAGATTACAGGCTTTGTATAAGCCATATTGGGGGTGGGAAGGAGGAGGATGGAAGGGAGAGAAAAGAATAAAAGACTTGAGTTCAGTCTCCATTCAGACCAATACAGCAATTAATGGGAAAGGGAACATTTAGTGCTGCTTGAAACAGCAAACCAATTCAGTTTATCCATCTGAGATGCAAATTAGATCAGTCTTACATTTGAGCAATGGTACAGTGGTAAGAGCATGGGGTTCTGTGTCAAGAGATCTAAATTTGAACCCTGACTCTGTTCCTTATTTGTAAATCACTTAAGCCTTCTCGGGTTCTCAGTTTCCTCACCTGTAAAATGAAGTTGAGGGCGAGGGCAGGGCAGGAAGTAGACCGAATAACCTTTAAGGTCCTTACCAACTCTAAACCCATGATTTATAATTTTATAATATATAATTAATAAATATAATATTAATAAATAATTAATAAAGATAATATATTTTGTAATTTATAATCTTACTATAACTTTAAAGCAAATCTTTTAATGTGGTTTACAAATTTTATCTAAAATTAATTCCTGGCTTCTGGTAGAATAAATTTTATATAGTTCATACAAAGACAATGAGGGTTTAAGGATGTTTTGTTTTGGAGGATTTAAAAATAATTTGGAGACACTGCCTCAACTAGTCCAGGTTATAATCCATTCATGCTTTCTCAACCTAAGCAATTCTAGCCTACTTCTTTCTATAAAGGTAGTAGTACCTAAAGTCATGATGGAGGCTTTCCTGTAGGTCTTTTGGTATTTAATGTGTAATAGTAAATTAAAGCATTTTAATGAGGTAAAAAATCAGTTTAACCCAATTGTGCCCTAATGTTTGTTCATATCTTTTTTTAAAAAATGCAATCAAATAAACCCACATAAATCCTCAGCAGTCCTGTATATTTCTAATGAAACCCAACAGCAAGAGATAGAAAGAGAAATCCCATTTAAAGTTACTGTAGACATTATAAAACATTTGGGAATCTACCTGCCAAAACAAACCCAAAACCTATATGAACACAACTACAAAACACTTTTTACACAAATAAAGTCAGATCTAACTAGTTGGAAAAACATCAATTGCTCATGGCTGGGTTGAGCTAATATAATAAAAATAACAATTTAACCTAAATTAAATTACATATTTACTGCCATACCAATCAATTTACCAAGCAACAACTTTATAGAACTAGAAAAAAATAGTAACAAAATTCATTTGGAAGAACAAAAGGTACAGAATATCAAGGGAATTAATGAAAAGAAATGCTAGGGAAGGTGGCTTAGCCATACCAAAGTTTAATCTGTAGCAGTCATCAAAAACTACAAGGTACTGGCTGAGGAACAGAGCAGTGGATAAATGGAATAGATTGGGTACACAAGACTCAGCAGTCAATGACTATAATAATCTACTCTTTGACAATCCCAAAGACCCCAGTTTTGGGGATAAAAACTCACTATTTGACAAAAACTGCTGGGAAAACTGGAATATACTATGGCAGAAACTGGGCATAAATTATTATCTAACACCATATATCAAAATCAAGTCTAAATTAGTGCATGAGCTAGGTATAAAGGATACTGTAAGCAATCTGGGAAAGCAAGAAATAGTTTACCTATCAGATTTATGGAGAGGGGAAGGCTTTATGACCAAACAAGAATTAAAGTGTATTATAAAATGCAAAATGGATAATTTTGATGACATGAAATTGAAAAGCTTCTGTACAAACAAAACCAATATAACCAAGATTAAGAGGGAAAATTGGGAAAGAATTTTTACAACCAATTTTACAACCAATGTCTCTGATAAAGGCCTCATTTCTAAAATACACAGAGAACTGAATCAAATCTGTAAGAATACACGTCATTCCCCAATTGATAAATGGTCAAAGGCAGTTTTCAGAGGAAGAAATTAAAGATATCTATAAGCATATGAAAAAATGCTCTAAATCACTATACATTAGAGAAATGAAAATCAAAAGATTTCCTGCTTTGTCATCTTAGCCAATCTGACTGGTGAGATGTGGTACCTCAGAGTTCTTTTGATTTTTTAATCTCTAGCTATATAACTTTTCCAGAAAGTTCTAGTCATCTATTCGTGTACTTTCTGACTATATCATAGATGCATAGATACAGAATTGGAATCAACCTTGAAGGTCATCTAATCCAATACCTTCATTTCACAAATGAGGAAACTGAGTCAGAGAGAGGGAGTGATTTGTTCAAGGTCTAAAAAGTACCAGAACTGGAATTTTAATTCAGATCCAGTGACCAGTTTCAGCACACCTGAACATAAGCTATTTGTAGGCAAGAGTTCTCATTTTTTTATTCATTGTTAGCATATTGCCTGGAATAAAGGAGACACTCATTTAATGCCTGTAGATATCTACCTAGAGATGTCTCCAGGTATCTCAAATTCATTTTAACCAAAACTGAACTTCTCATCATTCCTGTAAAACTTGCCTCTTCCTCTCCCTTAACTTTTCTGCTTCTGTTGATAGCATCACCATTGTCTCAGTCACTCAGACTCAAAAACTCATATGACTACTGGCAAATCTCTTGAGTCTCCATTTCCTCACCAATAAAAAGAGGATTAAAATATTTGCACTCCTTACCTTAGTGGGGCTGTGAAGAAAGCTATTTGTAAATTTTAAAGCACTATATAAAGCTATATATAGCTATTATCTTTTGACTTCCTTCTCTCCCTCACCATCTCCCCCCCAATCCAGTATTTAACCATTTGCCATCTTTACCACAATCTCTCTCCATCCATGCCTTCATCCTTTCTATTCCGAATGTACTTACCCTAGTTTCAACATTCCCCCTTTCAAATCACTTAGACCATCATCAGAGACTCCTTACTCATCTTTTTGCCTCTAGTTTCTTCCCTCTTTAGTCCACCCCTTACAGTTACTGAAGTAATCTTCCTAATGCAATACTCTGATCATCTTGTTCTTGGCTCAAAAAGTTTCAGAGCCTCCCTACTGCCTATCAAATAAAGAAGGAATTCTTGAGTCTGACTTTAAAGACCTTCTTATAGCAGGGGGTTTTTTCATCATGGATCCCTTTGGCAGTCTGGCAAAGCCTTTTTAAATATATAAAGTGAAAATTTACAGGATTACAAAGGAAAACAATTATATTAAAATACAGTTACCCAAATGTTTTCTCAACAAAACAAATCCACAGACCCCAGATTAAGTATTCCTGCTCAGCTCCAATCTGCCTTTCTAGTGCACATCTAGCAAAACCAAATTATTTATTTTCCCATGTTCTCATACTGCCCTCTCTTATGATCAGTCTTTCCCACTCCTGTAATACACTTTGCCTCTCAGCCCTATCTACCTACTAAAATCCTTCCTGTCATTCAAATTCCAACTTGGGTACCACCATGAAAACTTATTTCCCCAGACAGAAGGAAGCTCTCCCTCAAACTTTCCAGAATGGCTCCTTTGGATTTACTCCTTCTGGCTCTCTTTTATAGTTATCTGTATATGTGTCTTATTAGACTATAAGTTGTTTGAGGGCAGGGAATATATCCTATTTGATCTTCCTATCCCTAATGCCTAGCTTACTGTCTCATACACAGTAGGTATTTAACAAATGTTTGCTAAACTGAAACACAGTTAAACATATAAATGTCATTTCTCCTAGAATACTGTAAGTTTCTTGGGGGGAGGAACTCTTTCTTACTCAACATCTTTTTTTCCACCCACCCACCCACCCAAAGTACAGTGCCTTCCACATATTAAGTACTCAAATATTTGTTGAGTAATATATATTGAAATGCTGGTTTCCAATGTAATCTGCAGGTTTTATGAAATGAGGCACATTTAATCTCTCAAAAAACAAAGATAACATTCATGCATGTGTAAAGTCTTCAGAATTCCATAGAAAAATAAACCTTTTATCAAAAGCTTTGAAGTCTGTAAATAAGCATAAAAAAGCAGTTTCTAATATAGAAAGAAGTGATTTAAATGGATGAAACTCTCATCAGAATTTCAAAGGGCAATTAAACAACAAGTGATAATTAGATATCTAACACCCAAGCAAATAAGAACATAAAATCATAGTATTTATAGTTGGAGGGGACCTATAATATAATCTAGTCTACCACCTCACTTTACAGTTGAGGAAATTAAGACCCAGAGAGGTTAAGTGACTTCTTCTGGTCACTCAGGAAAAGACAGCATAGCCAGAATTTAAACCCAGGCCTTCTAACTTCATAACCAGTGCTCTATCCCAGTCTACATTCAACCAAAATAAACTCTAGAATCTCATTTCCCCCCATTTGCCTTTAATATCTTCTTTGGATTTCTTTTACTCTTTTTTCCCTCACATACATTTTCCACACACAATTTCCTTCTATTCCTCTCTTTCTTCTTTCCCTATATTTCTCTTTCTTTCTCTACTTTCTCCTCTATTATATGGCCATAGTATGAATTGAAAGTGAATTTTTATTGTTTATTAAATTGTTTTATTTTCCCTGTTCTTAAAATAAAAATTAGATTAACTGTACATTAATTTTTAATTTTTTTTAACTTGGATGTGAGCTTGAAGTGATTTCTTCTAATAACAATAACAGTTTACATTTATTGAGCAGTTTAGCATTATGAAATGCTTTTCAAATATTATCTCATTTGATGCATCTAATAATGCTGGGAAGGTAACTATTATTCACATTTAATATGAGAAAACAAACTCAGGTTAACTGGTTTGCATTAAATCAAACAGCCAGTATATGGTAATACTAGAACCATAAATGATTTCTTCTAATCCCAAGTAGAATGATAGACAAGTAGCCTATGATAATGTCAACTGTGATAGAAGATAATAAAGTGTTCTGAGTTTGCAAAATCTTTACATATATAATCTCCTCTGATTCTCACAAAAACCCAATGAGGAAAATGTCACTATCACCCCTATTTTACAGATGAGAGAACTCAGGCCAAGACAGAGTTAAATGACTCTCTTAAAGTCACTCTAGCAAGTAAATATCTGAGCAGGATCTGCACTCAGACCTTCTGGACTCCAAAGTCCAGTACTGTTAAAAGTCTAAGATATAGGGCAGCTAGGTGGCACAGTGAATAGAGCACCAGCCCTGGAATCAGGAGGACCTCAGTTCAAATCCAGCCTCAGACACAACACAAAAAAACTAGCCCTGTGACCTTGGGCAAGTTACTTAACCCCAATTGCCCTCCACAAAATTTAAATTTTAATTTTAAAAAAAAATTAAAAATTAAGTCTAAGATATCTTATCCAGTCCACAGAAAAAAATCAGTAACATGTCTTACCTATGTGATCATTTAAAATATTTCCTTTGTAGCAATAGGTTAATAAAGGGAAAAAATTTTTCTCAAGATAGCATTTGGCTAAAAATGGAGCATGTATTACTAAGGACTGCTGTATGCAAAAAAATAATAAAATAAGAAGAAGATGTAGCACTGTACGGTGAAAAGAATACTGGCTCTAAAGTCAAAGAACCTGGGTTCAAATTCCATTTCTGACATTTACTGTGGGATCATGGGACACTTACAATCTCTTTGGGCCTCAGTTTTCTCATCTACAAAATCAAGCTGTTAGACTAGGTCCCTTCTGGCTCTGGACCTATGTTCCTTTTATTCTCTAAGACCTCTACACTGAACATGATTATTGGGAAATTTAGAAACACTAACTGACTCCATATTACCATCATTTTCCTCAAAAAAGGAATAACTAAAGCTGAATGATAAATTCTTTGTTAAGGATAGAATAACATAAAAGTAGTAGAAAGGATATGATTTCAATCAAATAACATTGAATTATAACTCAAATCATTAATTAGAAGGATTAAATTTAAACTACTGGTCAAGAAATGTTACTTTAATCAACTGTTTTCCTAAAAAAATTCATACTTGTTTGCAGTAACCTAAATAAATTCTTCAAAACTAAAATATGAGTTTCATTTTTCAAAGATATGTATTTTATAATACATTAAATTATTTGGGTTTTTTGGATTAATTTTGCTGCTATATATAAGAACTGAAAGATGTTTTGTTTTATTTTTTTACCAAAGGTAATTGAAGCAGAGAGGCGTGAAATTATTGAGGGGTAGACCACTTCTAATTAAAGGTGCTAATGATGGACATTTAAGGCATCTTTTTACCATATGACATCAGAGTATAATAACCAAATAACACATACCTAAATTTTATTTAAAATAATATGGTATAAAAAAAAAGAAAAGAACATGGTATATTGGGGTTTTTATGTAGGAAATAAAACCTTTTTAAAATAAGTATTTATGTTTGAATTTTTAATGCTATATTGCTGAATGTGAAATGTTTAAAATATATGTGGCAGAATATTATTTTCCATATGAAATGATGAATATGAAAAAATCGGGAAGATGAAATTATTCAGAAAAAAGGAAGCAGAAGCAGAACAATTTACATGACCACAGTAACATAATGCTAACAACAGTAAATACTTCAGAATTCTGAGCAATACAGCAACCAATTAGGATTTCACCACTTGATGGTGAAACAGGTCTCAGCCAATGAACTTAGAAATGGAGGATAACAGGTACTGAATGAAGCATACACTTTTCAGTCAATGTGTTCACTTTTTGTTTGACTATACATACTTGTTGCAAATGAGGGTTCTATTGGTGGAGAAGAAAAGTCACTGAGAAGTTACGGTGATACTTAAAAATAGGAAAAGAGAATCTATAAAACAAATACTAAGTTATATGTGTGTTTAACCACTGTGAAGCCTCTTCCAGCTTTAACTCTATGAACCCGTGATCCTATTCAAACAGAGCAGTGAAGAGAAAAGAGGTCAAGATTTGGAGTCAAAATACCTGAGTTCAAATTTGAGTTTTCTGTAATGAATAATTAATAATAATAATAATTAATAATAATGTCTGACATTCACCTCTCTGGGTATCACTTTCTTTGCGGAAAGACATTGATAAAAGTCCTATGATTATAGGTTGAATTTAAGCAGCTAATTCAAGCTTAATCTTTCTCTTCACTCATTAAATTAAAAAAGATGTTTTTACTCTACAATTTCCCAACTGATTTCTAAATTCAAAATGGGCATTGTTTAGTCTTTTTTTTTTTTTCAGTCGTTTCTAACTCTTTGTGACTCCATTTGGCAGTTGGTTTTTTTGGTCAAAGATACTAGAGTAGTTTGCCATTTTCTTCTCCAACTCATTTTACAGATGAATAAACTGAGGCAAACAGGATTAAGTGACTTTTCGAAAGTCACACATCTAGTATATGTCTGAGGCTGGATTGGAATTTAGGAAGAAGAGTCTTTCTGACTCCAAGCCTGGCACTCTAGCCACTGAACCACTTAGCTGCCCAAAATTCAAAATTAATTAAAGCTAAAAATAAAAACACTGTATTCCTATAAAAAGTTACTTTGAAAACTGTGATTATAAGATCAATTTCTAATAAATCTTGAAGCCAAAGCAGTTATTATCTCTTTTGATTCTAATCAAATCCCAAGCCTTTAATGAAACTGACTCTAAACCTACTAGTCTTTAAATTCCTTTTTATAATGTTTTCCCACCCACAAGCACTAAATATAAGAATTAGTCAGCTTAGTGTTTATCGACATATATATAACAACCAGAAAAACTTTTAAGTAATCCTCATCACAGATGAGTGCCCTTGATTCACACATGACTAAATTTCAAGAGACTTCCAAAGTACTATCTAATGGAGACAGACTGCCCTGGAGCTAGGTAAATAGCATTTAAGAATGGGGGAAATAAAATCCTCCCTACGTAAAAATTTAGCAGTTTGAGAGGTATTCCTATAAATTTTTCAGGTCATTATGACAACCAGAGTGTAGCTGCAAAACCAGGACATGGCCTACTCTTTCTACTCAATAAAAAACATTCATGCTCCCCGCCCCCCACACACACACACAAGAGCTTCATGCTCAATTCTTCCCTAAACAATCATTGTATTTCTGAAGTCAACTAAAAACTACCCACAAATGGCACACAACTAAAACTATGCCAAATTTTGGCGTGGAAGCAATGATGCTGAATTGTCATTCAAAAAGTACACGGTACAGGAGGAAGATTATACTATAAGGAAAAAAAACCCCACAAGCCAGGTAAGCATCTGAATTCTTATCTCAAAATGAAGACAAGTCTTGTTTCTCTCTGTCTTCAGGTCATGTGAGAAACAGAATTGCAAAGTGAAGGAAACTTTCCAGTATGAAACAAAGCACCACCAACTTTTTTGTTAGCTAAATTTTTTTTAAAACTTTAAGTTTTAATAACTCTAGTTGGAAGAAAGACTAAAAAGATGAGAAAAAGAAATTTGCAGAAAATCTGTTCTAGACTATCCTTGCTGGTTAGAGTAATGCCAATGGATGCAAAGGTTTACTATCTAAAATTGATGATGCTGACAAAAATGAAGGATATAGATAATAAATTAACAAACGATGCTGACAAAAATGAAGGATATAGATAATAAATTAACAAACGTAAAATAGTGTTAAGTATGTTACAAATAAAATCCAAGTATTTGTCAGTGCCTACATTAACTGGCCAATCTTCAACAAGAAAAAGATATACATTGAAAAGGACAATGTTTTCTCATTAACTGGACTTAGAAGTGTGAACACCAATAATAATTATTGATAGCTCATTTGTTTATTTATTCAACAAATATCAAATAACTACCATCCCAAAGATATTAGGAGAAACAGAGATGAGACATCCTCACAAATAACTATAATACAAGCCGGCATATATGTAACTACTATGAAAGAAATAATAAACAAACTTCTGTAACAGTCCATGGAAGGAAGTGGTTTTTAAGGGTTTGAAAATGATAGGATCCAGACAAGAGAAAACTGAAGAGAAGGAAACAGAAAATGGAATTTCAGGGAAAAGAAACAAGAAGCACAAGGGGTGTGTGGAGGCATGGGTGTGGGTGTTTATGTGTTAAAAGGGCTGGCAAGTAGTCCAGCTGGGCTAAAACAGAAACATGGAGAGAAACAGTGAGAAAAAAACACTGAACATTAGGGTGGAACCAGATGATGGTGAGCCTTGATTGCCTAGAGGTTTATTTAAAAAAAAAAAAAAGTCCACTTAATGTTCCTGATCAAAGAAATGATATGAACAGAGTTGTGTTTAAATACTATTAAACTGAGGGCAGGACAAATTTTCAAAAGGAGAGAGCAAAAGGAACAGAGACAAATTAAGAGACTACCACAACAGTGCAAGTGAAAGGCAGTAAGAGTTTGAACTGTACTGGTGGCAGTGAGAATGAAAAGGAGATGTCTCAAAGGCAGGGATGACATAAAGGGTCTTTCTGCTCTATGCTACTTGCTGATCCCAGATGCCATCTACCCTTGCCTACTTCTGTGCATATTCTCCCCCATACCTAAAATGAAATGGGATTTGTATATACTTCTGGAATGATGTTATATTCTATTTGAGGACATAAGACAGTCTACTTAAATCCCTATCTCTTTGTCTACCCCTTGATCGGGGAAGAGAAAATAGCTGAATGATTATGTGTAAAAATCTTCCCCAACCCAACCAGGAGGATCTCTCATGGGTTGATAACAAATCCAGAATTGTAGAATGGGGTCAACAGGCTTCATGCAGCATATCTAGGAGAGTGAATCCTAAATTTCTATAGGAATGTTGGGAGAAAGAAATTATATTTCTCTTTAAGGATTATAAGGAAGCTAAGTGGTACCCATCCTAGAGAGGAAGCATCATCTAAAATAAGTCTGAAACCCTCTAAAGACCCTGCCTCTGACATTTACTACCTTTGTGACCTTGGCAAGTTACAACCTCAATATGCTTCAGTTTCTTCTGTGAAGACTAGATGGGGTCTGAGATCATTTCCAGGTCTAGATCTATGATTCTAGTTAGAAACCAGCATGTAGTTAGACAGTTTTTATTTTAGAAATTTTTTCATTCCTTTTTGTAATTATTTCCAAATTAATACACTCTCTTTTGCCCAGTAAATAAACACAGCTAGACAATCCATTTCAGTTGTCTAGAAGGTGTGGCAGACAGGGATAAGATGAGAAAAAGGGTCAGTATATCCAAATACATAATCCAGTTGCTGTGTTGGCAGAAGTAGAAGGATATAATTAAGGAAATAGTATAGTAGATCATCTAGGTAGCACAGTAGATAAGAGTGTTGGGCCTGGAGTCAGGAAGACTCAAGTTTCTGAGTTCAAATCTGGCCTCAGACACTTCCTAGCTGTGTAACCCTGAACAAGTCACTTAAATCTGTTAGCTTCAGCTTTGCCATCTGTAAAATGAGTTGGAGAAGGAAATGGCAAACCACTCCACTATCTCTGCCAAGAAAACCCCTAATGGGTTCACCAAGAGTCAGACACAACTGAAAAAAGACTGAACTGATAGGAGATCAGTGAATCCAGAACACAAACATGGTTCAGAGACTACAAAGGTCAGCAGCTCAATGTCTTGAGACAGAGTTCAGTGATCATTAATATCAACTCTATCTCTTTGCCCCAAGGTGACAATGATGATATTAGAATGGACAAGTGAAGAATGGGAAAGTACTAAATGGTGAAATTCCTGGGGTCAAAGGAAAAAAAAATCCAACAAATGAGTTCTGAGAAGGAGTTAGTATTCACAGGAAGTTAACATAGATCAGACCCTTTTTTCCTTTCTTTCTTTCCTTCTTTCCTTTTTCCTTTCTTACACAGATCAGACCCTTTTTTCCTTTCTTTCTTTCTTTCTTTCCTTCTTTCTTTCTTCCTTGCATAAATTTCTTTAACATCACCACTGGTCAAAATTTTATCCTTCCTTGAATGTTCAGCTCAGGTGTCATCTTCATGAATTCTTCCCTGATCTCTCAAACTAAAAGCAATTCACTCCCTTCAACTTTCTCATGACATTCTTTTTACTTCTATGCTGTCTTCTGTATTCTGTCTCATATAATAGCCAAATGTCTAACCCCCTTATTAAATTATAAATTCCTTAAGGGGAAAAAATGTCACTTTTCATCTTCATATTCCCAAAACCTTGCAAAGTACTTTAAAGCCCAAAAGTATGCAACATTAGTTAAACTGAATTGATACAGAAAAATAAAATGTTTTGAAGAACTAATAAAAAGGTACAATATTGAATAAGCAAATATTAACGTGTATATTTTATTTGCACATGAAATTTGTATTTTAGTAATATCTAGTTCAATTCAACATATATTTAACACCTTATATACAGAGGACTACTAGATGCTGAGATGGATAAGAAAAGTAAATAAAATACCCAATGCACTAAAGGTAATCTTGATGAAAACATAAGCAAATAGACATACTTTTTACCACTACAGTAACCAGAACATCAAAAAGCCTTCTCAGTGAAATCTATACAGTGTAAAAAAAGAAAAATATAACCATCCAACCTGGAAAAAAAAACCCAAAGTGGATGAATAATACATATTACCCTGACTATGACACAGAACTAGAAAGGTAGCCTATGCAGTTCATCAATATGTATATCATAGATAAAAGTTAATAATTTGGGTAAGGAATTGAGTAGCAAGAAGAAATTGGGCTGAATTGTATTTAGGAAATTGTGTAGTACTTTTCATCATTACAAACTGCTCAGTGCCACAAAAGTCCATATTTTCCCAGAGAAGCTATACAGCTATAAAGAAACAAAACTACAACTATCTCAAAGGCAAAGGAAAGACACAGTCATCAGAAAACTGTGGACATGTTGCCAACAATAATTTGCATGCCAAAAGAAGAGTAACCAAGTATCAAGGACAAGTACAACTTTTTAAAAGGAGAATGGCTATTTATGTAGTTAAAATGAGATAGAAAGCCTGAATAGTAGTACACATACTCTAGAAATATTCAAAGATTTACAAGAAAGGGCTTAATATTAGCTCTGCTGTAGTAAATATTTGAAAAGATATGGACAAGAATTGTTCATCACGATAGGTTACAGAGGGATTACAATTTGGAGTGCCCACGCTAATGAGAGAATGCATTACAAACATAAAGTATAACTGAGTTTACAAAAACATAAGAGGATAACTTGAAATGTAGTAATAAATCATCATGTTGTTTTATTTTAAAATTTATTTTAGAAAAATTATTGTTAAGGTTCAATATTTAACACCTTGTCTTCAGTGATCAGAAGGCAATACATTTAAGCCAATGTTACTGCCTTGGATTAGCTCTGCATTGTTCTGTCCAATATGAAACGGCCTGTTTTCAGCAACTATATTGCCCAATACTTCAATTCACCCTTAGAAAATACTGGAGGAAATTTTTTGAGCTTCACATACTCAATTAAGAACCTTCTGGTGACTAAAAAAGAAAAAATGTGTGCAACACCAGTCACTACCACAAGGAATGCAGTTTGTGAGTTTGGGATTTTTTTACACATCATTATCTGAACTTTCAAGTTTTGCACATATATTACACCAAATACTAAGTTTTAATTCATTTCATAAAATCTAGAAATTAAACCTTTATTCTTATAACCTTGAAATGAAAGATACCATGTTAGTCTCATGGTAAGAGCTGTGGTTCCTCATTTTTCTTCTATGACCTTCAGAACTGAACTTTCAATCAAAAGTGCCTAATATCCATAGAAATATGTACCTATGGGACAGGGACCCCTGTGATCAAAAGAGTAACTCTACAGGTTCTAAACATGGGTGCATTTTCAGAATCATAGGCAGCATATGAGTGAATTCTTTATTGAAGGGGGAAAGAATTACTTAGGTTTGTAAGACTGACATATAAACATGCCAAAGCTTATTAACTCATGCATCCTATTAAATTATGTCATCTTCTATAACCAGTTCAATCAGTAAGTCTACCTTAGGCAAACAAATTTGCCACTGAAATCGATGAGCACTCAATAGTCTTTTTTTAATGACAATAGGCCAGCTATAATATCAGAATTTCTATTCGTCTTACCAATACAAAGCTTTTATGCTATATTAACTTTTTTGTCTTTAATCAATGTACTAAGAAGATATATTAAAAGGTAGGGTGGGAGTATTTAGAACCTTCTATCCTTATGTTTCTTGAATGAACAGACGGAGAAAGGAATAAAATTTGGATGACAGAAGTAAAGTGATTAGAATTTTTAGGAAAACATCTTTCTTCATGATAACTTTCAATTTAATAAATTTCAACCAAAAAAAGTTATTTATTTGTATAGCTAAGAACTTTTTTTTTTTTTGCTTTTTGGAGGGCAGTTGGGGTTAAGTAACTTGCCCAAGGTCACATGGCTAGGTTTTTGTTTGTATGTGCATTAAGTGTGAGGCTGGATCTGAACTCAGTTCCTTCTGATTCCAGGGCCGGCGCTCTACTCACTGCACCACCTAGCCACCCCTGTATAGCTAAGAACTTTAAGACAATATGAAGAACTATTCACCAAAAGTTAACTGAAATGTTTTATTTAAATGTCTCAGGGTCTTCTAAGGACCACAACATTGCCAATAAAACTATAAGTAATCTAGAAACCCATTTATTATGCCTGAACAGAAAGAGTTTTTTAAAATAGAGAAAAGTTATTTTTTATAAAAGTATAGAGAGATTGGAGGGCTTGTGAAATTATTTTAATTTCAAAAAGAATGATTCTGTGGGTATGAAGCTTAAAAGAAAAGAGATTTTTACTATCTTCTAATCAATTTTTAAAAGTTCAAGCATCCCAGAATTTATAAAATGTGACAGGTTCAAAAACATGTACATCACAGAAGTAAGTCTGTTATCACTTGATGAAATTCTTCAGTGAATATGAATTATATGGTCAATGTTTCATTAGCACCCCCCCAACTGACCAATATTTGCAAATTTCTAAATTAATATAGGTGCCTTCCAAAAAAAAATATTTGTTCACTAGAAGCAAATTTGAGGGTTATTCTTTTCACTGCATAAAGTTCTAAAAATCAGGTACCCTTTTAAATGGAACTAGCTCATGAAGACAGAGGCATTATTATTAAATGTAAACAAAAGCTCCCTTTTCTGCTCTTTCTTGGTATTCAGTGAACATCTTCACCAAAAAGTACATTCTTTATATTTTTGAATTGTGTTTACAAACACAGCTTTGTATTATAAATACAAAAATACAAAGCATCTATTCAGATAACAAAATTCCCCAATTATCTCATCTTAGAAACACAGAATAAAAGCAAACCTGTCCCCTAAACTATGACCACAAATGATAGTACTTTCAGAGCACCAAGAGGAATCTTACATTGTTAAAATGGCCTCTTGCAACTTTTCAAGTTTTTACAATCAATAAAAAGTTACTGTTAATGTGTTAAAATGTCATTTCATCAGCCTCCTCTAGAACATGTCCCATATATTTCAGGGGTAAGCTATATGGCACTTAGAGTACATAAAGAGGTATAGTATCAGCCAATAAATCAGATAAAATGGCTTTAAGTCAGCAAGAGTCTCACAATGAAATGATTTTTGTTCTGAGGAAGATTATTGAGATAAAAGAATTTTTTAAAGAATTTTTTTAAATCAACTTTATCGCATCTGCTACTAGATGTAGCCTGAATCTCTCCTGGAGGGGGGTGGGGGAAATCTTTTTAAACCTCTACTAATGTATCTCCTGTAGGACTTTTCCCAGTTCAAAATAGAAGGATAACATTTTAGCTGCAAATTACAAAGTGGCCATCCTGAGTGGCTTCATTTAAAAAAAGTTATACACACATATGTGTATGTATACATATATAATTGTTAGTGGGTACAATATCTAAATATATACTATACATACAATAAATCATATATGATATACAATATATAATTCACAATATCTAATATACATGCACTTTTTAATTCAAAGAGAACAACTTAATTTAAAATAGAAACAAAGGCCAAAATGTGTACTTTTACCTTTGGTGCCAAGACTCCAATCAAACAAAATAACTTAATCCATGGCAGAGTGGACAGAATGCTAGATTTTTGGAATCATGTTGGAACCCATGATAAATGACGGTTCTGCTACTCACTCACTCTTTCTTCTTGAGAAACATACTATTTCATTTTTGTCTTTGTATCTCCAGCATCTAGCACATTATCTGACACATAAGAGCTTAACTGACCTGTAAAAGGGAAATCTACCTCTAATACCTTAACTTCCTTGGGCCTTGGTTTCCTCATTTGTTAAAAATAAAATGAACAATTTGGACTAGATGACTTTTATGGTTCCTTACAACTCTAAGCCTATAAACTTTATGGTAGATATAACTTCATTATAGCTGCCAATTCCCAGCAACAACAAATATTTCCTCAAGAAAAGGATCTAAAATGTCCCACCCCATGGGGTGGCTAGGTGGCGCAGTGAGTAAGAGTGCAGCCTCGGAGTTGGGATGACCCGAGATCAAATCCGGCCTCAGAAAATGAGCACCCACGCATAAGTAATGACTAGCCATGTAACCTTGAGCAAGTTACTTAACCCCAATTGCTTAAAAAAATAAAATAAATAAAATAAAATGTCCCACCCCAGAAGGTATCAGAGAGGTAGTTTCTATGATTTGGTAGAATCTATTATATGCATATATGATATTGCTGGCTTAGACCACTTGACTATTTCCTGTTCATTCAAGAGTGATTTTTAATTGCAACTACTAGAGATACTAAGATTCCTGCAGCAGAATCTAGAAAGTTGGTGCTACCTTCTAATAAGGAAAACCCAGGCTTCACTTCTTCTATTACGCTGAGCTACAGATCTAAGTCACACTGATGTCCCAAGGCAACCTCTGCCCAACAGTGTCACAGTTATTGCTACTGTTCACTAAAACAGAAGTAAACACCAACAATGTCAGGGGGCCAAGTTAATTCTCAAAAAGGAATCGTTAAATATATACATATATACACATACAGACATGTGTATGTATATATATGCATATGTGTGTATGTATTTCCTCCCCCTCATTCCCCAGAGACATCAAGTGCTTTTTATACAGACCCTCTGAAATGCTTGAAGAGAGGAAAAAAATTCTTTTCTAGGAATCCCCTACTCATTAAAGTGTCTTGGGGCTGTTGAACCTATACCATCACCACCACACTTGCCCTTGAAACTTAAGTCAAACAACCAACCAGGTAGTTATTGTGCTCAATAAGCATCTGTCTCATGTTTAGGACTGTACACAGTGGTACAAGGGACTTATAAGAAGCACAGGATACAATCCTCACCTTAAGAAGCTTATAATTTGACAGTCAAGAAGACTAACAAGCATAAAATAATTTAAAAAATAATGCATTATTGAAATGATGTATGGCATCATGAATAGAAAACCAGCCTCAAAATTAAGAACAATTTGGTTCAAGTCCGAACTCTGACAGATACTAGCTGTCACTAGGCATATCACTCAGTACTCTGGCCATCTCTCAGACTAAACTAGAGACAGAATTTCTTCATCTGGGAATTCCTTATACGAATGAAATCACATAGTCCCTATCCAGTCATTGATAATATAATAACCTACATTATTAAACGCATGAAGTGTTTATCAACCATAGATCTATTTTTCTAGTTAAAATGCAGGGAGAAAAAAGCCTCTAAAGTAGCCATGAATAGTTTAGGGATGATTTCATTCCCTCAAAAGTCTTTTTGTGGGTGTTAATTTGTATGGTTCTGAAACTGCCTTGATTTCAGCTAAGTATCTAGTGTTCATCTCTGAATTCGGCTGTATTTATTCCACTATACTGCTAGCCGTTCCACAAAACTGAATTTCTTTTTTGTCATCCTCAACTGCAGAGGATTGCAGGGATGCAATCCTTTACATTTTTCCTGAATTTGCCAGACTATATGTATGCTAAAAGGTCCACACATTTGCCTTTTGCATTTGATTGCATCTTGCTTCACAAGTTACCATCCCAGAGTCTCAAGAAAAGCTACAACTATACACAGTACCCAAGCTGATTATTTGAGGTTCTACTCCACATCAAAGCACATGCAAAATGAAAATGCCATGCATCACACAGTAGATTCAGGTGGTCTACATACTGAGCAAGTAGCTGAAACAGAGACAGCTACACTACAAATGTTCATATGGACTACTGGTGCCCAACCTCTGGTAGAGCATTTTGAACTCATATTGGTCTGATCAGCCATAGCTGGACACACTGTACCTTGATCTTGACATAGTAATGTCATTCTGTTCCTCTTCAAGCAGAAAGGACATGAATCAATCAGTTAAATATGTGTACCTTAGGACGACCTCTAGCAACACGGACAAAGATTGACCAAAATGAAGCTAAGTCACAATCTCAAAGTCAACCAACACTCAAAGGAGAGAACCTGTAAAAGCCACTCTGCAAGACATGACAAATGAGAACTTCATAAAAAGTCAGTAGTGAGAGCTCTATTAGACAGCTCTATGTTGTGAAAGACACTAGACAATTCATATAGCAACAATGATCTAACAACATGAATCCCACAAAACCACAAACAACCAATAGAAAAGGACACCATTTGATAGGGCAAGTAAACAGTCTGGCTACTGGGACAGATGTAAATGACAAATACGACTATGGTATTTGGCAGTATCTACCTCTGTGTCATAGTAAACAATGGCAAGTTCAAATATGAATGCAAGCAGTGTTAAACTATATGGTACTGGCAAGCGGCAAACACTATAGGAATTCAGGAGGGAAATTGCAGACTTGCAATTCAGAATCCAGAGAAGTGATAGATCATATTGGTTAGTCATCCTGTCCAACCTCTCATCCATTCACTCTACATCTGTATAAAAGAGAGGGCCCATTGTTAGACAGTTGTAATAAAGTTATTCAACTGAGCTGATCTCCATCCTTACAGTTACCTAGTAGGTACAATTATATTTTTTAAGATGAGTTCTTTCAACATTTGAAGACATTTTCAAATGAGGTAGGTATATAAAGTGCTTTGCAAACCTAAAGCCCTATATAAATGTCAACTGCTATTCTGCTGCTGCTGCTACTGTTGTTGTTGAAGGCTGGAGTAGTTAGTATGGGACATGATCCATTTCTTTGAATCCCTGGGTAGGATTTAGATGCAAGAAGAGAAAAAAGGACATGCTAGGCTGAGAAAACAGCAATCAAGAATGTAACTGGTACAGTTAGAATTTCTAAAGTGTCTTTTCTAAAGATAATAAAGGATGTCTCAAGATGAATCATGTGTGTTCTCATTTAGATTGACATCAGTACAGGTGCAATTCCAACTGCTCATTTTGCTACTACTGAGGGGCAATAAGAAACCACAGGCAAATGTATATCACTGTTTATTCTCTATTTCCTCTAAGATGAAAACAACACTTACCAACTTCCTACAAGTATTATGAAGTAGACAGCAAACGTTTATAACAATGCCTATATCATTTTGCTTTTTCTTCCCCCTCCTAGTCATTCACTGGGCAAAGTCCTAATGCTACTGTAACTTGTTCTGCAAGTCTATAGACAAATTAAACCTAAGTAAATGAAAGCAAATCTACAGAGGTGATAATCACAGAACTGTTCAAAGGCCTAAAAGGAAAGCTTAGGGATATGAATGGAAGAAAGACCCTGTCTGTATATACTGTGCTAAGTTCTTCCAGGAGAGCCTCTCAAGATGATACAGACTTTTTTGTGTGCATATTTAAATTATTCAACATTGTACCTGGTTCCTGAATCACTGGCCCTAGGGACCACAGTAAATGGGTTTGCATGGCTGCCAGGATAGTCTGGTCTGCCACTCAAACAGATTCTACAACTGCCTAATTTATTACACACACACACACACACACACACACACACACACACACACACACACACTTCATTGTTACCTTTACATTATATATTAAGCAGCAGCAAGGCTGTGAGAACTATAGGCTCCCAGGATATTTTTTATTCTTAGAAAAATACTTGTTTTAGCCAGGATGTTATTAGAGGTCCCCATTTCTTCACTAGGGTCATTTTAAACAAGCTATAAAGCACAGTGTCACATTTACCAATAAGTAGAATATGAGTCCATTTCCTAACAAACTATATTATCTCCTTTTTTTCTTAACAAATGTAAATGAGATATGGAAGGTTTTTCAAACTCATTATTTTTAGGCCAACAGTTTTACTCCAGAGAGAGCACAAGCTATGTTTGGGTCTGTTTGTGGTTAACTTTAAGCTAATTATCAGAATTTTTTATAAGGACCTTTAAAAAAAAACAACTCGGGGTGGCCAGGTGGCGCAGTGAATAGAGCGTCGGCCCTGGAGTCAGAAGGACCTGAGTGCGGATCCGACCTCAGACACTTAATGCACACACAAACAAAAACCTAGCCATGTGACCTTGGGCAAGTTACTTAACCCCAATTGCCCTCCGAAAAGCAAAAAAAAAAAAAAAAAAAACATAAAAAAAAACTCCATTCTCCTAAAGATACCTCCAAGATGTCCACATCTAAGATCAACCCAAAGAAACACAAGAACACATCTTAACACAAAAGATCAAAAAAGCTAAGTTCATTGAAAATTAGTCCTTAAATCAGTTTGTAGAGATAGATGAGGTAAATAACACCTAAGAAAGACAGCAGGAAGTTTGTTCCTCAAGATTAATTACATTTCAATGAGTACTTCTTGAACTGTATGTGCTAATAATAATAGTTAGCATTTACACAGTGCTTTAAGGTTTGTAAAGCACTTTAAAAATATTATTTCATTTTATCCATAAAACAATCTTGGGGGGGGGGGGACGACAGCTAAGTGGCCCAGTGAATAGAGCACCAGCTCTGGAGTCAGGAGGACATGAGTTCAAATCCAGCCTCAGACACTTGACACACTTACTTGTTGTGTGACCTTGAGCAAGTCACTCTCAAAAAAAAAAAACAATCTAGGGAAGTATATGCTATTATCCCCATTTTATAGATATGGAAACTGAGACAGGCAGAGGTTAAATGATCACAAAGTAAGCAACTCAGGCAGGATTTGAACTCAGGTCTTCCTAACTCTAGATCCAGCACTCTATCTACTACATCACCTAGTAGCCACATGACTGTGATAGTATGTGTATATGGAACTCCCACATGAGTAAACTCCCTCTACCAATACAACTAGGTCTTGATTAGTGTGATTAATTCATTATCAGATTTGAACATGGTTACATGCAAAACATGGCAATTAATTCCAATGCAACAGAAATATACAATACAAATTTTAATAATGCTACTACTTCATAGAAGTCATTGTTATCACTACTTGGCACCTACCTATAAAGGCTGGCACCTTCTCTATAACTTATAGTCTTTGAGAGCTATCTGGGGTAATGAGAAGTAAAGTAACTTACCCATAGTCATACAGTCCATATGTGTCAGAAGTGGAATAAACTGTATAATAATAATAACTAAGAATGAAGTTGTAGCCAAGATGTTTTATAATTCTGGGATCTGAGTCCAAATAATGAATTCTGATTCTAGATTCTGATACCTCTATTATCCCTTGAAAGAAACCTAGAAAAAAAGGTATGCTGACCCTTTTCTAGGTCTTCTTTGCACAAGAAAGTGTAGTGTAATGGAAAGTGTAATGGAAAGAACATCGTATCTAAAGCCCTAGGCTTCTAGTCGGGCATACACATTAGGCTCTTCTTCTAACTGGTTGTGTGAACCTGGACAAATTGCTTAACTTCTCTGGGTTCAGATTCCACATCTATAAAATGAGGGATTATACCCAATAGTCTCTGAGTTCCATTGCAGTTCCAAAAAGTTCTGTCCTGCGCAACAAAGTCATATGAGAGTTCTCAACATATTAAATCTCTCTCTTGGTGTGTGAATGGAATTTTGTGTTGCTCAGATAACCAAGGTTTATGAAGAACATATTTGAAATGGTTCCAATTACCTGGAGGATAAGTCCATTCTAGCATGAAGAGACTCAACATGGAGTATTTCCCAAAGATTTCTCCTTTATTTTATTCCACACAGAGAAGCAGCCTTCTGACCAGTTCATTCCATATCTACATCACTGAATCGGGAAAGAGACTTCTCTTTACCCTGAATGGCAATGACAGTATGATGTACAATCTGAAAGACTGAAATTAAAAATGTGAAGGAGTTTCTAGCTTCAGGGAACATATAAGTTTCTTTTCATCTCTGGTTTCTTCCCAGCAGTGCTAGACAAATTTCAAATCTCTAGTATCGCTTTTGATCAACCCATCTCTATGTCATTATGTTCAAAGTTAAGACTAGCATTTTCTGTGCCTTCCAGTTGTACAATCTGCACTCTTATTTATCCCACAACAACCTCAAAACAGCAACATATGCCCCTAGGACCATGAAGCTTGATTACTGTAATTCCCTCCTAGCAGGGCGCCCTGCAGTGCACCTCCACCGCTTACAGCTTGTGCTGAAGGCAGCAGCGCATTTGCTCATTGATTTGAGCAACCGTGATCATATTAAGTCCAACCTGTGTTCTCTACATTAGCCTCCAATGAAGTGGTGGATTGATTTTAAGTTGGCCCTGCTGGTTTTTAAAGTCCTTAATGGCTCACAGGCAAACTATATGAAGCAAATAAGCCCAGGCAACATTCAAGACCTCCTCCCTTAGTCTCATTCTTATAGATAACCTGCTCAATGGTTTAGACAGTCCTTTATTCAAACCACCACAACACCAAAGAAACCCCCCACTGTCAGGATCCAATCACCTTCTTAAGGTACTAAACAAAGTCCACAACTGTCAACACCTCAGGTCAATCTCTCCCACTTCTAACCACAAAGCAAAAATGTCTTTCAAAGGTATCATTGTTTTGCTGTTTAATTTAGATGAGCATTTTCAGTTTTTCTTACAGTCTTTATTCATGATTATTTTCATCTGGAAGGCTTCTCTTCCCTTGTGCTATTCCTAGATACAGTCAAAATTAAGCATTCATTTCTAATCTGTTTTTACTTTTAGTATGTAAGCTTAGACTTTGGTCTTAAATATCTACCTCTATGTAGAAACCTGAATAGTTCAAATACGCTCTTTATGAACATACACTTTAAAACTATCTCAACACAAATTTTCACCAATAGCCACATCTTTATTCCTGATGAATTCCATTATCCTATCAAGACAATGTAATTTAATCTACAGAAAAGAGATAATGGGGAAAGCTTTTGATGTAGAAATAGTAAAGTTAGTTCCAGTTCTATTACTAAATAAGACATCCAGGGTTTTTTTTGCTTCTGTCCTATCTGCACACTAACACCTGACTCTTCCATGCCAAAATAGATGTTTTTCCAATTAAAAAAAATCAGATGATGAATAAAATAATGAAGTGCTTTATACTCTTTGCAATCCTTTCCAGCCTGTTCTCATCTCCTCTTCCCCTCTCCCTGTCTCACATTAAGTAAACTCTGACCAAAATGAACTATACCTAGTTCCCCCGAACACACCCATACTTCCCAGCCTCCATACTTTATCTGTCCTCTAGGCCTAAATGCTTCCTCTTCTGAATCTACTGAATTCCTAGCCATCTTTTCAAACTCAATGCCTTGCTCAACTCTTGATCAGGACTAACCTTTCCTATTTTCCTCAAACACCATTTTTACACCTCTCTATTATAATCGTATCTTATTTGTGCATTAGTTATCTACATGTGGATCTTATCTCCACTAGAAAATAAGTACCATGAGGGAAAGGACTTTCTTAGATATTATAAATTAACATCATGATCTGCACATAGCATGTGCTTAACGAATGTCTGCAATTGGCTAGAATGAAGAGGCACTAAAGTCCATGTAGTACTAGAATACTCCAAGAACCACTATTGTGCCACTAAGAAGATACTGAAAGCACAAATGCTAAAATCAGAGCAATAAAGGCCCTCTGCACTCCTAGCATGGCAATACCCTGTTTCAGCTCTCTATCTTTATTTTACATAACCTAATTCTTTTTCAGGGAACCATGGCTTTTTCTGCTAATAATTAAACATGAGGAAAATTTTCCCAAAAAATCCATATGGTCAGAAGTACCTATTTGGCTAGTTGGTGCAGTGGATAGACCACAGGGCCTGGAATCAAGAACACTTATCTTCCTGAGTACAAATCTGGCCTTAGACATTTACTAGCTGTGTGTTCCTGAGCAAGACACTTAACCCTGTTTGCCTCAGTTTCCTTATCTGTAAAATGCGCTGAAGACGGAAACGGCAAACTATTATAGTATCTCTTCGAAGGAAACTCTGAATGGGATCACAAAGAACCAAATATTACTGAAAAACAAGGAAACAAACCTATTTAGCTCAGTCTTCCATATTGTATTGGGGACCACCTATACCCACCAGCCATGGAAAGTATCCTGCCTCTGTCTATGGAATTGTCCTCCCTCATTTGCCCTTACATTAATCAAGAAGCAAAATAGGTCCTGAAATGCACTTTAGTATGCACTACAAAAGCCCCAAATACCAATAAGGGTAATATTGGAGATGATGAAATTAGTTACTTGCACATTCTCCACCCAGGCTGTAGTTGAGGATTACTGACATGTGCTACAGTCTTGTAACAATACACAATACTTATGTACTAAGGAGCATCTGAGAGTAAAGAAATCAAGCTCACCATTCTGTACCTTCAAACCCCTTAACCACAAAACAATATAACATTTCTAAGTCATTTAAAAAGTCTGTGCCACTGCATGCAAGTCTGCACCCCTTGACCTTCTGTTCTACCACCTTTAAATTTGGTCCCTTAGGGTACTCACTCATTCACTCAGCTCTTTATTCCATAAGAGGAAGGCTGCAAATCTACATCTCTAGCTTTGACTTCTCATACCTCAAAGATATATTTCTCATCTAAATTTAGCATGTTAAGTTTAAAATTTTAAAAACTGAACTCACACAAAAAACTAGCCGTGTGACCTTGGGCAAGTTACTCAACCCCAATTGCCCTCCAAAAAAAAACAAAAACTGAACTCACAATTTTATCCTGCAATACCACCATCTTCTCAATATTTCAGATTTGATAATGTTGTTTCCCTTCCTTCCCAAATGACATTCTACCAATAGCTAAATATTGCCAATTCTCTCTTACATGTCTTTCCTTTCCACTTCCACAGCTAATGGCCTCATTTAGACTCTCACCATAGCAATAGAACTTAGTGACAATTGATCCTAAGGTAGAGAAAAATCTTTAGAAATACATCTGAGAAAATACTGATTTACAAAATACAAAAATACATAAGAACAAGATGTGAATGGTTTTCAAAAGAGGAAATACAAGCTACCATCAACCAAATGGAAAAATTCTCTAAGCACTAATCATAATTTAAATGTAAATGAACACAACTGGGATTTTACTTCACACCTAGCAAATTGATAAAGATAACAATAACAGAAATAATCAGTTGGAGGGGCTATGAGATATCAGGCAAACTAACACATTGTTGGTGAAGCTGCAAACTGGTTTAACTGTACTGGAAAACAATTTGGAATTATGTAGGAAAAGGTATTAATTTTTCATACCATTTAACCCAGCAGTCCTACTACTGATCATTTACCTTGAGGAGGTCAAGAACAAAAATAAAGGTCCTAGATATACTTAAATACTCACAGCAGCACTTTTTGTCACAGCATGTAAATTGATAGAATATAAACCCAATCCTTTAAGGAAAGGGCTGTTCCATTCTTGTCTTGGTATCCTCAAGACCTCAAACAATTCTTAGAAGAGTGTTTTAAAAATATTTGTCAACTGATTTTTTTATAGCTTTAAAACCATAAACAATGTCAATGTGCATCAGTTAGAGAAGAGCTATACCAGGCACACAGCCCATGGGCAGCTTGCAGCCCATCAAAGGATTTCAGGTGGCCCTTTCCTGTTTGTCACTCGACCCAGGGCAACCAACCATCGTCAGTATGTCTTTAGTCTCACTTATCTATGGCCCGAAGAAGTTTACAAGTTGTACAAGTCTGGGCTCAACAAACAAAATCCATCTTACTATATAATGGAACATTTTGCTACCATAAGGAATAATGACTATAAGAGTTTGTTAACAGAGCACTAGCCCTGGAGTCAGGAGGACCTGGGTGACGGTCTCAGACACTTAACACAAAACTAGCTGTGTGACCTTGGGCAAGTCACTTAACCCCAACTGCCTTGACTTCCCCCCTCAAAAAAAAATTCAAAGAAATAAGGGAAAAGTTATATCCACTGATGCAGAGCGAAATAGAATCAAGAAAATAATAAACACAATAACTACAATAATACAAATAAAAACAACACTCAAAGCAACTGAATTTGGATTAAATTCAATATCCAATACTGATTCCAGAAGACAAATGATGAACCACTGCTCCCTCCTCACAATGGACATGGGGAAGGATTAAGGATGAGAAATTGGCAGAGGAGGATACTATATTAGCTGGTTTTCTTGATTATTTTTCTTTTTACAAAGGAAGGTTAAAGGGGCAAGAGAAAGGTACGCTGGAGAAGAAGGAGAACTGGTAGAATGTCATTTTGTTTCTTTGTTTTACTCAACTATACTTTAAGAGAGAAGATTCTATGGAAGAAAAACTAAGGACTCCCTGCCTCAAGCTTTTTCTCAGTTCAGTCTATCCATGCTTCACTCTGATTCAAAGTGATCTTCCTTCATAGGTCTAACCAGATCATTCCCCTTCCCCTCACCCCCACTGTCCCCACTATTCAGTAAACTCCAGTACTTCCCTATTACCTCCAGGATCAAATACAAAATCCTCTGGTGTTCAAAGTCTTTCATAATGTGGCCCTCTCCTACCTTGCCAGTCTTACACCTTGCTCCTCACCATGTAGTTGGTAATCTATGACACTGATCTCCTTGCTGTTCCTTGCACAAGACACTCCATCTCCTGCATTTTCATGGCATTTTCACTGGCTGAGTGTCCCTCATACCTAGAACTATCACTCTGCTGGTCTCCATCTTTTGTCCTCCCTGGTTTCCTTCAAATTGGAGAGAAAATCCCAGGAAGTCTTTCACAATTTCCCTTAATACCAATACCTTCCCTCTGCTAATTATCTCCAATATATTTGCTATGTATTTATACATACATGTAGAGATAGACATGCCTATACAGTTCATTGTTTCACCTATGAGCTCGTAAGAGCAGGGACTAACTATCCTTCCTTTGTATCCCCAGCTCTATGTGCCTAGAACATAGTTGGGGCTTAATAAATGCTTGTTTAACTGGCTTGTTGATTGACTGAAGATTTTAAAACATCAAAACTTTTTTTTTAATTCACCCTACAGTCATTAGAATAGTGTCTATCTAACACCTTATATCACTTGTCTACTATTCAAAGTGTTTCCCACCAGTTAATCGGCTTTCCCTATCCCACTATCAATTTAATTTCTTATTATTCTCTTATGCATAATGGAAAAGCTCCAGCCAAGTTAATCTTCCTGTCAGTCTTAACACAAACCTGTCCATTTCCACCTCCACGATTTACCAAATGCTGCTCCTCATACCTAGAATCTCCTCTCTCCTACACAATAATCCATTTCCCTTAACTAATTCAAAATTCACTTGCGCCAGAAAGCTTTCCATGACTGATTTTCACACAGTTCCTCCATTCAATACTTGCAGTATGGAACTATATTAATTTACATTGATTTCTATGTTGCTCCATAAAATCAATCCAGCATTTAGTAGGCTCTTATTATATGCAAGGCACTAAAGAAGTATTTTTTAGTTGCTTCAGGTCTTTATACTCTTCCTTCTCTACATAGTCTACTTGAAGGACAAGAAAACATTTTGGGTTGCTGTTGTTATTTAAATCCTCCTATGCACAGCTCCAAGTACAGCACTGTGGACACAACTAGTATTCATTAAGTGTTGCTACTGGACAGACTAGACAAAGGTGAATAAAAATTCATTACTTAAAAAAGCAGCATTTTCTGACCTATGATGTTTCAAAATGTGCTTTTTCCTTTTCATTTCACTATTGTACTAAAGCATCAAGTTAAATTTTAACTTTCTCATCCTGACAAGCATAATACAAATAGCAACTGAAACGTAGTCACATCAGCTGAGAAGGGGAGAAATGGCATCCCAACACACTATTGAGGTTTTATAATTTCATCAAAAAACCTGTAAGAGGCCATGACTCATCACTAAAGACAAGGGCTAAGTCATCAAAATATGAAGTATCCAATAACAGCTCCAAGTAATGTTAACAAATAAATCAGAAATGGTACATAAGTACCTACCCTCAACAACTGTGCTAACTGTCCAGTTCATTTATATCTAAGTTTTGAGCATAAGTCTGTTTAAATTTTTCAAAAGGTCCTCCCCTTCCCTATTCCATTATAAGAAATACTGCTTTGAAGGATCCTAAAATTGAAAAACTGCAAATTGCAATGCATATTAAAGGAAAATTTTTTTTATTTCAAATCACCCTATAATTGCAACTTCTTAGACCATGCAATATTGAATTTTGTTTTAAACAAAATATAAAACTAAAATAACTTTGCTACAGGCATGTTTTAAAAAATAAGAAGTGTATCCCTAAAATATTTTAGAAAGAAAATACTTTAAATCCTTTAGACAGGATTACTATTTAAAGGACTACTTCAGTTATCATTTTATGAAACTAAGAATCCACCTGTAATATGAATAAAATCACCCTTAACATCTGTTTTTTAAGTTCAAAATTTTGTATATGTGTCATTTTTGTTGTTTTTTTTTAAAGCAGGCACACCTGTACCATATGCCTACTTAAAGATGGACCTCCTTTATGACAGCCATTTAACACCAGACTAGCAACTCATTCTTCTGTTAGTTTGTACTATAATTCTGTTATACTTTCCATGACTCACACAAATGACATGTTACTATATAAAGTGTGACATAAATCTCAATATGAACAGGTAAACAGCATGCCCAGCTCATCACTCTAAATAACCATAAGCAAAAGTACCAAGCCTGGATCAGCTTATGCTGATGCTTAATGAATTATGCTTAAATGAATTATGACAATGGTAAAATGTTGGCTGTTACTTCCTTAAAGATTTTACCAAATGCTTATATAATTTTGTCACCATCCTAATGGTTTATTAGACTTAGGAAGGAAAAGAAGGAGACCAATCTTACCAGCAATTTTAAAATCTCTTTTATAGATATGATCTTGGGTAAATATATACTTTTATAGTATGCCCAACATTGTAAAAAAATCCATTAATTTAAGATTTTTCTTTAAAATTTTGGTTGTTGAAAGTAAGAAGAAAGAATTTTAATCTTCTTAAAACTTAAAGAGAAAGAATGCTATCCATAATACCAGAGAAATCCATAAAGTTATAAAAAGAATAAGAAAATTTTTAAAAGATAGAATAGAGTGTTCAACTGTTATACAAGAATAATGTTTGGAATAAGAAAAGTTAACCTTTATTTGTTTTTACAAAAGACTTTCACTTTCAGTATAGAAGTATCAATGAGAAGCTGTATACTCAAATGTTTTAGGGAATCCTTTTTGAAAAAACATATTCCTTGCAAAATCCCGAGTAGAAAAAGACCTAGATAAATATTTGATGTTTCCTCTCCAAATTCACTTATAATACTTGTTCTCAAATACTAACCAACAAAAAAATTTTAAATATCATTTAACTGCTGAATTGCTAAGGTCACAACACAGAATTTAAACCTAAGAGATCCCAGAAATTAAACATCTGTTCTATTTTCTTTTCATGCATCATTTCAACAAGATTTTTCTGTAAAGACAGACAGTATCCTACAAAATAATTCATATAAGTTAATTACCTTTCATTCCTATAAAGTGGGCCACATTTATGTCAAGGTCACTGTAACAACATCTGACTGACTACATTTATTTTATTACATCTACAGGCAACACAATACTAAATAGACAAGTTCACTATCTCAACATATGTACAATGCCAAAGTGAATTAACACCTAGATGTCTCAAAACTTGGTATTTAACACTGGGCCAGAAACATAAGTAATGATAAGGTATGCATTAACCTTTTCCCAAAGTGATTTCTGATAATGTTGCAGCTGTCATACAAGTAATGATATTTTGCTTTGTGAATTAGATCAAAAACAACATCAGATATTACAGCATCCAAGATGTGAATTTCAAGTTTAAAAATTGATAACAAAATGCTGTATTATTTTGAAAAATCCATTAAGAGGGCAAAATCATTATTTCAAAAAGAACAGAAATGTTCATTACTGGGATCTAAATTATCTAAATAATTTATCCTCATCAGTGACAGATTTTATGTTTTACGTGGAATTTTATCCTTTTGACATGAAAATTATTATTTGATATTGAACACCTCTTCAAACATTTTATTCTACAACTTTAAAAAGTAAATGTTTTTAAGATTTGAGAATTGATTACAAAATATCTCCAGAAACCTTGGCAGGTGATTGTTTCAAAATGTCGATACGCTATCCAAATGAAATAGCAACAATACCAGCTTCTTCTAAATATTCCCTTAAATATATTTGGAAAAGGATTTTGCAAATCCTTACACTGTATCTGCCAACAAACATGTGATATAAAATTCAGTAACAAAATTTAAATCTCTTCACATTAACAAGATTTACTTAAATTAAGATACTTCTGGATTGCATAATATACTTGGCAAATAGGAAAAAATTACTATACCCATTTACAGGATAGATATGTTGAGTGCCAAATATTGGGTATACAGCTGAAACATACATAGAAATCAGTCATCTTAAACCAAAATCCCTTATTCCAAAGTATCAGCTAATGTCCCGAGTATTTCTAACACTAATAAATAACTTTAAATTTTACATATATTCTAAGCAATTGGGAGACAAATTACCCATTTTAATGCATCCCAATACCCTTTTACTTCAAATTAAATGTATACATGAAAATTTTTCAAATATGGCAAGCTGATGTCAAAAATTCCTAAGAACTAACCATCTAATACATATAAGTAGATACAGAAAATTTACATTTTGCATTTTTATTTTATAAAGTTAAATAACAAAAAACTTATCTTCTAAAAAAAATAAAGTTATCGCAAACGGAAAGTCTATAAAGTGTATTTACAAAAGAACACTGAAAATGTTTCTCAAATAAAAATCCAAAAGTTTTCTTAGTTCAGGGTCAAAAGAATATGTTAAAATCACATAAAATTAATTAATTCTTGAATCAGTATAATTCACTCATTCAAAAACTATTTACTCAGTGCCTACTATATTTAAGGTAATTATATTATTTGGAATAGTCCTTTAACAAAGTAACTGAAATTAATTTTAATAATTCTTAGCTGCAAAAATTAAGCCTTTACCCCTCCCTCCCAAACACTAATAGGAAAGGGAATGAGGACTACATTTGTTTTAATATTTTAAAATGACTAATTTAGAAATAATTCTCTTTTTTTCCCTTCCAAAAAAGAGCTTGGGAATAAAGCTTTCCTTTGGTTACCAATAACAAGGAAGTGGAAAGCAGCTGACATTTCAAAATATCCTCATGATTAATAATAATATTAACCTGGAATTCTGTTTTCAAAAGGCAAAATGTTTTACTTTTTACCAGTACTGAGTGACATAAAAATATTCCCACAAGTGAACTAATATAAAAGTAGGGTTTAATTCTTTGCTCTCAAATTTAAAAAAAAATTTATTAAGATACATACAGATTAATAAACCTATTCTGTCATATGTATTTAACAACGGATTTTCTTAAATATTCAACATCATGGCTTTGGTGAAAGTTTTGTGCTTTTTTAAAAAAAATCCTTTAAGCATTAAGGGGCAAAACACACAGAAAAGTATAACCTTTTCACACCAGAATGGACTTTTATTCTGGGAAACTGAAAACGAATGACCTAAGAAAAAGTATACTTTCTCCACATTCTATGTGAAATGATAAAAGAAATTATGAAAAATATTCAGGGAATCAATATGATTATTTGATCAATAAAATGATTAGTCATAAATATTCAAAATAGTTTTAGGTGGATATAGAAGCTGTAGAATTTTAAATCTGATATAACTTTATCTAATCACAATGTCCCAATGTTACTAGAATTTAGAAAAAGTTTCATTTATTCATTGTTTTCTCCTATTTAGAGGATATGAAAAGAATTCCACATTTTTAGGATTATCTTTTATTCCATTCTTTTGAAAAAAATTGGCCACCAATTTATTCCTAACTTCTAAATCTATGAATATAGTCATTTTCCCCAATACTTTATTTGCCCAGCCTTATTTGAAATACACAACGCATTCATTCAATAGTGCCATTTTAATATCTTTTTATAAACTTTTTGACTAAAGGCTAAGTAGTGTCAAATTATAGAGAGAAAATTAAAAAGCATTACGTTTTTACACACAAACAAGCCACAGAAAATAGCATTTTTTGTTTAGCTTTCCTATGGAAGCATGTTCTTGGATCTCTTATATTAAATAAACACTTTACTGAAGCTTAAGATTTATGGAGGAATATGATATTTTCAAGACATCCTAAATGGCTAATCTTCTAACATTAAGGACAAACAGATTACTATGTTTTCATTTCTAAACTGACACCTAATTAGCAAATTTGTGTTTCTATATTATTTTAAAATAAAAATATTTTAACCTCTTCCAATAAGCAGTGTATCAGAATCCAAGAGATTTGAACTTGGGACTTTTAACTACATCTTACCTGATCCACTGAACTGACTGCTTCCCAGGGTTGTTGGCCTGGTTTTCCCACTATTAACAGGTGGGGAAAACATCTGCAAAACAACCAAAAATTCATGTTAGTAAGGAAAACTCCTTTTATAAGCTGCATCTCTCTACTATGAAGCGGTTCATACAGAGAAATCAATTAGCTGCCACATTTCTAAGATGGAAATGAAATAAGATTGAGTCAATGCATTCCAAATCAAAAAGACTTGTGAGTCCTACTTTATAACATTACTTGTAAATACTGGCACTCTTCTGTTCCTCTATGAAATGTCAAAAATTATAAAGGCAATACTAAACGATTCTCACTGAACAACTAATGCACAGAAATAAAACAGCTTGTCCACGTGAGAATCAGATAATTCAAGTTCCCTTAACTATAACTACATACAGAAAAGGTTCATTATAACAGTGGTTAACCACACTGCAGGTGTCAGCCCTTTCTCCTAACAGCATAGTTAAAAAGAGACTCCCTGTACTAAAATTAAGAGCAAAGATGATTTGGTTTCATTGTCAATGATTTTAAGAATTAAATTATTTCCCTCATTTTTTAAACCTAACCTGGCTTAAAACAAAAGTACCTGGTTCAGTAAATAAACTCACAGAAACCCTAAATCTAGGTTGGATTTGTCTGAGCTAACATCCTTCAGATACATACATTAAAATTAACCAAAGGAAAAAGAGGTGTGGGGGGAGGGGGAGCACAAAGTTGGCTTCAGAGGAAAGGAAATAAATTTTTTAAAGAACTCCGATAATTATCAGGGTCACAGGGTGACTCAACCAAAAGTTTATGATTACATTGTTCTACTTTTCACTAGTTAAGCCAAATGACCCCTCTGGCATTAAAGTTTTAAATCTGGAAGTCTAGACATTACATCAAAGTTCAGGTGTCCAACTTAGCTGAGCTGGACTCAGGCCCTGAGCAGTGCAGCTGGAACTGAGGCTGTGCCCTAATCCCAGGTCCCTTTTTACCAGGGCAGAGCCATAAGAACACCTCGAAAGATATCCTACCGCACTGAAGTCCAGCAGGTCACTCAGCTCCTTGTCTGTGCCTATAGCCGCCATTCGCTGCTGCTGAGAATTCATCTTCGGTCACTTCTAGCAGGTCCTAAGATAGAGGAAACGCTGCTTAGTGAGACCACCATGGTTCAGAAAGGATTGGAAGCTGAATCCAAAAGTGTATGTGATTCTAGGAGGAAGGGAAAGGGTGCCTTTTCTGGGAGACGGGGAAGTGAGGGCTGGAAACCTGGGCTCACTTTTAATATTGGATCCTTTCAGTTTGTTTGTTTTAATAATCCTGGGCAGGCAGTGGACCTGTCTGAGTACATGTTTCCCTGCTCCCAAATACGTATGTGTACTGTATTGATCTTTAACGAAGAAGAGGAGCCAGGTGGCTGGGTACGAGGTGGCAGAGCATTTTGAAGGCACAAGTAACTAACAGGAAAGGGGAGCGGAGGCTCGTGCAACTCGACAGATCTCCCCTAAGTTTGCTGGAGCTCTGGACCCTTTCCCCTCCCCTTCTTCCCCTACCCCAGCCAGCCAGCTACCCAAGCACCCGCCAGGAGGTGGCTGGAAGGACCGGGTCTCTAGCTGGTTTAGGTCTCATCTCTTGTGGGGGCGGGGGAGAAGGGGTCGAAAGGGTTAGAAAGAGGAAGGGGGAGGGGTAGAGAGGGAGAAAAAAAATTCGCCATCCAACAAGCAAGTGTGGAGAAGAGACGGGGAGAAGAGAAGATGTTTAGTGACTCACTATCTAGGCAACAATAGAGCTGACAAGTTGCTGGGAATGTGCATCTCACTAGAGCCATGTCTGCGGCTCCCGCTTCCCGGACATTACTGCTGATTTGCAGAGGATCAATTTGTTCCTCAACACACAGAATTGACTTTGCTTTTTTTCTTTTTCTTTTCTTTTCTTTTTTTTTTTTTAAGAATCCCACTAAATCTTGCTCTCTCCCTTCCTTCCTCTCCTTTCCTGGCTCGGCCTCCTCCCTCTCTTCCTCCCTTCCTCCTTCCCACCCAGCCCCGAACCTGCCAAGACAATGAGCCTCCACAGCCCTGGAGCCGCCGCCGCCGCCGCCACCGCCGCCGTGTGCGCCCCGGGCGCGCCAGCACCGAGCGGAGCGGAGTGCAGGGCGCACAGGGCCGAGTGCGCCGCCCGCCTCCCGGTGGGGCTGCATTTCCCCCGGCACGAGTGCCAGTGCCTCCTCCTCCCCGCCTCCCCCTACACCCCTCCCCCCACACAAGTTGGAGGGGGGTCCTCCGGGCTCGGCGCTTTACAAAGGGGGGCAGAGTTCAGGCGCGGGGAGGAAAGAGGGGAGCCCGGGGGTGGGGGGGGGGAACGACTCCTACAGCTTCCACTCCGGGAAGGGGGGCTGCCGCGCAGCGCACGGGGACCCGGCTCCCAGCTCAACCCAAACAGACCTCCCACCCCATCCACGCTGCTCCCCCTCCCCCCTTCGCGCCCTCCCGACACTGGCTTCCCAGTCTGTACCCCACTCCTCTCCCAACTCTCCCCCCACCCCGGGCCCCGGGCCCCGCGCCCCCAGCCAGCCCCGCATTTACCTGCAGCTCCTTTTGCACATTCAACCACCCCGATAGAAGTTCACTTTGGCCGGGAGAGCGGGCTTGGGCTTCCCCTTCCACCTCCCGGCGTCTCTCTCCACTTTCCTCCTCGCAGACACTCAGAGCAGGGCAGGTGAGGGGGCTCTCGGGCCTGGCCGCCCCTTCCTCCCCGGGCGGGCTGGCTGTGCCCCCGAATAGAACTTGTGGGTCTCCCTTAGGCGGACATTTTTTTTGCTTAGGCGGCCTCAGCACCACGCTCGGGCTTCGGCTCCGGATCCCTCCGCGCCTGGAGGAGCCCTGGGGTTAACCCCTTCCTCTCCGGCCTTCTCCCAGCTGAGTCGGGAAGTTGGGGGCTGGGGAGTGGGAGGAGCCGGAGGGAATGGGGAGGGGCGGCTACAATGCACATGGACAAAGCCCGCGGTGGGGTGAGGCGGACTGGAATGCTGGGGGGGAGGCGATACGCCCCTGGTGAAGCTGGGGCTGACGGCCGGGGCCGCGTCGTCTGATCTCCCTGAAGAGAACTGCACTGAGCTGCGAGCTCGGCGCCGCCTCCTCCCTGCCATCCTCCTTCTACTGGCTATAAACGCGGGGCTGGAGGGAGTCGCAGCTGCAGGAGCATCTGGATCCTGCACCCGGACCACCTCCTAGCCCGAGATAAGAGGCCTCAAGGAAGCTGAACTTTAGCTCTCTTCTACTATTCGGCCAGGGCTGTAAAGACGCTTTAAAGCACATCTTGTGCTCTGAGTCCCGCGAATTTCAATGCCGGGGTGGGGGCGTGCAGAGTACTGGACAGCGCCTTACGCGGAAAATGCGCAGGGAAGTGTAAGAAAAATGTTTCAGGCTCCAGGCTCTCTTAGTTACTGTACTTTGAAAAGGGCTAAGGATTTGCAAAATTACAGCAGAGAAAATAAAAGACTAGCCCACTGAAGCTCAGCATTGTATTGGCCTTCTACACCCACCCATCTTCACTGGCTCAATCCAAGCCCTGTTAACACCCCAACAGAAAATCTCTCCTCCAAATGAACACATGCATTGAACCTGACCCAGGGAAGTAAGCCCACGTCAGGTAGTAGTTGAAGGAAGATAATAATCAAGTCTTAATTGCGTTATTTCCTTTTATAAAGGGTTGTGGTGGCTAAAGGATTGGGCCTTCATTTTACACTCATGGAAACATTTACGTTCTCTCCGCGGGTACATCAGCCTCCTCAAGATGCAAAGAAGTGACCCTGGGTTCCAGTTATGTCAGGTCCTACCATCTTGAAAGACCTCCATTATGAACTGCCACAGACCCTATCTGGGGACCAGTCTTACTAATCGCTGAGAGATTCAGCTTCAGAAAGTTGCTCTCTAACTGACTTTTCTTCTTGTTTGTTTGGTCATGACAACTCTTGAAGAGCATCCACTAAGACCTGGAGAAATTCAATGCAATGATGGAATCACGAAGATCTAGCCACTCTGTATGCCTTAGTGTGTTAGTGTATCATGTATCAATTGATAAGCATTTATTAAATACTTAAGAAGTGCCAAGCACTGTGCTAAGGGTTGTGGATACAAAGATAGGTAAAAAATTCTCTGCCCTCAAGCAAGTTGGATTCTAGTGGGTGAGCCAAGATAAATAGGAGACATAGGTACGTAAAAGACATACAGAGTAGCTAAAGGGTAACCTTAGAAGAGAAGACCCTAGCATCTGGGGGCACTAGGAAAGACCTCCTGCAGAAAGTATTGTTTAAGATGAGTGCTGAGAGAAGCTAGGGGACCATCAGAGGGAGAGGTAAGAAGACAAGAGCATTCCAGGCATGGGGACAGCCAATGCAAAGGCAAAAACACGGGAGAAGAGAACAAATGTAGAGTTCGTGTGTAAGACTGGAAAGATAGGAAAAGTGCAAGTTGTGAATAGCTTTAAATGTCAAAGTATTTAGGAACCCACTGAAATTTAGAGGGGGAAGGGTATAGTGACCTATCAGAACTGTTCTATAGGAAAATCACTTTAGCAATTCTGTGGAGCATAGATTTGAGTAAGAAAAGGCTTGAAAGAGAGACCAATTAGGGAACTATTGCAATAATCCAGACAGGAGGTGATGAGGGCCTGAGCTCTGTTTGTGACTGTGAGTAAAGAGAAGGAGCCATGCGCAAGATGTTTTGGAAATGTCAACAAGCTTTGACAACTGATACTAACTCTAAAGTCAGACAGCTAAATACCAAAATCATCCAAAGACTTAGAGGGAAGAGACAGGCAGAGTGAATGTAGAGAGAAGTATCCTGGGTTTGAGATTACAAAGGGACAGGCAACATGGAAGAAAGTGATTGAAGATTTTAAAAAGAGTCATTTTCAACCACTACAAATTCCTGGTACACAAACTCAGCTGGAGTTTTGCTGCTATTTAACTGTCCTCCTATTCAGACTTAATTGTTTCATATTTCATTCACCACACTGACTTCCAAACTTTTTATTCTCTCCTCTCAATCCAACTGCACTTCTTCCCTTTCCCAGCATACAATTAGAGTAAATGATGTACCCTCGTTGAGGAAATCAAGGCTATTTGATAAAAGTTCCCTAATTCACCACCTTAATTTCTCCTAGCTTCTCAACATAATAACCCATCTTCCCCCTCTTCATAGAAGAGTTATCTCTACTCAATAATCCCTCTATACATATGCCAATGATTCCATTCTTTCCAATTTCTCTCCAGGACCTTACTCTGTGAGTCAAAGCCTCTCACTCAATCATTTCTTCAATCTCTTCCTAACTGTTGAGTCCTCATCTGCTTACAAATATCCTTAGATCTTCCTAATCTCTCACTTCTAAAGGAGAGAAGTGGTAAAAAAGACAAGCCTTCTATCCTATCGTGCTACATGCTATCTCTGTCTTCTCCTTCAATGATAAACTTCAATCCATTCTTGGATTCTTTCAAGCTGTAATTATAAAAGAAAAACCTGGTTAAGAAATCATTGGACTTTTAAAAATATATATTACTGGCTCCCGATATCTTAAATGACCTTCCCTCGTTTTTCTTTTCTTTCTTTCATTCTTCCTTTTGCAAGCATGTGTTATCTCTTCTTCTCACTGCCTCCCCCAATTGAACAGAAAATAAAAGGCAAGAGAGAAAAACAGAACCCTCACAGCAAAAAAGAATAAAAATCTGCAGCAAAATAAATCTCTATATTGACCATTAACAAAAAAATGTATGTCTCATTCTGCATTTTAAGTCTATCACCTCTCTGACAGCAGGTAGGTGGCATGTTTCATCTTCATTCCTCCAGATTTTGGGGGGGTTTATAGTATTGATCAAAACTCTAAAGTTTTTCAGAGTTGTTTTGTCATGGTTGCTTTCTCCAGAAGAGATCTCAGAAGAGTTAACATGAGTACCATCAAAGCAGAGAAGGAAATTAGTAGGAATAATCCTTGGTAAGAATTTGGCGCCTGACAAAAGAGATTCGATGATAATTGATAGCAGATGGTTGGAAGTGATCAACAATGGGGTCAAGACAGTAAAAGAAGGAAATTAAAGCAGAGCAGGAGTTATAGAATGGGAGAATAGAGCGACGAAGCAGATTGACTAGTCATAGGACATGTTATAACACTTTTTGGTTATGAATTGAACTAGATAGCCATGGAAGTAATCAATTCTGTGGTCATGTATCAGAGCTACCTACATTTCTACACTTCGTACCAAACTGTAAATTCCATGAGGGCAAGAACTACGCTTAGTAAGATGATCTTAATGTTAACGAATTATTGAAGCAAGGTATATATGCTTATTACTGATTTACTACTGAAGCACTGTTGCAGGACCTTTTTGTAAAGTTGTTGGAGATCTATAAGGAAAGAAGGGGAAACAGGAATACATTCAATAGCATAAACAAGGTTCCCACCAGATCCCCCAAGTGGTGAAAGGTCCTGTACTTGCACTGCTTTTTCCAGAGACCTAAGTTGTTGAAAGCCCAGGTGTCTTGCCTTTGTTCCTGTATGCTTTGCATTGGACAGAGTGAGAAAGAGATAGCTTTAACCACAGGTGTGGTTTGTGGCAATAAGACTTCTGCGCAGTAAGCTTTATGCCTTTTACTTTCTTACCCTTACCACACCACAGCTACAATGCAACATGCATTTAAGACATCTGTGCCATTTGAATTTATAGACTTTTCCACCTGGATTCATTGTACCCATATTCTGACTTATCTACCATTATTCTACTACTAACTGAACATATAAACTATAAAGGATGAGAGTGAGCAATTATGAGCTTACAGACTTATCTTAGAAGCTATTTGTGTGTAATCAGCAGACTTGCAATCAAGAAACTTGAGTTCAATACTGAGCTGCTACTTACAATGATAGGCAAATCACCTGACCACTCAGGACCTCAGTTTCCTTATCTGTAAAATGAGGATATTGGACTAGATGGCTCTACGGGTCTCTTTCAACCTAAAGTCCTCTGTGTCTAATCTACTATCTCACAGTGTCTGGGAGAAAGTTTAAACAATAAATCTTTATTTTCAATAGAAAGATATGGAAATTCAGGTACTAATCATGCATTAATGTGGTTGAAACTGGAGTTGCACTGTATCTGTAATCCATTTATTAGCCCTTGGAGTTGTCTGGGTCACAATATTAATATCTAAATTTAATTTGAACCAAAGGGCTTAAAATTATCCAGTTGAGAAATGGTCAAGAATCACAAAGCATCAAAGCAATATTCCAACATTACTTCCCTGATATTGATAACCAACCAATAATCACATTTTTAAGGCACCCATGAAATTCATTTGATAGGTGATATAAGGAAGACTAAGTTACCTTAAGGTGCTTCCACTCTAGGCAGAACCCTCATCTCCTAAAATCTATGTCCTTGTCCCATTCAATAGACCAGATCATTCCTGAGACAGAAATTCTGTCAGTCTGGACTTTTAGAAGTGCATTCATTCAACAGTCAGTCAATAAATATTTATTATGTGCCAGGTGCTCTGTAAGCACCGAGGATACAAAAAAAAGTAAAGGACAGTTAGTTACTGCCCTTGAGGAACTCACAGTCTAATGGGGGAGACAACAAAAATATTTATAGTGGTTGTGTGTGTGTGGTGGCTAAGAATTGGAAATCAAAGGCATGCCCATCAAGTAGGGAATAGCTAAACAAGCTGTGGTATATGATTGTGATGGAATATCACTGTGTTATAAGAAATAACAAGCAGGATGATTTCAGAAAAACCTGGAGAGATTTGCATGAACTGATGCATAACGAAGTGAATAAAACCAGGAGAATGTTGTAGTAGTAACAACAGTATTGTTCAATGAAGAGCCATGAATGAATTAGTTATTCTCAGCAATACAATGAGCTAAGCCAATCCCAAAGGACTAATGATGAAGCATACTATCCACCTCCAGGGAAGGAACTGTTATTGATTTAATACAGACTAAAGCATGCTATTTTTCACTTTCTTTCATTAATATGGAAATGATTTACATAATTGCACATGTATAAACTATATCTGATTACTTACCACCTCAGGGAGGGTGGAAGGAAAGGGGCAGGATAGAATTTGGAACTCAAAACTTTAAATAAAAAAAATGGAAAATAACTATGTACAAACGTGCTATATATAGGACAAACCTGAAACAATCAACAAGGAGATGACACTAGAGTTAAGACATTTATTAAATTCCTACTGTATGCAATGTTCTCCATGTGAGATGGACTTTTTTTCATCTTTGTCCTACTTCTAAAAGCACCTCCTATTTAAAGATATTCTTCAAAGAAGGCTTTGTCCCATATCAAGGTATCCAATCAGATTATGAGATGAGACTTTCTTATGGTGTTTATCAGAGGAGTTGAGCCATTATGAGGGGTTAAGAGAAGTATCCAAGGGGCGGCTAGGTGGCGCAGTGAGTAGAGTGTCAGCCCTGGAGTCAGAAGGACCTGAGTTCGGATCCGACCTCAGACACTTAACGCACACACAAGCAAAAACCTAGCCATGTGACCTTGGGCAAGTTAACCCCAATTGCCCTCCAAAAAGCAAAAAAAAAGGAAAAAGCATCCAAGCACTGGAATGAAGATCTAGATTTAACCTGGTATAGTGAGACCCCAAGGATATGTGCCACTTAAGCCTGAAATTGTTGTTCAGTCATTTTTCAGTAATGTCCAACTCTTCATGACGCCATTTAGGGTTTCTTGGTAAAGACACTGGAGTGATTTGCCATTTCCTTCTCCAGCTCATTTTAGAGATGAGGAACTGAGGCAAACTGAGGCCCAGGGTCATATAGGCAGTAAGTCCAGAACTCAGGAAGGTGAGTCTTCCTGACTCCAGGCCTAGCACTCTCTCCACTGCACCATCTGGCTGCCCTGTCTAAAATTAAAATTTAACATTTAAATTTCCTCACCAACTTCCCAACCATTCATAATTATTTTCACCTTTGTTCAGGCTATTCCCTGGGCCCCCTAGAAGTGCCCTCCTCTCTCTTTTTCCACCTATTCAAGTTTTATCTATCCTTCAAGACTTGCTAAAGTCACAACTTTTTTTTTTTTGACAACTCTGGCCTTTACTGATTTCCTCTACTACTTTCAAATTAAGCCATGTGGTTAGTAGAACCCCGGTCTTAGAACTGAAAAAGACTTAAGTTTAAGTGTCACCTCAGACAGTGAACAGCCATGTAACTCTGGGTAAGCACTTAGCCTTTCTGAGCTCAGTTTCCTTCATTTATAAATGGGGATAATATGGTAATAAGTAGTAGTAATAAATGACTACCTATTTCATAGAGTTATTGTGAGGAAAGCACTTTGTAAGCCTTAAAATGCCATAGAAATATGAGTTTGGGTCCTTAGTTCCTACTACAAATATTGACTTACCACACATTGTCATTTCATTATATTGAAATTTATATTATTCTCTAATTGTTTTGTGTGTAGAAATCTTACCTCTGAAAGAGTTTATAAGTTCCTTTATGTTAATCACAATATTTTTTTTTCTTTCCTCCTTTTTTTGTATCTTACATAGTATATTTTGTATCTTATAGAACCTGGTATGGTACAGGCACATTCTATGTAAAGAGTTGGTGAATTAATTTGACTCTTCTTAAATCAAATATGCTTTCCCACGCTTTGACGATAACCTTTGGTCACGACTTTTACTTATGGAAAAGAGATACTTTATGGACAAACTAAGATCTGTTTTTCCCCTTCCCAGTAGGAAAAGAAGTAAAGAAATATACTCACTCTTCCTTGCTGAGCCAAGGGAAGGAACTGTAGTAATTGTATATTTAAGAGTTTGCCTAGAGATGCAGACCTCATCATGATGGTTTCATCATGGCCTTGCATTTTTATTCTGTAAACTGAGGTGCAATTTTTTGCCTTCCATTTCCTCACATGTAATTTGGAAATTTTAGTATCAGCCTCAATCAACCAAAAAAAATCCACTTTTATTTTCTTCATTGAATACAAACATAAAAAATAAAAAGGTCAGACTAAAGTATTTATTATAGTCAGTTCTCAGTTATTCACATAAATTGAGAAAAACTGTGGAATGGATAATCCCAAATAGTAGTTTTCTTCCCCCCCCAAAAAAAATTTTATTTATATTTTACTTTTTTTTTTGAGGGAGGAAGGCAGAGAAATTGGGGTTGAGTGACTTGCCCAAGGTCACATGGGTAGTAAGTGTTAAGTGTCCAGTGTCTGAAGCCAGATTTGAACTCAGGTCCTCTTGACTCCAGGGCCAGTGCTCTATTCACTGTGCCACCTAGCTGCCCCCTATATTTTACTTTTGAAGGTGGGGCTTGGAAAGATAATTTTGCAATTGTTGCTTTCAATGGAAGTTGCAGCTAAACCAAAGCATGTGCATAGGTTATCCTCAAAGGGACTAATAAATGAGTTAGGAGAAGTGATTTTATAGTGCCTCAAAGGCAACCAGAAATATGATACCCTGGGGCACTTAGTAATATCACCTTTCTTTTTTCAAGTATAGGCAAAAAGACCACCCTGAAGATAATTGCAGCTCATGCCTCACCAGCTGTTGCACATGATGAGGAGGAAAAGAAAATCTCTGAAGATATCAGTAAGAACAATCTAGTCAATGTAATTTCGATTCCTAGTGACTTTAAGGCAAAGTTGGGCATAAAGGGAGATGGTGGAAAATGTATTAGAAAAGATGGTTGAAGATCAAGCAATGAAAAGGCCAAAATCTTGTAGACTAGTCAGAAACCTCCTCTCAACCCACTTTCTTCAAAAAGAGGATTGGAAAACATTGGACATATTTGAAGCCAAATAGCATCACAAAAATTCAATTTACAATATCTTATTTAAGAGTAAATGACTGATTATTGATATCATGTTAGTCCATTATCTGTACCTAGTTAGAAAAATTACTAGCTAGAGCAAAGTTCAAAATCCACACTAAATTATATTAAAGGATAAAGTTAAGAAAGACATTGAAAGTAATTAATAGTGTATCCAACCTGACTTACTTAAACAAACTATTAATGTTAAAAAATTCAAAGTGGATAATGGAAAATATATTGACTCCTGGTCATCACAATTTCCTACAGAACCAATGTAAATAATCATAATGCATAAGCTGAAAGAGTCCCCAAATTACCTTAGCCTGCAATCACTTATCAAAATACAAAATTAGCAAAATATAACATTGACTTAGACTACAAACTAATTTGCAAAATGTCACAGGGGAACATAAAGGATATAATCAATAGCATATCACTTCACAAAAAATATCAAAAAGTGGTAGTGGATGTAAATAATAATAACAGCAGGTAACATTTATATAGCATTTATTATTTACCAGACACTGTACCAAGTACTTTATAATTATCTCATTTGATCTATATATCAACCCTGCAAGGTAGATGTTATTATTATCCCCTTTTACAGATGGAGACACTGAGGCAAACTAAAGTTAAATGAACTGCTCAAGATCAAACAGCTAATAAATGTCTGAGGCTAGATTTGAATTCAGATATTCCTCATTCTGGACCTAGGACTCTATCTACTATGTCACCTAGCTACCCCCAGGTCTGAAGAGATTTGGATATTAAACTTAATTAAACCAAATTACCCAAGAATAGTTAGAGATGAGACTAGAAGGAGCAGAAATAGATGAAAAATAGAACAGATCTGTCAGCACTTCTATAGTCATCTATTTTCATAACCAATAACAGTAGTACTATATTAGTACTATAATACTAATAACACTAATCCTCAATGTATTATATGTAAAGAAATGAACATGACACTTAAAATGAAGTCAGGAAGAGAAGTTGAACTAGACCAAGTAAACACAGAGGTAAATTCATGCTGTAAATAACAAAGTTTTGAAAACATCAAAGGATTGATTTTCAAGATATCTGGTTTCTGAGTCATTTGAGCAACAACATGGCAAACTGGACATTTTTTCTGATCCTTATGACTTCTCAAATCTATCCAAAACAGAAATTGTGTGCCAAAAGAAAGTAATTTCCATGGTATATGATAACCGGAATCCAAAAGAAGGTTAAAAATAAAAACCCAGGAACTGATGCTCACTAACCCTAAGCTCATTCAGCACACTCCCTTGCCATTCCCTCCCCCCATATTGACAGCAAAGTCACACTAACTTGATATAGGTTTATATCAAAACCCATCCCTGTATGCTCTTCCCTCTACCCTCTTCCCAGCTCCAGGCTGTGGAAGTTTTCTCAGACCTCAACAGCCAGTTGGCCACAGCCCCTTTAGGAGCAAAAGCCTAACGGGAGCTGCAATCAGAACCAGTCCTATAATGCTTTGAAATCCCAGTATTGGACCAGGAACTAAGGAATTGAAGAAGTAGAACAGTAAACAGGACACTGTTTGTGTGGGGAACTGTGCAGCACTCCAGCAAACCTGAGGGAAAGAACACAATATCCAACTGGGGCTAGTTCTGAGCACTCAGAAGTCAGTGGGGGCAGAGAGTTAGGCTAGTGAACCGTAGATTCCCCAGTTTGGGAGGAGGCTGAGAGACTTTGAGATCTAGCACCCAAAGAAACCATAAACATAGGGGAGGGAGTCAGGAAGTGAATGAAAAGGAAAATAAGGGCAAGGTGGGGAGACTGAAAGTACCAAAAATTTCAGGAAGGACCTTGAACATAAACAAATAAACCAACAGAAGGGAAAAAAGTAACAACAGAAGGAAATGTGACTTCCAGATCTAGTAAACAAGTTCAGGTATCTATGAATAAATACTGCAAAATGAAGGAAAATTATCCAAAACTTGATGAGATGGATGAACCTGTGGAATTTGAGAAAAACATGGAAACACAACATGCAGTTCCTGAGTTAAAAGAGAAATGAGCATTATGAGAACAGGATTTGTGTTCTGCCCAGAAAAGATAATAAGTGGAACAAAAAAATCTGAATCTGTCATGGTAAGCTTCACGAAAGAAACAAAAAAGTAGATTGGGGATGCAAATACACAGACATGAAGAACAACCTAGAAAAGTAGAAGCAAAAAACAGTGACATGAAAAGAAACTCACTATGCTAACAAAAGAAAAGAAAAGCTCACTATGCAAATAAAACATATGGCTCTCAAAGCCAGGCTACATAGAGACAACCTAAGGATCATAGGTCTCCCAAAAGAGTACAACAGAACAAAAAAACCTTAACACCATTATGAAGGAAATAATAAAAAGAGATCTACCCAGAACTTCTTAGCACAGAAAATTTAATTCCAAATGAAATTCAGAGATCACCTCCAGAAAAGGAAAAAAAAAACCCAGGTTACAAACTTCAAGGCATAGTGTGCTTAACTTTAACAAAACAATTTAGAAACAAGAAGTTCTGCAAGCCATCAGGAGAAAGACCTTTGATTACAAAGGAAAGTATATTTGAATAACATAAGACTATTCTACTAGAAAAAGAGGAGGGAATGAAATAATGTGTTCTAAAGAGCATTAGAGCTCAGGATACATCCCAGGGTAACCTATCCTGCAAATCTGAGCTTAACCATACAGGACAAAAGATGGATAATCAATGATAAGGAAGAGTTTTAAACATTTTTAGAAAGAAAACTGGAACCAATGAGATTATTTGCTTTTCAAGATATATCAAAAAGTAAAAGATTCCAAATAGAAAAAAAATCACACTACCCTCAAAAGAAGACAATTGAAAAGATATCCATTGCTAATGATATAGGTGCCTACTTCTTCTCTATAAAATGTTTATAAGAATGATCAATACAGGGGCGGCTAGGTGGCGCAGTGAGTAGAGTGTCAGCCCTGGAGTCAGAAAGACCTGAGTTCGGATCTGGCCTCAGACACTTTAACGCACACATAAACAAAAAACCTAGCCATGTGACCTTGGGCAAGTTACTTAACCCTAATTGCCCTCCAAAAAGCAAAAAAAAAAAAAAAAATGATCAATACACATGTCAAAGATATACTTGGTGGGGAAAAAATGAGGACAAACAGGAAGACTTTTTCAAATTATTTTCTATGTATACCACACACTCACATTCTTAACTTAGAGGCATAGAGAATATAAGACCCTAAACAAAAAGTGGTAAAAGGGCATAATAAGTCTAAATAATAATAAGACTAGCTAGCATTTATTATGTTTACTTATTTACTACATTTATGGCTGTTTATTATTTGCTAATTTTTGAAAAAAACATTTAACTTGGTAGAGGAAAACACAAATTCTCACTCAACAAGATGTTTCTTGTCCTTAATAGATACTACCACAGAGAGAACTTTACCTGATTATGCTCTATTAGCATCATGAAAAGCACAAGACCGGACAATGTAAGCTGTCAAAAGACATTCAGCATTGTCATGAGGATATATTGCAGAGTACAAATAGGCTGTAGATAGTGAAGTTCTTCAGGTGCTCCTATGTGAGGATGACATTGTGCTGATTGCATCCAGCCTCGGGGTCATCAAACTACACAGGATGGGTTCAGTGAGATGCACATCCACTCAAAAGAAATTATCTCAGTGGTATACCCCATGTATGTAAGGTGGATTTTAGTGTGTGCAAGGAGGATCTTGTTATCCTTTTTAGTGTTAGTTCCCAGAATCCATGGCCATGACAATCTCTAGTTCCCAGGTGTTAGATATGAGCTCTCATGATCATGGTTCAAAACAGTTTCTATCACAATAGTGCAGAGAGATATGGAGATTTGTGATTTGGGTAATGCATAGAGGAATGTATGTACCTGCCTCAACTGGCCACTATTGAGGCTTGATGGGATTTAGGAGAGTGCACAAGGTGGAATGCTGTGCCTGTCTCAACTGACTCCATTGAGACATAGATGTTGCTGCACCGCCCCCCCCCCCACCACTTCGCTCCCACCCCGTGAGAAGGGTGATTAGGGGAATCTGTAGGAGTTAGCACTCCCATTATCAGGAACCCATCAAGAAGACTAGACTAGAATAAAGCTACTTTATTTAACCTCTTATTATGACTCCATTCCTGTCTTCCTGTCTGCCCAAACCAAGAGTGAACCTGTGCTAGATCACCTGCTAGCAACCCTCCTATGTTACCTGTTTGTTTACCTAACAATTGTCATAGTCGATGTTAGAGGCTGGAGTCCAACAGCTCCACTGTGATCTGTGAAATACACAGGAAGAGCCAAATGAATGAAGAAAGCCTATTTGGTAAATAAGACAGCCAACTAGCATTTGTTAAGCACATACTATATGCCAGGTATTGTGCTAATCAACTGGGAATTTAAAAAAAGGGCAAAACATGGTTCTTGTTCTAAAGGAGCTCAGAGTGTATTGCTGGAGACAACAGGCACACAGCCACATACCAAAAAAGTGCTATATACAAGACAAATTGGAGATAATCAGCAGAGAGGAGGGTCTAGAATTAGGACAGAATAGTAAAAGTTTTCTGTAGAAAGTGGTATTTTAGCTGGGATTGAGGGAAGTCAAAGAGGCAGAAAGGAGGAAGGAGAACATTCAAGATATATGGAAGAGGCTCTGAAAATGCCTAAAGTTGGGGGATAGCATTTCCTGTTTGAGGAGCAGTTAAAGATGTTCTCAAAAAGGCATTTTCAGTACTGGATCACTCAGTACATTTGTAAGTTGTATGAGGAGTAGAAAGATAAGGAGGAAAGGCAACTTTGAACAACAAGCAGAAGATTTTATATTTGATCCTGGAGGTGGAGGACAGGCAGCCCACTAATGATTATAGAGTTAGAGTCAGAAGGAATCATAGAGGTCATCTGGTCAAACTTCCTTATTTTACAGAAGGAACTTAGGATAAAAAAGAGTAAGTCATTTGCCCAAAATCAAAGATAGTAAGTAATAGAGCCAGGCTTTGATTCTCTGTTTCTAACTACAAATCCAGCACTACATCACAGAAAATGAGCAGTGTAGACACAAAAACTCCTCTTTACAACACCAATATTCTTCTGGAAAGTAGAACCACTATACTTAACCTCTAGCATTAAAAATCCTGGATGCACTCCTCCATTAGGTAGAGATGGCGTTGAGAACAAAAATGGGGAGCACAGGTAGACCTGTGCTAGACCAAATGTACATTAAAAATATCTGTGCTGAAGGTGACACAACAATGAAGACATTGAGGGATTAATTCACCAAGTATCTAAAAGAGGAGGAAAATGTGAAGTATGGGGAAAACCCTAGCTCTTATTAATGCCAAAAAAAATTAACAGAGAGAACATCAACAACTATCAATTTATATGTCTATTTCCATATCTATATTAAACATTTATGAGAATCATCTACACATCTAGAAGGGCAATCTTGATGAAAGTATTAGTAGGGAACATGCAGACTTTTGAAAGCAATATCTCATAGCAGACCACATATTTACCATTGCACAGGACTGGAAAATATACAAAACAAATATCTTTCATATCAATTTTTGTCAATTATTTTTTTAAAATAAGCATTTGATTTGGTAGATCAAAAAATGCATTAAAATCTCTCTTCCAAGAAGATGATTCCAACTTGTACATCAAAATTATTCAAGATTCCTTGAAAGATAAAACAACAGAGAGAACCTTGTTCTACCATTCTACCCATCATTGATATCAGATAAGGAATAAAATAGGGAGATAACTGATTACCAAGGATTGGAAGCATCATTGGATCACAGATTTGTAATAAAAAATGGCCCAACTTCCTAACTTTACAGATGAAGAAACTGAGGCCCAGAGAGGTTAAGTGACTTGCCCAAGGTCGATTTAGTAGGTGTTCACCACTGTTATAAAAGATATACAGGGAAGAGTTTAAGTTGAAGAGGGATTCCCTTTGGATGGTTAGTTCCTACAGATGCTCTTGTTTTTGGATAATATCGTGCTAGCTGCAACAAGTCCTAGAACATTATAGACTCTCCTGGAAGAGTTCCACAGAAAATTTTAGAACCTCCTAGAAGAGATCCATATCTACACAAAAGAATCTGGCTTATCCATCTACCCAGGAAAAAAGAAGTGAAAAAAGAATGTCTGTTGTCTATATAGGATAGATGGTGAGATGGACAACTTCCCTGTAGAAACTTCAGTGGCTCCCTATCACTTCTAGGACAAAATATAAACTCTATAGCTTGGCATTTAAAGTCCCTCACAATCTTGCTTCAGCCTACCTTACTAGGCTATTACACGTTACTTCCCTTTGCACACTCTATATTCTACCCAAACTGTCTACTTGGTGTTCTCTATACTCATCTCTCTATCTCCTTCCTCTGTACCTTAGCACAAGCTGTGCCCATCTCACCTCCCCTATGCCCAATATGTACTCCCCCCTTACCTCAGCATCTTAGAACTCCTAGTTTCCTTCAAAAGGGAAGTGACCAACTCTTCTGTCTCCACTGAAACATATTTATAGCTAAGAAAAGAACAATTCAGATTAGATTCACAAAATAACTTTGCTACTAGGATAGATTATCAGAGAATCCATTTTACATTTTTAAAAATAACATGTAAACTTGGGTAAAGTAGCAGTGTAAAAATCACAGAGGAACCCATTTCTCCAAAATTTATCCCAGTAATAATGTATAAAAAGGCACCAGATCAGAAAACTTTCAGGAAATCTAAAAATAATGTTGGATGTGAAATTTTTCTTTTGTTTATTCAGTGTTCAGTAAATTAAAATTTTTTTAAAAATGAAAGAGGAACATCAATAAGCTCCTTCATCAAGCTCAGGACTACACAAAAAGATAACCAAAAAGTCTCAGGCTTTGAATGAATGCTTCCATCAGAGAAGACAGTAGAAGTTCAGGACAAATGACCAGAACTCCATAGCAGCACACAGTAGATACCTGGGTTTGGGATGTGGAGGATAGAAGAATGAAGAAATACCTTGACTGAATATGCCTAAGAGAGGCTAAAAGAACAATCATACCCATTACCATGGATGACATAGGTGGTATAGAAGAGTGCAGCAACACCTTGACCAGCGGTAGCAAAAGAGACAGAAACCTGCAGAGATATGACTGAATATTGAATTGTGCTCTGAGCTCAGACATGCCAGGAATGGTAGAAGACAGTGATAAGAGCCCAGGAAATTGAAACCAGATCTAAACATGACCTGACCACCTCTTCAAGAACATGGAACTAGGGCAGAGCCTGACTCTGGCATAAAGTCCCAAATTAGGAACTGTTTTAGGTAATATAAGTTAAAAAAAGAAGAAGAAGACACAAGCACTGTTAAAGAATACTGTGGGGGGTGGCTAGGTGGTGCAGTAAATAGAGCACCAGCCCTGGAGTCAGGAGGACCTGAGTTCAAATCTGACCTCAGACACTTGACACTCAACTACCCTTGTGACCTTGGGTTAATCATTTAATCCCAATTGCCCTGCCTTACCCCCTCCAAAAAGAAAAGAAAAGAAAAAAGAAATATTGTGGGTCAAGAGACCCCCAAAAAGTAAACACAGAAAAAGAGAGTGACTCTACCATAACAAAAATCAGAAACTTAGAGGGGAAAAAATGGTTTAGACATGAGGACTACAGGAAAACCATGAAGTAAAGGGGTTTTTTAAATGTGATTATAAGTGAAATAAGTGTTTACAACTTAGGGGGAGAATAAATTACTTAGAATAGAAAACAGAAAACCCTGCCCAAGTAATAGATTCCTTGAAAATTAGAATGGATCAATCAGAACTTAATGAATCCATGAGACAAAAAAAAAGTTTGAACAAAAATTGAAAAATAATTGATGAAAATGTAATGTATTTACAAATTAAGAATAACTGACCTAAAAAACAAATCAAGTAAAAATAATTTAAAACCACTGGACTAGGGGTGGCTAGGTGGTACAGTTAGTGGAGCACTGGCCCTGGAGTCAGGAGGACCTGAGTTCAAATCTGGCCTCAGACACTTAACACACAAAAAACTAGCCATGTGACCTTGGGCAAGTCACTTAACCCCAATTGCCCTACAAAAAGCAAAAATAGAACAAAACAAAACAAAACATTGGACTCTCTGAAAATTATGATGAAAATACAAGAAACCAAAAAAATAAAAAATAAAAACTATCTAGATTTCTTAGAAACAGAGGACAGAGTGAATATGTAGAGTCTACCTGTCACGGCAAAATTAAAAAGAACACCCAAAATTAAAACTGCCAGAAATAGCCAAAACATAGAACTCCCAGATTTAAAAAATAAATACTGCAAACATCCAGAAAGAACAAATTCAAGCATTACAGTCAGGATCACATAAGCAGCAACTAGTTTAAAGATGAGAAAATATTGCAATATATGATATTCCAAAATACAAAAGCTAAAGGCTTAGAAGTAAAAACAGCTTACCCTGCAAAACTGATAGTCCTACAAGGAAAAGAATGAAACTTTAATGGAACAGAAAAGTTTCAACCATTCTAAATGAAAAGACCAGAGATGAACGGAAACTGAAAAATGCAAACAAAGGAGTCAAAGCAAACCTAAAAAGATAAAATGTATTTGATCAAGGGGTTAAATAATAATGAAGTGGCTTTATTCTGATGGGGAATATCCCTTTAAATTTTGAGTATCTTCAAGAGTCACAAGGGAATTAAGTTAAATAGAGGAATAGGGATCTATTTATTTTGTTTTGAATATCTTTCTTTAAAGGAAAGAAAAAGAAAGGAAGAAGGATATATGAGAGAAGGAATGAGGAAGTAGGGAGAACTTACTATATCTCACAATTGAGATGGGCAAGAAGAGTATGCAAACATAAAGACAAGAGTGGGAGGAGTGGGCATCCCATGAACACATTTGTCTCAACTGGAAAAAAAGAGCTGAACACATACACACACGCATGCACACATATACACAAAGAGTTTGGTGTACTAATACATTAAACTCAACAGAGAGACAGGTGGGGGAAAGGAAAATGAAAAAGAACTTTACAAGAGATGTAATAGGGAAGGAATGATCATAAGCAAAATAAAATTCAACTTTAGAAGATAGATTGTAGAGGTAAGACTTCAAGGAAAGAAAGAATATCTAAGAACCAGTGATTGGGGTCAGGCTCAGAGAAAGAAATGAAGGGCAGGAGAGTAAAAGCATATGGTTTCAATTACAGATCACTAGTATTGTCCACATTCCACTTCTCCAAATACCTTCAAAATGAAAGGAACAGGGGACAAAGAGAAGAAAAAGTGTACAAACAAAAAATGGAGAAAAACACACAACAAATCATTACTGTGAACATGAGTGGAATAAACTTATCCATAAAGAGAAGAGGAAGCAGAATGGATTATAAAACACAGGCCAACAATGTTATTTATGAGAAACACATAAAACATAAACATTTCCAGAGTTAAAATTAGAGGCTAGTATAATATCTATTATAGTACAATAACTATTATACTTTAGGTGAACCCAAAAAAAAGGGTAGCAATTGTGTACTTAGACAAGATAACAGTAAAAATAAATGTGGTCAAAAGAGAGAAATAAAGAAGCACATTATGCCTATAAGAACCAGAGATAATGCAATAATATCAATACTTATTATATATACATCAAATGCTATATCATTCAAGTACCAAAAGGAAGTAGAAAGAAGGAAATTGTGATAGTTAGATAACTGGAAAAGTACTAAACAGATGTAATAAAAAGATAAACTAGAAAGAAGTTAAAGAGCCGATAGAACTTCTAAAAAGTTAGAAATGAAATATAACTGGTGGCTACTGAATAAGAATAGGAAGGAACATAGGTATTTTCAAGATGTTTATGGCATCTTTACAAAAACTGACCATATATAAGTAATAAAAACTTCACAAACAAATATAGAAAGCAAAAAATATCAAACGTATCCTTTTTTAACAGCAATGTACTTTAAAAGCATCAATAAAAAGTCTATGTAAAAGGAATTAAAATTTAAATGGAAACTAATCTAATCTTTTTTCTTTTTTTCTTTTGTTTTAGGAGGGCAATTGGGGTTAAGTGACTTGCCTAAGGTCACACAGATAGTTTTGTGTTAAGTTTCTGAGGCTGGATTTGAACTCAGGTCCTCCTGACTCCAGGGCTGGTACTCTACATACTGCACTACCTAGCTGCCCTGAAGCTAATCTAATCTTAAAGAATTCATGGATCAAAGGACAAATCAAAGAAACAACAGATAATTTCATCAAAAAAAAAATGACAACAGTGAGAAAATATTCCAAAACTCTTGAGATCATGAGAGGGGAATTTATATCAATAAACACTTTCATCAACAAAAGAAATGATAAATCAATGAATTGAATATGATAATAAAAACTAAAAAAGCAACAAATTAAAAATCCCCAAATAAACACAAAAATATAAATTATGAAAAGAAGAAAAAGATTAACAAAAGCAAAAAATGATTTTTTAAAAATAAATATGATAAACAGTTAATCTGATTTTAAAAAACAGAAAAGAAACCCAGATTATTAATATCAATATAAAAAGGAGAATTCTCAACTAAAGAGAAAATAAGAGGAATTATTAGACTTTTAATAGCGTTTTACTTTTTCAATTATATGTAAAGACAATTTTTAACATTTGTTTTTTTTTAAATATTGACTTCCAAATTATCTCCTTTCCTCCCTCACCATCCCATCCCTAAGATGATAAGCAATTTGATATAAGTTATTGTAATGGCAAGCAAAGAAGTAAACACCTTGTTTCAGCTCATGATTGTATCAAGTATTAAGATCTAGAACTTGTGAATCCCACAACTTGTGAACCCTAGAATTTGTGGACTCCTGGGGAGGAGCTAATGATCTTATATAAGGAAAGCCCAGGCTCGAAAGGGCAGAACTGAGAAGGGAGCTCTTGTGGTGAAGGAGAAAACTTGTGGTATCCCGGCACTCTGTCTGTTCTGTCTGTGGTGATGTTTGTTTGTGATACTTTCTACTGAAGCCCTGGGACCTTACTGGAAGCCCTGAAAGAGGATTTTCTGTTTGTCTGTTTACAGAAGTCCTAGCGGAGGGTTTTGGAGGTCCTGGGACTTTATTAATGATTTGTATTAACTTCTTAGACCTTTTTGTGGGTCTTTGTTGATTTCTATATTGATGATTTGTGTTGACCTCTTGGACCTTGTTTGTAGGTCTGTGTTGATTTCTAAACTGATGATTTGTGTCTAGTTCTCAGACCTTGTTGTGGGGTCTGTGTTGATGTCACAGGCAGATAGTGAATTGATGATGGTGCTAGCAATATGTATGAATATTATTGTGGCTCTGTTAAGCTTTGTCTTCTTCCCAGAAAAAGGAACTGTGAAGGACTTGAGGTGGACTGGTCGTTGTGAACTTCAATATGGAACAGGAACTGGACAAGTAACTAGACAAAGAACTGGACAAGGAGCTGGACAAGGAACTGAGAGCTGCCTGCCTTTGAACCCAGGTGACAGTTGTGTAGATTGGGCAGGAACTGTGCCCATCAAAGAGGAACCTTGGAAGCTGAGAGCCAGCCTCAAATCAAGATGAAAAGATCTCTTCTTGGCTACCTGATGCTGACTGAGAAGATTATGATTTACTGTGACCTAGGGGGTGGAGAACTTTGACATATATGTCATTTCCCAGTTGCATATAAAATATTAATAATAATATGTATGTATGTATGTATGTGTATATATATATAAACATTTGATTTTAAAACTTTAGATTCCAGATTCTTTCCCTTCCTCCCTCATCACCCACCCTCACTGGGAAGATAAAAATTCAATATAGGTTGTACATGTGTAGCTATGAAAACATTTCCATAGTGGATATATTGTGAAAGACTGACTATATTTTCCTCCATCCTATTCCACCCTCCACTTGTTCTATTCTCTACTTTGATCTTGTCCCTTTTCAAAAGTGGGTCCTTCCAACTTCCCTCCCCACCAGCCTGCTCTCCCTTCCATTATCCCCCCTCTCTTCCCCTTCTCCTCTACTCTCCTGTAGGGTGACATATCCTATTTAGTATGTATATCATTCCTGCCCTAAGCCAAATTCAATGAGAATAAGGTTGACTCATTCCCTTTTGCCTTCCTGTTCTTCCCCTCCATCATAACAATTTTTCCTTGCCTCTTCTATTTGAGATAATTTACCCCATTCTGTCTCTCCCCATCTCCTCTCATTATATTCCTCTCTCACCTCTTGATTTTACCTTTTAAGTATCATCCCTTCCTATTCAATTGGTCCTATGCCCTCTATGTATACCTGTAGACATATATACACACACTCACATATGTAATCATACACCCACATATACTCCTATATAGACATATATATGTATGTATACATATACACATATACATACACACATACATATATATATATGTATTTCTATTCCCTTCAACTATTCTCACACTGAGAAAAGTTTCATAAATTACAATTATTGTTTTTCCATGTAGGAATGTAAATAGTTCAACTTTGATAAGTTCCTTATGATTTCTTTTCCCTGTTTACCTTCTCATGCTTCTTGTATCTGAATGTCAAATTTTCTATTCAACTTTGGTTTTTTCATCAAGAATGCTTGAAAGTTCTCTATTCCACTGAATGACAATATTTTCCCCTGGAACATGATACTCAGTTTTGCTGGGTAGGTGTTTCTTGGTTTTAATCCCAGCTCTTTTGACCTCTGGAATATCACATTCCAAGCCCTTCTATCCCTCAGTGTAGAAGTTGCCAGGTCCTGAATTATCCTGATTGTTTCCACAACATTGAAATTGTTTCTTCCTGGCTGCTTTCTCCTTGATCTGGGAATTCCAGAACTTGGCTATAATATTCCTAGGAGTTTTCTTTTTGGGATCTTTTTCAGGAAGTGATCAGTAGACTCAACCTCTATTTTGCCCACTGGTTCTAGAACATCAGGGCAATTTTCCTTGAGAATTTCTTGAAGGATGATTTCTAGTTTCTTTTTTTGATCATGGCTTTCAGATAGTCCAATAATTTTTAAATTATCTCTCCTGGATCTATTTTCCAGGTCAGTGGTTTTTCCAATGAGATATTTCACATTGCCTTCTATTTTTTTCATTTGTTTGGATCTGTTTAATAGTATCTTGATTTCTCATAAAGTCATTAGCTTCCATTTTCTCCAATCTAATTCTAAAGGAATGATTCTCTTCAGTGAGCTTTTGAGATTCTTTTTTCATCTGGCAAATTTGGCTTTTTAAGGCATTCTTCTCCTCACTGCCTTTTTGAGCCTCTTTTGCCATCTGAGTTAGTCTATTTTTTTAAGGTGTTATTTTCTTCAGTCAGGTTGTTGACCCTCATTTCATAATTTTCTTGCATTGTTCTCATTTCTCTTCCCAATTTTTCCTCCACTTCTCTTATTTGGTTTTCAAAATCTTTTTTAAGCTCCTCTATGGCCTGTAACCAACTCATATTTTTCTTGGAAGCTTTTGGTGCACTTCTGACTTCGCTGTCTTCCTCCTGTTCCATGCTTTGATCCTTTTTGTCCCCAAAATAGGAGTGTAAATTTGGATTGCTCTGTTTGCTTTGCTTTGTTTGCTTACTCATGTTGCCACTCAATTACTTGACTTTTGAGCCTTTTTCCACAGTAGAAATCTGCTACCAGAAATGGGAGCTTTATCCCAAATGCTAGGGTTTTTGCAGCTGCTGGAGGTATTAATTGGGTGCCCTTTCTGAAGCCTCCACAAGCTCTGGCACACTGGTCATGCACCCTAGGACCTCCACCCTAGACAGCAATCCAGATCCAAGCAGCTTAAAGCAAAAGTGATTACCCCTCAGACTGGTTTCTTGGTCCCCTTACAATCTGCAGACCAGGAGCTCTGAAGCAGCCACAAGACAGCAGCTGCATGGTGCATTACCTCAGAGCCTTCTTGCCCCAGGGGCAAAGGCCGGCTTGCACTCTGAATTAGCAGGTCCCAAAATCCACACTGCACTGACCTCTCACACTTTGTCCTTGGCATCTATAGGTTGATAATTCTGGAAACTGCCACAACTGCTGGTGATCTGAAGTCCCTCCAGCCAGCAGCTGGTCAGGCAGCCTTGAGGCTAGAACCTCAGACCTGCATGGGGCTGGGCTCAGCTCCCAGAGCACTGTGCTGGCCACTTCCTGCCGGCCTGCTGGGCTGTCCACAGTGGGAGGTTAGCTTCTCTGTGTCATTTTGTGGGTTCTGTAGCTCCAAAGTTTGTCTAGAGTTATTTTTTACATAAATTGGAGGAGGTGGGAGCCAGAGCTAAGCGGAAGTTCTGTTTCTACTCTGCCATCTTGACTCCACCCCTACAATTATCTTCAACGCAATTTCTCTTTCTATTTCTTGCTGCTGGACTTTGTTGGTAACACATAGAAATGATGCTAATTTACCAAGCTGTATTTATACCAGGAATTCAGGGTTTATTCAATATTAGAAAAATTAAAAATATAATAAAATATATTAATAAGAAAAAAGCAAAAATCCCATGATTATATCAATGGACCAAGAAAAAACTTGATGAAATACAACATCCATTTTTACTTCTTAAAAAAATTAAATCGGGGCAGCTAGGTGGCGCAGTGAATAGAGCACCGGCCCTGGAATCAGAAGGACCTGAGTTCGGATCCGGCCTCAGACACTTAACGCACACACAAACAAAAAACCTAGCCGTGTGACCTTGGGCAAGTTACTTAACCCCAATTGCCCTCCAAAAGGCAAAAAAAAAAAAAATTAAATCATAGAAATAAGTGGACCTCATTTTAGCATGGTAAATAGTTTCTATGTAGAACAAAGAACCAGCATGATGTGATATTCTAATAGTTTTGGACAGGGGCAAAAACAAAGATGTTCATCATCACCATTATTATTTGATATAGTTCTAGAAATGTCAATGATAGCAATAAGGTAAAGCAAAAGAAATTGAGGGATTAAGCACCAGCGAGAAAGAAACAAAATGATCTCTTTTTGCAGAGGGCATGATGGTTTGCTTAGAGAACACTAATCTCAAATGGAATTAATTGAAACAATAACTTTAGCAAGTATCAGGATATATAATAAACTTATATGAATGATCAGTCTTCCCATATGTTTCTAGCAAAACCCGCAAGAAAGAAAATGGAGAGAGGAATCTTGTTTTAAATAATTACACAATGTATAAACTATTTGGGGAATCTACCTATCAAAATACACCCACAGGGTTATATTAATACAACTACAAAACACTGTTTATGGAAATAAAATCAGACTTAAGTAATTGGAAACATAATAATTGCAGGTGGTTGGGCTTTAATAATATAATAAAATGACAATACTACCTAAATTAACTTGCTTATTCAATGTCATACCAAACTACAAAGGGTTACTTTATAGAGCTTAAAATTTTAATCTGGAGAGACAAAATATCAAAAATCTCAAGAGAAATAATGGGGGTGGATGGTACTGGAAAGGAAGGCTGCTAAGCAGTACCAGATCTTATACTACAGAGTAGTAATCATCAAAACTGTTAGGTACCGATTCTAAAAATATTAAAGTTGATCAGTTAGGAGATTAGTAAAGCAAAATCCAGAAGCAAGTTAAGTTAACTCTATACTCTATACAGACACTGTGCCAAGCTCTGGGCAAACAAAAAAAGTAGTCAAAAAGCAGTCCCTGGGGGTGGTTAGGTGACGCAGTGAATAAAGCACCAGCCCTGGAGAAGGACCTGAGTTCAAATCTGGCCTCAGACACTTAACACAAAAATTAGCCATGTGACCTTGGGCAAGTCACTTAACCCCAATTGCCCTCCAAAAAGCAAAAAAAAAAAAAAAAAAGCAGTCCCTGAATTCAAGGAGCTCACAATCTAATCAGAAAGACAACATACAAACAACCATGAGCAAACGAGATATATTTAGGGCAAACTGGAGATAATCTCAAAGGGAAGGCATTAAAGGGGGTTAGAAAAAGCTTTTTCCAAAAGGTAGTATTTTAGTTGAAATTTGGACGAAGTTAGGGAGGACAAGGAGAGAAAATGAGAGAGAATATCCTAGGTATGGTGGACAGCTAGTGAAAATGCAGAGTTAGGAGGTCCTGTGAGAGGAAGAGCAAGGAGGCCAGTATTGCTGGATCATAGCTATGTAGAAGGGAGTAAACACTAGAAAAGTAGGAAGAGATAAGGAAATGAAGATCTTTAAAAACCAAACAGAGAACTTTTGTGTTTAATCCTTGGATAAAAGAAAGTCACTGGAGGTCATTGAATGGGACAGAAGGCTAATACAGATACTATAAAATCAATTTGATAGCTGGAAAGTAGATGGACTGGAGTGGGGAGGTCCTTGAAGCAGGGATACCAACTCATGAGTTGTTGCAATAGTTCAGATGCTGAGGGGAGGTGATGAGGACCTATACCAGGGTAATTTCGGTGTCAGAGGAGAGGATAAGGTATGTATGAAAGATATTATAATGTTGAAAAATAACAGGACTTGACAACAGATTGTATAAGAGAGTGAAGAAACAAGGATGATAACTGGATTGGGAGCCTGTGTGTTAAGGAAGACAGTGATATCCTCAACAGTAATAGGAAAGTTAGGAATAGGGGAGGATTTGGGAGGAAAGATGTTCCGTTGCAGCAAAGAAACAATTCAACCAGTGGACATGCTGCTAAACTTACTGGGGCAATACTTGGTTTGAACCAACTCTCCACAAGGATCAAAGTAAAAAAGGAGTGAGACTATAACTAGTGTTGGGGGTAGATATACTTATGTTCTTGCCAAATCTTCTCAGTAACTGTTTCAAAAAGCTCATTGATATTAATGGATTAAATAATGTTGAGACATTAATTACTGGGTCAATTCATGATATAGAAGAGATAACAAACTGGCATCAGAATAAGTGTTAAAATTGTTATAGCATTAAAAGAACTCCACTGTATCTCAGTGTTATCCCAGAACCTTGAAGGGGAGCATTAGCCAACAGTGTTCTAGGGACATAGCCTGTTATTGTTTTCCAAGAACCAGTTCAGATAAATTCAAAAAGGTCCATCACTAGGTTGGCCAGGGGGTGGTGAATATTTTGGTAACAGCTTATGTACTGTCGCAAAAAAGGTCATAATCTCTGTTGACAGAGAGATCATATACATGGACAAAATCCCAGATCCTTTCATTTTGGTTGAAGGACATAACCCTACAAGTGTTTGCATAAATTATTAACTTTGAGAATCATAATGTATAAAGGATGCATAAATCATGGGCACTAGTGACTAGTCTTTCTGCTAGTCACCCAGCTCATTCTCTGTGAACATCTATAAGGACAAAGTACTTTCCTGGGTTGATGACAGGAAATGAATTATTCATTGTTAGGTTAAGTTTGAGAGATCAGAATGATAGAAACAAAACTGCTCTCCTGAAATTTCCCCTTGAAATTAGAATTCATTGCATCTTGATGATGACTGATAAGAAAACATAACCAGTGATGTCAAAGAACTGAGAAATTGTGTCATTCTTTTGTAGCAAAGGCTATCCCCCACATGTAATATGAAGTTGCCATGTGTGGCTGGAAGGGAGGCAGAATAGACTTCTTTAGCCTCTTCTCCCCCTAGTCCTTCTCCAGGAAAGACTTTAATTACTGCTAGAATAAGAATCAGGATATTGGAGACGGAAGCGTAGATACTCTGTTCTTCTCAGAGATAAAGAATACCAAGCTGGGGTTGTATCTAACTGTTACCTTAAGTATTGTTAAATCTAAGAAACATCATTTTCAGATTCAAGTTAACTTCTGATCACCATTTCATTACCTGAGGGGACCGGGATCCCAAGTTTTATATCCAAGCCTTGCCTCCTTTCCTATCAAATACCAGATCCACAATGAACACACATAAGAAATAGGGAAGAAGCCTATTTATCCAGGGTCAGAGCAAAACAAATCAGAAAAAGTATACATAGTAGCATGCATACCAAATCATACAGAGTAAAAGAGCTTTCCTACTGGGAGCAAGGTAACTCAATTCAACTGAGAGATCTTACCCAAGGGGAAGTTCTACAAAGTCTCTAGTGTAGCAAGCTTGAGATGGGGACATAATGGAGACTGCCAGCTCCTCTCATGTTGGCTTCTTCCCAGACTCTTTTCTTCCAGCAATCTGAAGTAGGGGGTTTAAATCAAAGCTGGAAGCCAGAAGTGCCCCAAGCAACTATGGAGCCTAAAGAGACCAGAGAAACCTAAAGAAGACTGAGGAGACTAAAGAAATTTTGTGAAGATCCTAAGAATGAAGAGAGTGGAATTTTTCTTTCTCCTGCTCTTGCCATCTCCACCCTGCCCCTCACACAATTGTAGGGCGTTGATTTTCACTAATGAGAGTCCCACGTCATTAAACTTTGGGACTCAGTTTACATTTTATTGACTGACAAAACATACCTTTCACCCTCTGGCAGAAAGATTATGGACAATAAGTACAAAACCAGTGTCTGTCTGTGTGTCTCTCTCTCCCCTTCTTTCTCATTTTGCCCAGGCATTGATCCCATTGAGATTGGCTCAGAAACTCTGATGTCCTTGCTTTTCAACCTTTTTCTTAGGCAGTCTGTTGTCCTCTGCCTTCACTGTTCTGAGGGGTTTGCCATACTGATGCCAAACTTAATGCAAACATTCAATCAGCTCTAGTTTTCCAGCTCCCAAACCAAAAAGATCCACCAAAACATATCCAGCCTCCAAGAGCAGGGATTATAGTCATGTGCCACTATAATCCACCAGATATGCATTTTCAAATATAGATTAATACCTTGATTTGTTTTACCTCCCTATACATCTTTTTTATAATGGAGTGCTTCTACTTGGGAGTAAGGGTAGGGAAGTAAGTTGGTAGGTATTGATAGATATGGAAGGAAATTTTAAAATAAGATGTTATAAGTTCAATTTCATACATTAAAGTTAAATATTAAGTTTTCAACAAAATATTTAATTTTTAAAAGAAAAAATTTCCCAAGGGCAAGGACTCTACCATACTCTCATTTTGTATCCCCTAGGGCACCTAGCATGGTATAGTCATTCAAAAATGCTCTGTCATAGAATCATAGAGCCTCAAAATTGAAAGGGATTATCAGAGGTCATATTGTCCAATTTCTTATTGCACAGGAATATTTTCTACATCATGAACAAGTGGCCATTCAACTTCTGAAAAGGTTCTATGATGGAGAAGCCACTTCCTCCCAAAGAAGCCTGGGATCCTTTAGGATAGTTTTTCCTTATGCTGAGCTTAAGCCTGCCTCTTTGCAACTTTTGCCTATTGCCCCTATTTTCCATGCTGTGGGCAAATTCCTCTTCCAAATGAGAGCCCATCAAATAATTAAAGATAACCATCCTGTTCTTCACAAGTTTTCTGTTCTACATGTTACCCATCAACAGTTATGATCTTCCTACAGTATTGTCTCCAGTTTCCCTCTTGGTTATCCTTGTCTGAATGTGTTCTAGCTTGTCAGTATGATTCTTAAAACATTGTGTCCAAAATTGAAAATTGTATTTGCAATTTGGCCCAATGAGGGAAGATGATTTATTGCATCCTAAGTTTGTTTGCTGCTGTGTCATACTGTTGACTTGGTACACATTTGCAGTCTAATAAAATCCTCAGATCTTTTTCATGTGAACTTCAAATTATGACCAATGTAGAGCTGTGGGAAGGAGGGAGGGAATGGAAAGAAGGAAAGGAAGAAAGAAAAAGAAGGAAAGAACATCAGGAAATGTCAGAACTAGAAGAGATGACTCAATTAAACATTAATTTTACAGATGGGGAAACTGAGGTACAAAAAGCTCCAAGCGCCCAAAGTCATACAACACAAAAACCTGAGATTTGAACTGAGGTCCTTTGACATCAAATCTAGTACTCTTTCCACCTTGCTGTTTTTATCTAGTCATGTCTCCCTCTTCTTGTTCTTAACATAATTTAGTTTTTTAAAACTCAAATATTTTTCCTATTAGTTTCTTTCTTTTCTTATTTGAGACGTTATTCTAAACCATTTATTTTTTTAACTTGACTCTAGCATCCAACATATTAGCTATTCCTCCCAACTTTCTGTCACTTGCAAAATTAATAAGCACACCATCTGCCTTCAACCAATACTTTGATATTCTAATAGATTTATGAGTTCATCAATGTAGGCATTCCCTCTAATCACTTAGGTTGTAGCCCATTCATGTCTGCCTATCCTATGCAGCTTTAATCCCTATCCTCCCATAAATTCACCAAAGGGAATCTACCTAATGTGCGCCAGTATTTCCTAAAATCCTTTTTATATTATGAGTAGACTAGTAGTAACTGTAATTTTGCTTGCCCATCATTTTTTCTGATCCTATGCTTCTCTGATGATATCCTTTTCATTTTTCTTGCTTAATTTCTTGTTTATGTAATATGTTGTCACTCATGTCCACCATGCTCCTCTTGAGTGCCCTTCAGGTAATCCTCAACTTTAGTTCTTGGAATACTAATATCCCATGGATTGCAACCATGCAACATCACTAGGAGAATACTAGTATTAAAAATATAGGCCTTTGGGAGTACCGGATCTTAACAATAGTACATAACTTTAATATATTAATGGTCACATTATAAACAAATTAAAGGAACAAGAAGAAAACTACTTTTTAGATCTATGGAAGAGGGAAAGTTCATAACCAAGCAAGATAATGAGGATCATAGAAGACAAAACATATACATTTGATTATATAGAATTTTTTTTTAATTGCAAAAACTAAACCAATGCAATAAAAATTATAAGGGAAAGAGTTTTGAATTGGAGAAAATTGGCAATTTTTCTAATAAAAAGTAGTAATCATCAAAACTATTTGGCAGGGGTGGCTAGGTGGCGCAGTGAGTAAGAGCGCCAGCCCCAGAGTTGGAATGGCCTCAGAAAATGACCACCCATACATAAATAATGACTGGCCGTTTTGCTTTGGGGCTCACTTTGAGAAGTGTTGTGTGATTTGGCCAGATGAGACTCTGGGCAGCCATTGAGAGCCCCACCCCCACCCCCCTCCCGGCTTTGAAAACCCAGAGGTTGATGCTTCCTTTTCTGGAAATTAGAGAAGTCTGGTGATCTTTCTTCAGCTTTCTTAGCAACAACTCTTACCAGCTTAGATGAAGCCTTACATGGAGATAATGGGCCTCGGGGCTCACTCACAGAGATTAATCAGGATAGCAGAATTCCATTTCCCTACCTATTTCAACACTGAAGAAAAATTACTTTCAATGAGCAGCCAAATTCATTTGCATTAGGTAAAGAACTTACTTATAGCGATATACTAAAAAGGAACACACCCCCTCTCCAGTGACCAGAAGCTCTGCTACACTGGCCACACACCCAATGCATCTTGGATTTGAATCCTAGGAAGCCATATTAGTGATTTGTAATAAATAAATACAACAATTTACTAAAATGATACACAATAAAAAATATTATGAAAACAAACATGAAACAAAAACACACAAATCATAATAAATAAAATAATACAAAACCAAACAAAAACAACCCAAGGAAGAACAACACCACCCCAATAAAAAAAATATAGTCTCAAAAAAAAAAAATAATGACTGGCCGTGTAACCTTGAGCAAGTTACTTAACCCCAATTACTTAAAAAAAAAAAAACTATTTGTCACTGGTTAAAAAAGAGAAAGGTCAATCAATGGAACAGATTAGATTGTCCACATATAAAACCAAATTAACCTAGTAACTTTGTATTTGATAATCATAAAATCCTGCTGCTTAGGTAAAGGAAGTGGAGAAAAGAGAAGAGAATAATATCTATTAAGTGCATACTATATGCCAGGCACTGTGCTGAGTTCCTTATAAATATCTCATCTTCGTAACAACCCTGTGGTAAATAAAGATTAAGTGATGTGCTCAAGGTCACACAACTACTAAGGATATGAGGATGGATTTGAACTCAAGTCTTCCTGACCCCAAGCCCAGCACTCTATCACAATATTAATAGTAGTGGTTATATAGTGTTTATGATGTGCCAAGCACTATGATAAGCCCTTTACAACTATTATCCCATTTGGTCTTCATAACTACCCTGAGAGGTAGGTGCTATTATTCTCCATTTTATAGGTGAGGAAACTGAGGCAAATAGAGGGTTAAATGACTTTCCCAGGGTCACATAGCTACTAAGTATCTGAGGCTGAATTTTAACTCAGTTCTTTCTAACTCCAGACCCAGTCCTCTGTGCACTATGGTGCCATGTAGCTATATAAGGACCCACTGGTGGGGAAACTAGAAAGTCATCTGGCAGAAATTAAGTATAAACCAATAACTCACACCAGAAGGTAAACTTCAAATAGGCACATGACTTAGATACATAAATGGTCATATCATAAACAAATTAAAGAGCAAGGAAAAAAATTACTTTTTAGATCCATGGATGAAAGTTCATAGCCAAGCAAGGGATAATAAAGATCACAGAAGTAAAATGTACACATTGATTATGTAAAATTAAAAAGTTTTTGTACAAGCTAAACCAATTCAGTAAAGAATAATTAAGGGAGGGGCAGCTAGGTGGCTCAGTGAACAGAGCACCTACCTTGGAGTCAGGAGGACCTGAGTTCAAATCTGACCTCAGACACTTGACACTTACTAGCCGTGTGACCTTGGGCAAGTCACTTAGCCCCAATTGCCCTCAAAAAAAAGGCAAAAAAATAATAATTAAGGGAAAGAGACTTGGCTTAGAAAAAAAAACATAGTTTTTCTAATAAAGGTCTCATTTCTAAAATATGTCAAGAATACAGATGTATAAGAATAAGAGCCATTTTTCAACTGAAAAATGGTCAATAGGGAGAGAAGATAAATAGGGAGTTTTCAAAGAAAGAAATCCAAGCTATCAATGGTCATATGAAAAAAATAATCCAAATTATTGATAATCAGATATGTGTAAATTAAAGTGACTCTGAAGCTCTACACCGCACCATCAGACTGCCAGAAATGACCAGGGAAAAAAGGAAAATGACAGATGTTGGAGGGATTGTGGGAAAAGAGGCACATTAATGTACTGATGGTGGAGTTGTCAATTGGTTCAATTATTCTGAAAAGAAATTTAGAACTAAGCCCCAAAAGTCACCGAATTGTACATACCTTTTGACTCAGCTACTATTTAGCTTATGCTTAAAAGAGTTCAAAGACAAAAAGTACCTACATAGATAAAAATATTTATAGCACCTCTTTTTGTAGAGGCAAAGAAACTAAGGGGATACCCATCATGTGGGGGATGCCTAAACAGATTAGTGTATATAAATGTTATGAAATACCTTTTCCTGTAAGAAATGATGAAAGGAATGGCTTCAGAGAAACTTGGGAAAATTTATATGAACTGATACAAAGTGAAGTGAGTAGTACCAGGAGATCAAGTTATACAATAACAACAGCGTAAAAAAACAACAACACTAAAAGACTTAAGAACACTTATTGTAATGACCACAATACCATGTGATTGATTCAATAGGCAAAATGAGATGTACATTTTTTCATATGACTCTGCAATTTTGTTTTGCTTGATTATACACATTTGTTACTAGAGTTGCTCTCTTTTGCTTTTCAATAGGAAAGGGGGAGAATTCCCTAAGATTCCCCCTCCCAGAACAGAAGAAAGCCCTGAAGGAATCACAAATAAGTTATAAATTACATGAAAATTTTACACACTAAAAAATAAAAGTAAGCTATACATAATAGTAATTCACAGCTTAATAGACAATGCTATGGCATTCTACATTGTATGTGAACACACTTATTATATCTAGACTTTAGAATTAAAGAATAAAAACAGAATTCTAAAAATAAAATAAAAATATAGACCTTTATTTAAAGAAGACATTTTGAGGTCATTAAAAGAACTCTGCAATTTTCAAATCAATACAGAGTATTCCACAGATTTTTGTCCAGGTGATTGATAAAAATATTAAATAATACAGGGCAATGGCCAGGTGAGAAACCTACCCCCAAGTCAACATTGACTAATTAATGGCTACTTTTTGACTTTGATAATGTAGCCATTTCTGAACCCCTCTATCTATCCTACACATTCCTTTATTTTGGCCATGCCCTAGCTAAAATTCAGGTATGCTGTATCTGTACACAATAACATTATTATAGTGTCTATAAACACTATAATATTCTACTGATCTAAAAGTCTAATAACTGTCAAAAAATGAAATAAAGTTAGTCTTGCATGATATGCTCTTGACAAAACCATTCTAACTTTTAGTCACCACTAATCATCTCTAATTGCTCACAAATTACCCCTGTAATTACATATTCTATACTTTGGTCAGAAATTGAAGTCAATTTCACTGGCCTAAAGTTTGAAGATTCTACCATTTTGTCTTTTTTTTAAATTGGGAAAACAATTTACCCTTCTCCAAGCCTGTGGCATCTCTCCCATTTTCCATAATTTTTCAAAAAAATTCACAATGACCCTGCAATTCCATCTTCCAATTCTTTCAGATTTTCTTGGATATAATTTCTTTCAAGACTCTGGGATATAATTTATCTGGGCCAAGTGATTTGTACTCCCTGAGGATAACAAGGTGTTCTGATCTTATCTCCTCAGTTATCTTGGGTTCCAACTCCCTGTTAATCATTTGTATTCTATTCCTCTCATTTTTAAGACTTTAGTGAAGCAAACAGTAACAAAACAGTGGGTAGATCTGCCTTTTCTTCATCATCTCATACTCTTTCCATCTACTTCAGTTAATGATACTATCCCTTTTTTGTTCTTCCTCTTGCTCCCAACATAACTTTTCAAAAGTCCTTTTTTTCAGTTCTTAGTCTTCATTGCCAACCTCAACTCAACCTGAGCTTTAATGTCCCCAGCACTATTCTTAAGGAATAGTGCATTTCTTTTGTGTTCTTTCTCTTATTACTTGACCTTGCTTCTATCTTTTATACACGCCTTTTAAATTTTTTTAGATAGCCAAAGGTGGTACACAAAGGTGTAGTCCCTTTTCCTTGTAGAGGCTAAGGTTGGTAATCAGAAGCAGAGCATAACAATGCATGAAGAATGGCCTTGGGACATGATATTTGAGAAGAACTATGTCCTTCCTACTTTTTACCTACCTGGTCTTCCATGACCCCAAACCCCATGAAATCTAGTTTAACTTAAAGAGAAGAAAATCTGCAGCCCTTCCATGTTAGCACCCTGGGACAAGACCCCCACAGCACAAGGTAGTTATAGTTCTGATAGTCAAAATCAAGTCCACAAGCATTTATTACTTTTATTTATTTATTATATTCCAGGTACCATGTGAAATGCTGGGATTACAAAGAAAAGAGAAAATGGTTTAAGACATCAAGGATCTAACAATCTAATGTAGAAGACCACATATAAACAACTATATATAAACAATATACATACTATGTATGTGTACATATGCATATTTTGTAAGTACATACACTTATGTATACTCATACTCACAAAATAACTTGGATAATCTCAGACATAAGGTGCTAGTGGTAAAGGGAATTGAGAGAGGTTTATTTCAAAAAATAAGCCAAGAGGTAGAGACAAGGAGGGAGAACATTGCAGACCTGGAGGATGGCCAGTGAAAATACACTGACTTGGGAGATGGAGTGTCTTGTAGGAAGAGCAAAGATGCCAGTGTCACTGGATCATGGAGCATGTGGAAGGGAGCAAGTGTATGAAGACTGGAAAAATAAGAAAGGGTCAGGTTATGAAAGACTCTGGTCACCAAAAAAGATTTTCTATTTGATCCTAGAGGTAGGAGTTTATTGAATGGGGACAAAAGGGTGATAACAGTTGTTGTTAGCAGCCAGAAGGAAACACTTCCATCTTCTTTATCTCAGCTATGTTAAAGAGTTTTAAGTATTTACTTAGAGTAAATAGCACCAGTTTCTTTTGGAATTGGTTGGGGTTGTAGCTTGGGGGTATCTGGGGTTTGACTTGTTCATGATTCAACACAACATGAACTGATAGAAATCTTGTTCAGGGCTTTGGGGGAGTCTTCTTCCCCAGAAAAGCATGTAAAAAAGGGAGGAAAAAATCTAGAAGTTAAAGTTTATTCAGTATTACTGTTAAAATTTTTGTTGCATGACTTCCATGTATTACAATTGAACAATTCAGGGACCATTTAAGTGCCTATGATATTGCAGTCATTGTACTAGCCACTGGGAGAAAAGCTGCTAGTGAGGAGCAGTATGTCCTAGTGGATAGTGAGCCAACCTTGAAGCCAGAAAGACTTCTCAGTGTCCCAGGCAAGACCCTAAAGACTGTAAGAGCAGAGAAAGTACCAACATGCAGTAATAGAGTTTGCCCACTCAGTAGTTCCCTGTATCAGTAAAATCACAGGTCTAGACAGTATCTCTATGCTCTCCACATATTGAAATTCAGGGACCATTTATTAAATGTCTGATCTATGCCAGGCACTCCAGTAGTCCCTAAAAGAAGAGATGATCTACCTTTCTTTTTTGTTTTGTTTTTTTTTACAAGATGTTATATCCAATAAAACCTTTTCTGGATAGTATTTCAAGACAGCAGCTATCACTGTTCTGGGAGTGAAGGTCAGGCAGCGGTCCTCCTATGTAGTACTGTGACTCTTTCCTTCAGAGGCTTTGTATGGTTTTAATCTCTAGATCATTTCCTCTTCTAGATCTCCAGAGAGACCCAGGATTGTGTATTTGTCTGTTACACCACCTGGCACACACATAGCACATAAATGTGACTCGAAAGATAAAGGACATTTGGGGCACAACTCAAATTGTGGATTAATTTCATTTCTGAATGATAAAGTAACAAAACAAGGCTGAGCAAGAATATAAATGCTTATGATAAGCTCAGTAAATGTCATAAAATAACAAAGATATAAATAACAAACATATCATAAATATTAAATATAATAAATAACATAATAAACATGATAAATGCCCCCCATGCTGTAATATAAATTATTATATCCAAGTATGATAAGAGGAGAAAAGAAAAGAATCTGAGATATAAGATCCAGTGAGAGCCTGAGCAGGTATCACCTTTCTGGACCCTTCATGGACAAGTTATTGCTGAAACATATACTTTTTTTCTCTCTGTAAGATCATGGGTGAGCTGGTTCTATTGATCATTTTGTAGCTTGCTGAGATTTTCAAGGTAGCAACTACATGAATTATGAAGCTTTGCTATAATTATTCATAGGTTATTGCAGTGTGTATAGTTAATAGAGATTAACTATAAGCTTTTCTATGGTAGAGACTGCCTTCTAATTCTCTTGCCACATGTTTCTCCAAATACTCTGCCTATCTCTAAGGGCTCAATGTTTAACTAGCCAAGGACCTTGATTTTCAGTAGAAGTTTCCTTGAGTCTGAAACTCACTCCCCCTGGTGGTCTAACAAGATGAGTTGGATGACTTTGAAAGAATCATTCAAACTGTACTTGATTATCCACCCTTTCAGGAGAGCCAAGGAACAATTGTTCTCATATTTTGCAGACATATTTTATTTGGAGACCATCTGTTGAATTTCTAATTTCACTGCACCAGCATTTGGGGGGATGGGGCTCTAATGTATGCAAATACACATTAGAGTTTGGTGATTGGCACATTCTTGCACAAATCCAAAATATCCCACTGTAATTTTTCCTGTTTCATTTGCATTAAGCCTACAGGATTCTTCCTGTTGTTTATAATCTTTGAACATATTACCTCCAGCTTACTAACTATAATCAGCAACATGATGGAAGGGTGTCACTGAATATTTGAAACATCTTTTGTATTCACAGAATGTCAACTTTCCCCCTGGGAATGAGAAAGTAAAAAAAGCCTGAGGAAAAGTCTAAATTGGTGCTAGCATATAGTATCAAAAAGAATTCGTCACTACTTTTAGTGGTCAAGGAATCTTTGGTCTTGAATAAGCTTAGTTTAAAAAAAAAGTATTTCACACTATTAAAACACAGAATATATATTTTTTATTAACTCATGGAGGCCATAGTTAGTCTTTTGATGTAGATTTAAATGGGAGTTAGAAAATTGAAAAATTAAAATATTGATAATCATCCAAAATATAATTTTGTTTCCTTTCTATTTGTTATTTTCATAGGTTATTTTTTCCTCCCTAAAGCTGCTCTCTAGTATTTTATCATGGTATAGAAATGATCAAGGGTTTTTGAAGGCCATGCTTGTAAAAGTCCAAATTATAGTAGATTTTGCCAAGTAGAAGCAAACTATCTGTCATCTGAGGACTAGAGAGTTTGTAAAAAACTCAGCATATGATGAAAAATTTTGGCCATTGTAAAGGGGAGGTGTTCTGTAATTGGTAGGCTCAGACCAATGGACTCAAATGTTGTCCTTTGTGCTAGAAGAGGACCAAAATGACCTCACTATGTCAGACTCAAGGTATAGTGTGCCTGACTGTGGTTGATCAAACCAATACAAGCTCAGAAGACTACCACAGGTTAGATACAAATAGTCTACATGAACATTTGGAGTGGAGATGTGTCTAAATTTGTACATCTTGCATTTCTTTTGAGCTACTGAAATTCTGTTTTGTTCATACAGCACAGAACCTTCTTTGATATGGGTATGTCATGCTGGGTGATCCTGTGCCAGGGTCTGCCATGTCTCACAATTGATTCCAAAAGACTTCAGAGATACCTTGAGAGTATCCTTATATTGCTTCTTCTGACCTCTGTGTGAGTGCTTGCCTTGTGCAAGGTCTCCATAAAATTGTCTTTTAGGCAAACATATGTTTGACATTGTAACAACATGGCCAGTCCATCAGACACATACTCTGTGGTAGAGTTTGAATGTTTGAAAGCTCAGCTTGAGAAAGGACCTCAGTCTCTGGTGCCTTTTCTTGCCAGTTAGCCTTTGGAACCTTCCAAAGACAATTCAAATGGAAGCAACTCGATTTCCTGGCATGGTGCTGGTAGACTTTCCAGGTTTCACAGCTGTACAATAATGAGGTCAGCATAACAGCTCTATAGGCCTTCAGTTTGGTAGGCAGCCTGATACCTCTGCTCTTCCACACTTTCCTTTGGAGCCTTCCAATCACTGAGCTAGCTCTGGCAATGCATATCTCAACCTAATCTTCTATCTGGATATCCCTGGAAACTATACTGCCAAGGTAAATGGACTCAAAATTTCTCCACTTGTAGTAACCCGTGACTTCACATATGGATGGTACAGTCCTAGATGGTGGTGAACCTCTGTTTTCTTGGTGTTGATTGTCAGGTTAAAATTAGCACATGTGGCAGAGCATCAACCCATACTCTGCTGCAACTCAGCCTCAGAGTCTGTATTGTATGTAGAATCATCTGTAAATAAAGTCACATACTAACTCTCCCTACACCTTAGTTTTGGCTTATAGCCTTTTCAAGTTAAAGAATTTGTCATCAGTAGTTGACCTTAATATTATTTTCATTCTCTTGAAGTCATGTGACAACATTACCAAAAACCTTATGCTAAAAAGCACAGAAGCAAGCACACAACCTTGCTTCACTCCATTGGTAACTGGGAAAGCTCGAGAGCATCGTCCAGTATGTAGAACCAGTGTAAACGTACTGGTATGATATTGTCTTACAGTACTGATAAATTCTGGGCAACCAAATTTTGCCATGATCTTCCACTAACTCTCACTACTGCAAGTATCAAAGATCTTAGTGAGATCAATAAACATTGTGTATAGACCTCTGTTCTGCTTCTGGCATCTCTCCTGGAATTGTTGGACAGCAAACACCAGATCAACCAGTCCTCAGCCCTTTCTGAAGCCACACTGGCTCCTGGGTAGATGCATCTTCCAGGTGACAGATCAACCTATTAAAGAGGATCTTGCTGGCAATGACTAAGGAGACTCCCCTGTGATTATCACAGGACAACTTACTTCCTTTTCTATTGAACTCTATGATCTTGAGAAGTACTAAAATAATTTATTTTTTATAATATAATTTTTAAAATAAATTATTTATTTATTTTGTTGACCTTGGTTCCTTTGGTAGAAAGCCTTGGTAAGAATGCTAACCATGCTGCTTGCTACCTATATCACTTTGGACAAGTCAGGTAAACTCTCTGGGCCCCAATTGCTCATTAACTTCTAAGTCAGTCCATTTAGTAAGCACCTACTATATGCCAGGCATTGAATTAGGTCTCTTCTACTTCCAAATATGTGATTATAAACCACAGATCTTTTAGAGTACTGAAGAAAACAATTTGCTTTATTTTCTTTTTTAGCCAAATACTATTGTTGGGTTTTGTTTGTTTGTTTTCAGAAACTTGGGCACATTCTGTTAATTCATTAGGACGTTCACCAAACATTTAAGTGCCTACTGTGAAAGGCACTGTGCTAAGTGTATGGGAATAAAAAGATATACATAACACACACCTTTCCCTAGTCAAAGGGGATGGAGAAAAGACAAGCACAAAAATAACTGATTTGAGAGTGGGTGAGGCAAGTGAATAAGGGAGATTTAGGTAAAGTGCTAAGAGAAATTTTAAGAGGTTGCTATGATTTTCTTCTGGGAAGGTCAGGAAAGTTTCATGGAGATGGTGACATTGGAGTCAGGCCCAGAAAAAAAGGAGGGCCTTCAACAGATGAAGATGGGGAGAAATTTATTCCAAACAGGGGGAAGGAGATAAAGGCAAGGAGATTGGGAAAAGGCAGGGTTGGGAGAGGATGTGGAGAGAAATGTACTTTGACTGGAGGAATGTAGACTGTAGAAAAAAGGAATAGTGGGAGATAATGCTGAAGGGGAGGATAAAGCCAGACTGTGGGGGTCCTAGAATTCTAAGATAAAGAAGTAGGGTGTTAGGAAGAAGACCTAAACAGCTAAATGAAGGTTAGAAAAAGGACAGACTTTCAGAAGCAGGAAGATGAGTTAGGAAGCTATGAGTTGAGGCCTGAACACAGAGCTCACAGTGGGAAAAAAGAAGGAAACTGTTAACTGAAGATTGAAGAGGGAAAATTGAAAGGACTAGGCAGTTGACTAGATGTGCAGGATGAGGGGATTAAAGTTTTAAGGTTACAAGCCTGGGGACCAAGAAGATGTTAGCACCATTTACAGAAATGAAGAATTTGAGGCAGTACAGGGTTTCTGAATCTTTTTTGCATAACAAACCCCTGTGATACTGGTTAAGCCTATGGACTTGTTTTTAGAATATTTTTAAATGCATAAAATAAATTACATAGGATTCCAAAGGAAATCAATTATATTGAAATATGACTATCATAATATTTTTAAAACAAATCAACAGACACTAGATTAAGAACCCCTGGAGGACAATTAGAAGGGTTTAATTTTTAACAGTATTATTTTTCCTTAATTCTGATTGTTTTTCAATAATATTTCTATCAAGACACAATATCTGGATTTCCAGATGACAATTATATCTTTGAACACCAGCCTGGGGAAGCATCATCATGCATTAGAAAAATGTCGGAACCGAAATCCTGAACATGAAGTCTTGGGACCCAGATTTCAATCCTAGCTCTACCATTTATTATCTATGTGACCTTGGGTAAGTTACTGTACCTCTCTAGATTCAGTTTCCTCATCTGCAAAATGAAAGGGTTGGACTAGAATTCAGAGGTATCAAACTCACTAGCTTACTCTGCAAGCAGCCCACAAAACTCCAGACTAAGGCTTAAACCAGATTAAAATGTAACTGGAAAAATGCATAACAAAATAAATAAAAATACAATACAACAAAGATAATATTAATTTGTGGTTTTCAAAATCATTATACAGGGCACCTAGGTGGAACAGTGTATGGAACTCCAGGTGTGAAGTCAGGAAGACCTGAGTTTAAATTTGGTCTCAGACATTTACTAGATATTTACTAGCAAGTCATTCAACCCTGTTGCCTTACTTTCCTCATCTGTAAAATTAACTGAAGAAAATGGCAAACCATTCCAGTATCTTTGCCAAGAAAACTCCAAAATGGGGTCACAAAGAGACAAGATAGGACTAAAAAACCAACTGAACAAGAAGTCATTATGTAGCCCATAGGGATCCATATCTATTTGAGTTTGACATCACTGGACTAAATAACTTCTAAGGTTCCTTCTAACTCTAGATCTATGACCCTTTGAAGTTCTTCTCATTTCTCCCCTCCCCCAATGGAGTCACTGACATTTGAAGAGAACATAGTGCTAATTAAATCAAGATCTTGGCTTTTATCTCCAAATGATATGTGAGAATCTCTTAAAGCTGGGCTCTGGTCTGTGTTAAGTCTCCACAACAGATTCTTTGTGTTGGTCATAACATAAAAATGTACCATTTTCACCAAGGGGAACTAGACAAAACTATACAACAGACCTATAACATACTGAGAAAAATAAATTAATAGCATTACCTTTGGAAATATTGTGGTATATGTGAATATGCCAGAACTATGTCCATTTGTAAATAACTCCATTAAGAGGACACAGCCTCATTGACAAATCTAAGATGGGACATGGTGGACCCAGACTAAGATAGAGGGGGACAGGGTCAGAGAATATACACAGCTTCCCTAAAATCTTAAATTATTTTCCCAGTACACCCATTCACATACCTCTTGACTCTATGTGAACCTTCCTGGTTTGAAATTGACACTCAACCCCAGCTTTCTGCTGTCACCTTCGCCCAATGGTTTTTAGCATTCAAGAGAAAACTGGATTCCTAAACTTGCCCAGCTTCTGGCTTATAAATTGGAACCCAGATTGGATCCTGCCCTTTGTTCCCCAAGAAGGGTAAGGGAATTTTCACAGTTTTGGTGTTTCCTTATTAATTAAGAACAGTACCTATATGGCATAGGCTAAACTAATTTCTCTTTACAAGGGTATGGAGGCTCTTCTTGGGTTTATCATTGGCTTGGCTACCTTCTTTCTGAGGCATAAAAGACTCAGTATAGGGGAAGTTAATTTCAAAGGTTTTAGCAGAATATCCATTGTTTTGGTGGGATATCTTTCTGTCATAGCATTGCTGATTTCCATGGTGACCATGAAGGTGGAAGAGCATAGCATTTTATCTTGGTTAGTATACTTTGAACATTTAGAATTGTATCCTTTTTAAACCTCATTTTAAAGTAATTTTTATTACATTTATGGGTCCCAAGTGTCTCACTGCATTCTAACCTCAAGCCTGAAGTTAACCTGGCCTGAATTAGGCCTGACTCAGAATATCCTGATCATTGGCAAACGTCAACCCTCCTCCCAACCCCTGCTCCCCAGCAGGAAATACTACAGGCTGGCCAAAACTATTAGTACTATTAGTTCTAAGCAGAATAAACAAATCCCAAATCCAAATGAAAACTGGTTCTACAACCTTTCAAAGTAATCTAAGTTCTAATTGCCTAAATGCTTCAGAATGATCTCATAATTGACCTATGCTTTGATTTATTTTGCTTATCTCAGAATCTTTGGCTTAGCATGGTGGATAGTGTGTTGACTTTGAGATTCATGAATCTGGCTTTAAATCCTGCCTTAATTTTTGACTGTTAGTGCCTTGACCTCTCAAAGTTCAGTTTACTCATCCATAGGGTAGGAATAATTACACTTTTGCTACCTACCCATGAGCTTCTTATGGTAGTTTAATGTATAATATTAAGCAAATTGATGTAAATTAACTTATACACAATATTAGACTTTAAAAAGCCAAGAGGGGTTAGTGAGGAATAATAAAAGTTTACATTTACATAGCATATATTTGATCATGACATCACTCCTTTAAGGTAGGTACTATAAATATTAATATCTCCATTCTGCAGATGGAGAAATTGTGATCTGTCCACGGACATATAGCTATGTACATTGCAAGTTTTAAAGTATTATAGAAATGTGAGTTATATTTTAGATCCAGAAGAAACCTCAAAAATAAATCTGACTCAGTACCTTGCCCTCTTCCAATTCAAGTATAGGTAGCCTAATTTCACAGATAAGGCAGTTAGACATTTTAAGTGATTTATACAAGGTCACACAGTTACTAAAATGCTGTAGTGGAAACTAGAACCCTGATCCAGGGCTTAGTACAGTGACTTGCACATAGTAGGCACTTAGGAAATGTTTATTGATTGATTGATTGATTTTCTTCCTCTTAATGTATTGCCCTTTCTACTATACTGTACTGTGGCTCAAATAAAAACTATTTTATACTTGCATTACTAATAACTCCTTTCAAAGCATGTTGACGCTTCCATTTGTCTTGTATAGACTAATGGATTCTTAGAATTTGGGTGTAGCCCATTCAGCTAGTCAAAGGAGTATTCCAGATAAGGATTGCACATTGGTCAATTAGGTCAAGTTACAGGAATTTCACTGAAAGAAAACCTACTGTATATCTATTAAAAATTCTTCTATTCTACTCATTTCAAGAGAAAATACAGAGCAAATCTTTTTTTTTTATCAGACCTTGAAATAATAGTGAGCTTCCTCTGGTATTTAATGTATAATATTGAGCAAATTGATATGTTAACTTATATACAAGATTGGACTTTAAAAAGCCAAGAGGGGTTAGAGAGGAATAATAAAAATTTGCATTTCCATATTATATTATCTTATTTGATTCTCACAGCAATCCTTTGAGGTAGGCACTATAAATGTTACTATCCCCATTTTGTAGATGGAAAAAATGGGCACATAGCTAGGAAATGTTTGAGGTGAAATTTGAACACAGGTGTCTCCTGACTCCTGGCCAACCAGTCTTTCTACTGCATTATACTTTTTTGGGAAGCCTTTTCTTGATTGGAAAAATAACATCATAAGATTTTACAAAGCCCAAAAGAAGTCATAAGCTCTTACCTTTTCTCATCTTTCTGTTTCTGCTCAAATGAGATAAAGAATTGCAGCACTTTGCAAACATTAAAACCCTATGTAAAGGCCAGCTATTATTATTAATGTTATTAATTCTAATCTGTTTAGGAAAAATGGAGGAGCCATAAATGCATGGGAAAAAAACAGCTTAAAATCTTCCCCTAGTTTATAAAAAATAAAATAAAATTAGTTATACCTTGCATGGAGAGAAACTAAGCACTCCAAATTTAATAGAATATCTTCTATCTAGTACGTTACAAACAGAAAGTTACAAACTGGGGTAACCCATCAACACAAGTTCTTTGATTCAAAATTGTAAGAAGACTACAGTATACATGCTTGTACCTCAGGGACAGGGATTGGATTTTTCAATTCCTGGATAACAAAACAACCTCTATAGTTGTAGGTTGTCACCTTCTCTCTAATTTATAGTTCAGCCTCTTCCTAACTTTCCATCCTTCTTATGTCTTACTCTTCTTCGCATACTCTGGGAGCAAGGGATACTGGGTTACTCGATATTTTTGCATATGACATTCCATCTCCCAACTAAGCATTCTCACTCACTTTCCCCCCTATGCCTAGAACACTCTCCCACTTCATTTTCTTTTCTGGCTCCTTCAAGTCTCACATAAAGTCCTATTTACTTTCTGCAATAAGGTTTTCCCAATGCTCCATAATCTTAGTGCTTTCCTTCTGACAATATCTCCAGTTTAACTTCTGTATCTCTTGTAAGTTGTTCTTGAGTTCTCTCTTCCATTATGACTGTGAGTGCTCTGCCAGCAGGAATTGATTTTTCATTTCCTTGTGTCCCAAGCATTTAGCATAATGCCTGGCACATAGTAGATACTTATTATTTACCAATTGAATTAGTTGACTAAAGTATTCAGACGACACAGCATCACACATCCAATATGGTCCAGAAGTGGGACTAGAACCCAAGTCATGCTAGAGGCCTGTTCTCCTTCCATTACACCATATTGTCTCTCCTCATATACCTCCCGAGGTCTGATAAGTATTAGAAGTTTAATACAAGAAAAATACACATTTTATTTAAGGATTTATATTTCCCTTGATCTCACTCTAAATTGTTTATCATGTTTATAGTTAGTAATTAAATATTAGTTAAACATTAATGCTTTTGTTGTGTAGAAGATGCTTTGTTGCTCAGTTGTTTTTCAGTAACGTCTGACTCTCTATGATCCCTTTTTGGGGTTTTCTTAGCAAAGATACTGGAGTGGTTTGCCATTTCCTTCTATAGCTCATTTTACAGGTGAGGAAACTGAGGCAAAAAGGTTTAAATTATTTGCCCAGGAAGAGGAATCTTCCTTATTCCAGGTCCAGTATTCTATCCACTGGGCCATCTAGCTACCCCTTAAAGGATATATAGTAATAGAAAAAGCATGAGGGATGTTTCTTTCCATTATATGTATCATAGGGAAAATATAGCCAGCTGATCTTAGCATTTATGTGTTGGTTATTGTAGCTTGATCTCTGCTATCTGTCACCTTGCTTGGGGTGGGTGAGAGGAGAGGGTTGGCCATGTATAGTAGAAGTCCCTCCCAAGGTAAAGTTATGAATATAGGGAAGGAAGAATCCAAAACTGAGAGTGCAATAAAAGCACAGAAATTCTTGGTTAAGAGGATTGAGTGTTTGAGTTCAATAGATCATGAGGTCATAGTGGTAGTAGTAGAAGGGACTTGAGAAAACATGTAGTTCAACCTTCTTGTTTTATAAATAAAGAGGCTGAGGACCAAGGAGGCTAGATGCTTTGTCCATGGCTGCATAAGTAGTAAGGGTGAAATTAGGACAAAATTATAAAATCTGAACCCACTACTTTCCAGAACCAGTATTTTTTCCCATTATGCCACCCTGTTTCAACTACCTTAAGCTCATCTGCTTTAGCTTTAAACAAAGAACCCTGCCCTCTGAACCTACCTTCTAAATTTTGCTGTAATGGCAGGAGTGGGGGATAGGGATAGCAGGAGGTATTCCAGCAAGGAACTCAGTAAGAGCCAGAGAAAAGGACCCTCTATGTAGAAGCAACCAGTGTGACACCATTAAGGGGATGGAGGAATTATAAGGATTTTGTGTTTTGTGTTTTTGATCTGCTTTCAGTGTGTGACTAGACATCATTTTTTGTTCCTGTCTGCCCATCATAGTAATTAGGAAACCTTTCATTCATGTTATAGGTAGGTAGGTGGTATAGTGTATAGAATGCTAGACTTGGAATTAAGAAGTTTAAATCTGGCCTCAGATTTTTCCTAGCTGGCTGATCCTAAGCAAGTCACTTAATTTTTGCTTGCCTCAATTTCTACATCTATAAAATGGAGGCTATAAAAGTACCTACCTCCCAGGGCTATCTGTGAGGATGAAATGGGATAACATATGTAAGGTGCTTTGAAAATCTTAAATTGCTATATAGATATTATCATTATTATTTATTTATATTTATGTTATTTATTTATATTTATATGTATTTATATTTATATATTTATTTATATTTATATTATTTAATTATAAATTGCTATATAGATATTATTATTATTATAATTTATTTAACAAATATTGGGGCAGCTAGGTGGTGCAGTAAATAGAACACTGGCCCTGGAGTCAGGAGGACCTGAGTTTAAATCTGGCCTCAGACACTAACATAAAACTACCTGTGTGACCTTGGGCAAATCACTTAACCCCACTTGCCCTACCTTCCCCACTCCAGAAAAATAAAATAAAATAAAATAAATCATTTAACAAATATTAAGAGAAAACTTCATAAAGTAAGGGTTAGGTATAAAGTTAGGTATAAGTGAAATAGAGAGACTCAAGAGGTAGCAGGTTCTCTCTTATTAAGAACTTCAGACAGAGACTGAGTGATCACTTGTTGGACAAGTCTTGGAAAAAAATTCTTGTTCAAGTGGAAAAGATGGCCCTGTTGACTCAGAGTCCCTGTGAGGCTATGAACCACATTCATCTAGAGGCAACTACCCAAATACAGAAATAATGCTGAAGAAACAAACAGCCCCTATGAGACTTGCTTTACAAACCTTAATCTATAAAGTGTCAGCAAACATTATATGTTGGCAGAATTGATTCGAAAATGTATCCTATAGGGGCAGGTAGGGGGTCATGTCAATTGAGCACTGGACCCAGAGTCAGAAACATTCATCTTCTTGAGTTTGAATCCAGCCTTAGGATATTTACTACCTGTGTGACCTTGGGGTAAGTCATTTAACCCCCATTGCCTCAAAAAAAGAAAATGTATCTTCCACAAAAAGTCAAGGTGTTATATAATTTACATTCCCAAGGAAAACACCTATTCAGAGAAAAGACCATATAATAATTATTTCTTGATCTTTGTTTTGTTTTGTTTTTTAATGAGATTTCTTTTACTCTTCTACAGAGCTGAAGTTTCAGATTTGCTAGGGTTGCCCTTAAGAACAGGGAAGCTACCAATCAATCAACAGATATTTCAGTACCAAATATGTGCTCAGTACTGTAGCAGTAACAGAAGTATAATTAATATATGGCCTCTCTCTGAAGAAACAATTAAATTGGGCAAAGATAAGATTAATGCACTTGGACTATTTACTAATACTAATTAATTGTGAAGAGAGGCTTCAAGCTGCAGTAGATTGAAAGCTGACCTAAGAGCCAAGAATATCTGGTTTGTTACCTCTGATGTATCCTAACTGTGTTACCCTGGGGAAAGTCACTTGGCTTCTTAAAGCTTTTGTTGTTCAGTTGGTATTACATTGGTAGAGTTTCATTACCTGGGAGGTCCCCATATCAATAAAATTATGGGTTCAGTCAGCATCATCTTAGTAGTAATAGTAGTAGTAGTAGTAGCAGCAGCAGCAGCAGCAGCAGTAGCAGTAGTAGTAGTAGTGGTGGTAGCAGCAGTAGTAGTGTTGTGCCAGAATGGAGTGAGACAAAAGAGCACCGAGAGAAAAATTTGGAAGTGGATTTTATTGCCACGGGACTGCCGGGGTCACATACCCAAATCAGACAATGAGTTGGCAGGACAGTGTTCTGGTTTTTAAAGAGATTCCAATATTCAGGTTATGTAAGCCGAAACTACAATCAGCAATTGGTTAGTGTATATTTGAATTTCCCAAGAGCAAGAAGTTTACCCTAGGCTGAGAGACAGGAAACCTAGAATGGGTGGAGATGGAAGGGATCCAGTGGGGGGCAGGGAGCAAGGGATAGAGAAATATCTGGCCAGGTGTGGCAGGGGAGCAGGGTTGGGCGATAAGGGAGGGATAAGGGAGAAATATCCTGCTGGGTTTTTACCCTAGGATGAAATTCTTGCTCACTGATCAGTTGGGGGAGGAAAGGGTGGAGTTGTGCTCAACGGTAGTAGTAGTAGTAGTAGTAGTAGTAGCAGCAGCAGCAGCAGCAGCAGCAGCAGCAGTAATAATAATAGTAATTGTTGTTGTTGATGATGTTGCTGTTGTAAATAATGATAATAATAATCCTTCCAATTAGCTGTGAAATGGTTCATTGAAGATTCTAAAATGCAATGGAAATTCAGAGAAGAGGGGAATTGGAATTGAAATTGTTGTTGGAAGTTTCATGGAAGAAGTGAAATTTGAATTGGGTCTTGAAAGATAAGGAAATAAGATTTCTATAAACTTAGGGAAGCAGAAAGGACATTCCAAAAGGTGAAGAAATTGTGTGAAAAGAGTATAAGCAAATCAGAAATAATAATATAGCACATTATGTTTATGGGCTATTGAAAGACTATGCAAAGAATAACTATTAGAATCCAGGACAAAATAATATTGGATAGGTAGAGAATCCAAATTATGGATGACTTTGAAAGTCATGTAGATGAGCTTAGTGTTCCTTCCTAATGAAATAGCTAACCATGTCATGAAAAGTGCTTCTGGAAGACTTTTCTCTCAAAGACAGGCAGCATGCTATAGTGGATAAAGGTCAAGCCTTGGAAGGAGGAAGATCGTCCCTCTCAAACCACCCCTCTTCCCAACTTTCATTTATTGGAGAGAGCAGCACTATCTTTCTAGTAACTCAGATTTGAAAACTTGTAGTTATCCTTGACTCTTAATGATCATAACTAACCATTTTCCAAATCCTATTGACCCTGCCTTTCTAATATCTATTATTTTGTCCTCTTTTCTCCATTCTCACTTTAGTCCAAGCCCTTAACAACTCTTGCCTGGACTAGGGAAGTTGCCTCCTCATTGATCTCCCTGCCTCCAGTCTCTTTCCTCTCTAATCCATCCTCCATAAGTTTGCCATATTCCTAAAGCACAGGTCTGACACGTCACTTTTTTACTTAAGAAGCTTCAATAGTTCCTTATGTTTTCTAAGATAAAACACAAACTCCCCTGCTTGTCATTTAAAGCTCATCACAACGTTTTAAACTTATCCTTCTGATCTAGAATAACTTCCCATTACTTCTGCACTCTGCATCTCGGCCAAACAGGCCTACTTTGTTCCCTAAATGCAGCATTCTATCTCTGCCTCCACATCTTTGCACAAAATTTCTAGCCCCGTTTAGGATTCAATTCAAAGGGCACTTTCTAGAGAGCTTTCTTAAACTCCCTATAACATGGGTATTAACTGTTTAAGTTTCTATTTCTTCATTTCATTCACTCCCAAAATTAACATATAATTATACATATGCTATTTATATATGTAAATGTATTTATGCATATGCTGGAGAAGGAAATGGCAAACCACTCCAATATCTTTGCCAAAAAAAAAAAAAACTCCAAATGGGGTCATATAGAGTTCAACATGACTGAAATGACTAAACAACAACAAAATGTATGTGTATGTGTATGTGTATGTGTATGTAATTATAAATAAACTTCTTGAAGGCAGAGATTATTCCTTTTTGGCGTTTGTATTCCAAATCCTTGCATAGAGCTAGGCTTCTAGGAACACAGTAGGCACTAAAAAAATGCTTGTTAGTTAAAATGAATTGTGGAATTTAAGTGCTACATCTGATACATACTCTATATATAAGTGTACATACATACATGCATATATGCATGCTTATATATTTGTGTGTATGTATACACACATACATATACAACCATGGGCAAATCATTTAAACTTTCAGTACCTCAGGAAACTCAATAAGATTAAAAATACTAATATGTGTTTCTGGATTAAGTTTCCATACCTGGAGTACCCATATCTGAACAACAACAAAATTCTGACAGGATTAAAGTTAGAGAGACCAGCTAGAAGACTGTTGCACTAATCTAGGCCTAGAATGAGATGGCAAAAGTCAAAATGAAAAGAGACCAATATATATTTTTGAATAATATTGTCCCAATTATATATAAAAACAATTTTTAACATTCATTTAAAAATTTTTTTGAAAAAAAATTCTTTTTGAGTCTAAAATATTCTCCTTCCCTCTCCCCTTCCAGAGATGGTAAGCAATTTGATATAGGTTATACATGTGTAATCCCACAAAACAAATTTCCACATTAGTCATCTTGTGAAAGAAAACATAGACCTAGAAAAAAACAATGTGAAAATGGAAAAAGTGAAAAATAGTATACTTTTATCTGCACTCAGACTCCATTAGTGTTTTCCCTGGAGGTGGATTGCATTTTTCATCATGAGTCCTTTGGAATTGTCTTGGATCATTGTATTGCTGAAAATACTGTCATTCACAATTGATCATCATACAATATTGCTGTTACTGTGTACTGTTTCAACCTGGTTCTGCTCATCTCACTCTGCATCAGCTCACGTAGTCTTTCCAGGTTTTTCTGAAATCATCCTGCTCATCATTTCTTAGAGCCAATAGTATTTCATCACAAGGGACTGATATATTTTGAAAAACTAAAAAAATAGATTTGGTGATAATCTGTATCTAAAAAATAAAAGAGAAGACTAAGTCAAAGATGCTGTCCAAGTTTTCAAACCTGAGATATTAAGAGAATAGTAATATCACTGACAGAAAAAAATTAGGAAGGAAACCTACGTTGGGGAAACAGATGTTGAGTTTGGTTTTAGACATTTTGAGTTGATGGTAGGACATTAAATTGAAAATATCTAGTACATCATTAAATATACAGAATGGGGATAAAGGACAGCACTGGAGAAAATGATCATTGAAGCCATGAGAATGAATGAATTCCCCCAAGAGTATATAGAGTGAAAAAATCTAAGGATAGACCCGTAGGAAATACTTATACTTAGATTCCAGGAGGAATAATAGGAGCCAATGAATTTTTAAAAAGAAAACCATCAGAGAGAGAAGAACTGGAATTATTTAGTATTACAGATGCCAAGAAATGAGAAAGTTTCAAGAAGAAAGGAATAATCAAGAAGAATGAGAGCAGAGAAATGTTTGTGGAATATTTCTAGGCTCTTTCTCTCATATCAGCCACAGTTTCTATTCCATCCTGCTCCTCCCAAACCTCTCTATCAAGGGCAAAGGGGACACTGTTCCCTTAGGACAGATCTTTCTAGCCGAAAAGCAGAGAATTGAGGTATTTCTCTGAAAAAATGCAGATAAGAATTCAATTTCCTCTTTAATTATTTGGGCTAATTCCATAAGACTGAGTTGCTAAAGATAGCACTTTAAATGACCATGCCACTCTTCTGCTCAAGAAGTTCCAGTGACTCCCAGTTGTTTCTTGGATAAAACATACCACCACTCTGGCTCCACCCTATCTTTTCAGGCTGATTTCTCATTTTTTCTTTAAAATATTTGAGGAATTACAGTTGTAAGTCACCCAAAGGGCAATGGAGAAATACATAACGGATATGAATAAGCTACAACATATTACCAATGAAGAACTGTGAAGAAGAAAAAACGCAGCATAAATTATATTACCAAAGAGCACTGGCCCTGGAGTCAGGGGGACCTGAGGTCAAATCTGGCCTCAGACACTTAACAATTACTAGCTGTGTGACTTTGGGCAAGTCACTTAACCCCAATTGTCCTCCAAAAAAAGCACACAGACACAAAAAGAAATATATAACTGGAAAAGGGGAACTAGACAGGTAGAAACAGCTAGAAAGAGTCAGTGGACAGCCTGTTTTATACACTCTGCTGCTACCCACATAATGTTTAGGGATCTAGAGAAAGGCACTAAGCACCTTTAATGGCCCCATGCAGAATTTATAGACTAGAATAAATACTAGAATTTATGGACTAGAATACACAAGATGGATGGATCACCATATTTACTGAAGGTCTCATCCATATCAGTGGGATCATAAATCCATAGGATCTTAGTTTTAGAGCTGGAAGGATATTCCACCCCCTTCCTCTCATTTTACAGATGAGGAAATAAAAGCAGAAAAAGCTTGAATGCGTTGACTAGCATTACAAGGGAGAAATTGGAAGAGCCAGCATCTCTGGATTCAAACCCAGGCCTCTAACTCCAAATTCAGTACAGCCGTGCGGCTTCGGCTGTAGAATCTAAATTCCTTTCATTTCCTGATAAGGTCTTGGCTACCTCTGCCTCCCTAACCTCTCCCCTGCCCCCCACAGCAAGTATGACCTTGCCATAAAACTATAAAGGTCCTCCTTGGCCCCACGCTGAGTTTGAATGCAATTGGCTGTGCCCTTCAGGTCAGAGTTGGGTAAACTGACATGGTTGAAAGAAAGTCATCAATGGCAACCTGGGTCCCCGCCATGGATACAACCCTTTTCTTTGCTCTGAGACAGGTAAGGATCCATTCATGGGCACACTTGTGGAAGATTTAGACAGTGAGGAGTTGTTGTTATTGGTGGTAGTGGTAGCTGCGTGTTTTGTTTTGTTTTTCGAAAAGTGAGTAAGTGAATAACCTCCCTGTCAAACAGGCCTCTGGTGGATTCCAGGCTACTCTGGGGGCCAGCTGCTCCTCCCACCCCAAGCTCCCACCCCAAATGAGCAGCAGCTGTTCGTTTCCTCTTAGCCTGGGTGGAGGAAGCTGGGAATCCAATTACTTTTCTCTGGGAGCGCTATCCAACCCTCTAGCTTCCGAGAACAGGGAACAGCATTGGGAGGCGGTGGGGGGTGGCGGCTGGGTTGGAGTAGATTGTAGATATAACAGCTCTTCCCGGTCTCATTTCCTTCCCAGCCCTATCGCTGCCAGGTCTGGATCCTCTACTCCCAAGCTGCGGCAGCCGCATTCCTGCCAGAGGATCCGCTCCACAGTTAGTTGAATGGTGTTAGTACTGCTGCCTGGACTATTTGTCCTTCCGCCAGGGCTGAGCTCTACGATCAGCGGGAGTGACGCCCAGACCTCTGGCGTCCGAGTAGCTGGGGTGGGAGTGAGTGACAGGAGATTAGCTGGAGGGTTCCCCCACCTCCTCCAGCCGGGATCAGTCGGTCTTACTGCAGCCCTGCAGAATGGAGTCTAAGCCAATACGCGGGGTCGATCGGCACTCACCTTTAACTCTTCCTACTTCACATTCCCTGTTTGACAGCGTTTTCCGTTCAGGCTGCGTGGACTGGGCGAGCGACCCCCAAACTGTTGCTCCGTTCAGCAAAATTGAAATGCAAAGATTGAAGAGGAAGAGGGAGTAGGAGGGAAAAGGAGGCGAAGAAGAGAGAAAGGAAAGAAAAGAAAAGGAAGGAAGGAAGGAAGGAAGAAAGAAAGAAAGAAAGAAAGAAAGAAAGAAAGAAAGAAAGAAAGAAAGAAAGAAAGAAAGAAAGAAAGAAAGAGAAAGAGAGAAAGGAAAGAAGAAGGAAGGAAGAGAAAGGAAAGAAGAAAGAAAGAAAGAAAGAGAAAGGAAGGAAAGAAGGAAGGAAGCGAAAGGAAGGAAGAAAAAGAAAGAAAGAGGGAGGAAGGAAGGAAGAGAAAGAAAGAAAGAAGCAGCTACTATTTTGAAACAATACTCCAATTATTCAATGGGTTTATGGTCTTGTCTGAAAGGGAGTGGGGAAGAAAGAGGAAGGGTTCTATGAGTGCAGCTCAAAGTCCTTCTACACATTCTCATCCTATGCAATTCTTGTCCATGCTTTTATTTTTTTTTAATAATAAAAATAATAGCAGGCAAAAGGTCAACCACATCCTATCTTCGTAAACATCCTTTAATAACAGTATAGAGACCTGGAAACTGTATCTCCACACATTCTTTAGAGACAACAAAGACCTCAGAAATACCTTAAGAAATCTCTTTCTCAACTCTGGTCCCTAGTCCATTCACTGTACTGAATAAATCATTTATTTACTATACATGAATAATAATGACAATAGATAGTTTCTATATAACACTTTAAGGTTTGCAAAGCATTTGAACAAATATCTCGTTTGATCCTGACAACAACCATTGGAGTAGGTGCTACTATTACTCCCGTTTTACACATGGGGAAACTGAGGCTGAGAGAGGTTATGATCCTGAGAGAGGATCAAAAAGCTGTTAAGTTTCTTAGGTCAAATTTGAATACAGGACCTGATCATCTACCTACCTGCAGCTTTGTGCTTAAAAGATTTTTTTACGTGATTTTTTTTTTTTGTTTTGCTTAACTGACTTTTTTTTAGATACTATTTTATTTTTCCCCAATTACATGTTAAAACAATTTTTAACATTTTTTCTTCTTAAAGTTTTGAGTTCCAAATTCTATTCATCCCTCTCCTCCTTTTCCCCGTAACCAATTCAATATATGTTATACATGTGCAATCACATTTACACAATTTTGATGGATTATTGGAATAGCCCTGTGAGGTAGGTTGTGAGGATTACTGCTTTGGAAAAGCTAAGGGACTCATACTATGCCATGTAGTCAGCTTTATAAAGTAGGATTGTTGAGACTAGAACCCAAGTCTTCAGAGTTCAAATCCAGTACATTTCTCACTACACCTGGGTTCAGTTAAAGTAACTCATGTTGATAGATTCTCATAGGGAAAGACTTCACAACCTGCTTGAACACCAGTCTTTGCTCAATGACATCTAGGTAGGGAAATTCATTCCCTCCCAAGGCAGCCTATTCCACTTTCAGATGACTTTTAGCTATCAGGGAAAGTTTCCTTTCAGTAACCCTCGATTTGACTGAACCTTTGCAACTTCCATCCATTGGCATTAGTCCTGGCTTTTATCGGCCAAGTAGAACCCATCTAATCCCTCTTCCGTGGGAAAACTCTTAAAGTTTTGTGGGGTTTTTTGCATGTAAAAACAATTTTTAACATTTGTTTTTAAAACTTTGAGTTACGCCTTAAAGTTTTTAAAAAGAATTAACTGCCCCACAAAATCTTTTCTTCTCAAGGGTAAACTTCCCCAATTCCTTCAGTCAGGTCTCATATGGCATGATCTTGAGGCCCTTTATCATCCTGATTGCCCTCCTCTAGAAGCTATGCAGTCCTTCCTAAAATGTAGCATCCAGACCAGCATGCTAGATGAGGTCTTAATGCAGAGTACAACAGGTCCATCACCTTCCTGCTCCTGAACTTAATACAGCCTAAGATTATTAGCTTTTTGAGCTCACATATCACACCTTCTTGAATCTGGTAGTAGTTCACAAAAATCTCAGCTCCTTTTTCATAGCAACTCCTATCTAGTCAGGTCTCCCCCATCTTGTATTTATGAAACTAGTTTTTGAACCCATGTATGACTTTGCCTTTATCTTTATTAAATTTTATCTTCTTAGATTTGGCCTAATGTTCTAGCCTGTCAAGATCTATTAACATCTTGTTTTGATCTGAGAAAAGCCTATCCAATCATCCTTTATGTTAGTTATCTTTTCTAGTCGGATGTCATCTGCAAAATAGATAAGGATGTCATTTATATGTTTATTCAAGTCATTGATAAAAATGTTAAATAGGACAAGGTCAAGCATAGAAGCCTGGAGCTTGCCACTAGAGACTTCCTTCCAACTTGGCATCAAACATTAATGATTATTCTTTGAGTTCAACCATTCAACCTGCTCCCAATCCACCCAACTGTAGCCGGCATCTCTCCATCTGTTCCACAAGAACAGCATGAGAATCTTTACCAAATACTTTTCTAAAATCTAGGTGAATTATAGCTATGCATTCCCTAGACCTACTACTTTAGTAACCCTTTCAAAAATCGAAACATAATTAGTTGGGCATGACCGGTTCACGATGGAACCATGAGCATTGAGCATTGTTTCCTTTTCTAAATGTTAACTAACCATCCTTTTAATAATCTGTGCTAGATTTTTTTTGGTCAGAAATACATGTCAAACTCACTAACCTATAGTCTGAAGACCCTATTTTCATCCCTTTAAAAAAAATCAGGGTATTTGCCTTTTCCAGCCCAGAGGAACAATAATAAAGAGAATTTATGTACTGCTTTGCACATGTTATTTCATTTGATTCTCAACCATCCAGCTAGGTAGGTGCTATTGTCTCTGTTTTACAGATGAGGAAACTGAGGCTAAGAGAGATCAAGTGACTTGTCTATAGTCACTAATCTAAGTATCTTACTCAGAATTTGAAGCCAGTTCTTCCTGATTTCAAGCCCAGGACTCTATCCACACTACCATCTACCAATAGTTTTCCTATTCTCCATGATCTTTCAAAAATAACTGTCAGTTTCAGTAATGACATTTGCCATTTTTTCCCCATTTTCTGACATGTAATTTATTTGGACCTCATCATTATCAAGGGCATATTACTATCTTTATATTTATCTTGGTCATCAATTCCCAATTAGCCATTTTAACACTGTCCTCTATGGTCCAAAGATCATTCTTCTTGGCTGAGGAAACAGAAACTAAATACATGTTGAGTAGATTTGCCTTATCACTCCAGTGTCTTTGCCAAGAAAACCCCAAATGGGGTCACAAAGAATCAGACGTGACTGCAACCACTGAACAACCACAAACAATTAATGAGGCAACTAGGTGGTGCAGTAGATATAGCCCTGGGCCCAGAGCATGGAAGACCTGAGTTCAAATCTGGCCTCAGATATTTTCTAGCTGTGTACTCCTAGGTATGTCACTTAACTTCCCAGGGCTGTTATGATAGAAAGACATGTTGTTTGTAAAGTGCTCTGCAAACCTTAAGGTAGTACTATATGTTGTATTGTTCAGTTGTTTCAGTCATGTCCGACTCTTTGTGGCCCCATTTGGGGATTTTTTGGCAAAGATACTGGGGCAGTTTGCCACTTCCTTCTCCAGCTCATTTTACAGACAAGGAAGATGAGGCAAATAGGGTTAAGTGACTTGCCCAGGGTCACACTGCTAGTGTCTGAGGCTCCTCAGGAAGAGGAGTCTTACTGACCCTAGAACCCACATTCTTTCCACTATGCCACCTAGCTGCCTCAAGGCAGTGTGGAATGTATTGTATTGCATATATATAGTACCTTATGGTTTACAGTGTTTTCCTCATAACAACCAGGCAATCAAGTGGTGATGTTACATTCTTCAGAGGAGGAAGGAACAATATGTACACAGATAAGTTGATATGAAATACAAGAGTATAAAATATATAAAATAATTTCAATTATCAGTTGGGAGAATCAGGAAAGACCTTACACAAGAGGTGATACATGATTTGAGTCTTAAAGGAAAGGAGGGATTGCACCTATTAGCAAGAATAGTCTTCTCTAATAGTTTTTATTTCCTTATTACCAACTCACTCCTTCTGCTTTAATACTTCAAGGATCTATAATATTATCAAGCATCAGGGGAGAATTACTCCTCCTACTAACACAGATTGCAACTTGCCATGGCTGAAAAATCCATCACGCTGCAGCTGGTACTCAGACAGCAGGATACAGTCTGGGCTCAAAGCCTTTCCAGACTCGCCAGAGCATTTGTTTCATTGCTATATTCTTCAAGAAGCCAGGGTCACCTGTAAGGCAACAAGCATTTCTTAAAAGCTTACTTTATGTCAGGCACTGTGCTAAGCAGTGAGGATACAAATCCAAGCAAAAAGAAAGGTGGTCCCTACCCTCAAAGGAGCTAACATTCTAGAAAGGGAAGATGGGGGGAAATCATTCTTTAACCCCTTGAAATTTGGTCTTCACCACCATCACTTTCCTGAAACTGGTATTTCCAAGGTCATTAATGACCTCTGAATCAAATCCAGTAGCTGGGTTTGGTGTTTTGTTGTTGTTGTTTTTTTTTAATCTGATCTCCTTGACTACCTGTATTATTTGATAACACTGGCTTTTCTTTCTTTCTCAAAACCTCTCTTCTATTAGTTTCAGTGCTCTGTATAGTTTTGGTTCTCCTGCCTCCCTGACTGCTTCCCTCTACCTTTCAGACCTCTATTTCTCTTTTTCATTGACTTCAATTAATCTAGTCTAGTATTATATTTTTTCTTGTATGTTTTCTATCATATCACATCATATCATATATCATATCATATCATCACATTATACTATACTATATATTATGTTGCATTGTATGATATGATATTGTATTATATTATGTTCTATCATGTCATATCATAGCATATCATGTCATGTCATGCCATATCATATATTGTTATGTTATATTATATTACTTTACATTATATTATATTATGTCATGTCATATTATATTATATCTAATAATGTATGATGTCATATCTATATACCATATATCATATCAGGTCATTCTGTTATATTATATGGCTTTTAAAAGTTCACAATAACTCTGTGAGATAAGCAATCCAAATATTATTTCCAGTTTAGAAATGTAGAAACTGAGGTCCAGAGAGGTTTTTAATAACTTGTCCAAGAGTGCTCAATACATATTTGTTGAATTAAATCTAAAAAGTCTTTGGAAGATGTTTTAGAGCCAAACAGGGCCTAAGGGTAGCAATATAGGTGTTTATAAGTAAATTCACTTCCCTTAGTAGATTGTTTTTGTCATTTCTTTCTCATCCTAAATGTGGGTGTTTCCTAATGTTGGATTATCAGCCCTCTGCTCTTCTCATTCTCTTCCTTAGAGAGCTTCTCTTTCATGAAAGACATCAGGGTAGAGTTCTGTGTTTTTCAAACTGTTCTTCAAGGAACTCTGAAACACTCTAAGTTTTTTTTTAACATGTTACTTGTTAATAGACACTAAAAATAATAATTTTAGAGGATCTACTAAAAAAAAGTTACACCAAAGTTTTGTTTAAACTGAAGAGTTCTACCACTGTGGAAAAGTTTGAAAACCATCGGTGTGGTGGAAAGAGCACAGAATTTTTAAATGGAGGTTGTTGTTGTTGAATCATGTCTTTGTGACCCTATTTGGGATTTTCTTGGCAAAGATACTGGAGTGATTTGCCATTTCCTTCTCCAGCTCATTTTACAGATGAGGAAACTGAGGCAAACAGACTTGCCCAGAATCACACAACTAATAAATGTCTGAGGCCAGATTTGAACTCAGAAATATGAGTCTTCCTGACTGCAAGCCTGGCACCCTGTTTACTGTGCCACCTAGGACCCAAGTTCAAATACAGACTCTATTTTTCCTACCTTTGTGACCCTGGCTAAATCACTTATCCCCTCTAACCTTCAGTTTTTTCATCTATAAAATGAGGAGTTTGGACTACATCATCTTTCAGGTCCTTTCTAGCTCTAAACCCTCTGAACTGCCACCCCACAGTTGGCCCAAGATACTATCAAGTCTTACCTATACCTGAAATTTACCCTCCAGTAGGGTAGCCATCCAATCACAGCTTTAAGCTTTCTTGGAAGTGAGAATACACTCCCTCCCAAAGCAGCTCATTTTATTTTTGGATAGTGTTAATCATTAGGAAATGTTTCCTTACATTAAGTCTAAATATGTCTCATTGCTCAGTATGTGCTGTTTCTGTCTCTCTATATACATGAAGATGAAACTACTGATCTGGGGGTTTTCTTGAATTATTCAGACACTTGTCTCAACTTTGTAAATTCTCTTTGGCTGTCTAAATGTAGCCTTAGTCAGAGTAAACTGAGCCTGGGGGTCATTCATAGCAACCACAGACACTCAGTCTCTCTTTCTCTCTCTCTCTCTCTCTGTCTCTCTCTCTCTCTCTCTCTCTCTCTCTCTCACACACACACACACACACACACACACACACACACACACACACACACACACTAACATACAGACCATGCCAATTTTAAATGCAACACAGAAATACCCAAGCTTCAAGCTTCCCCCAGGTTAATAATAAGGACACAATTTTATGCAATGCAAAAACAAAAGGCACATTTTTGTAATGAAAAGATTAAAAATGTTTAACAGATTGACATCTTAAAGGTTTTTAGATCTTTCTTATAACCATTTGTTAGTCACTGCATAACTCTACCCACAGGTTTATTTTCAGATCCTTTTGTTGTGTTATACAGAAGGCATAGAAGTTCATCTATAAATGAATACAGGCAAGAAAGTCAGCACAGAATTCCCAGTGTGTACAACCACACACTCTGGAGGGCAGGGCTGGCCTCTCTAGGAAGAGTGGGAGCTGCTTTTGTGGAAACACTTTGTAGAAACAATGGGAATCCATTACACCACCTCCCCAACTCATCTTTCAAGACTTGTCAGTCAGAACACCTGAGATTCTACCATTTCAAGATTCACTCATTTGAGGCTGGAAAGCCTTTTGCTTTTAAAAGTCTCATTTAAGTAGAACCATCCCTGGAAGGGATAATAGAGAAAATTAGTTGACAGCTAATTGAGAGCAATATAGAAGCCTAGGGGAACTCCAGGAAAGGGGCAACTGGGGAGGTTCCAGGGAGGGAGAAGATCTTCAAAGACAAACTTCACTGACTTTCAGTTTTGACTGGAAAATTCACAGAGAACTCATTTCACTAGCTAGATTCCCTGGCACATTTAATGTCCAAGAACACCTCATATTGATTTAACTGCCATAGACCTGGATCCAGACAGACTTCATAGAACTAAAAATATATTTTAAAGGTGTTTTAGACATATTTATGTGTCAAATGTCTGAATAATTCATTATTTAGCACAAGGTGTTTTTTTTTTATATTAGCTAAGTTTTCTTTTTGAGTCACCTTTACGACTAGCACACCAGAAAAGGTGGTGGAGTGGGATGGGAGGACATCCTTTGACAATCCTGTTCACTTCCTTCAGCCAAATTCTTTCTTATGAGATCATAGATCTAGAGTTGAAAGGGCCTTCAGAGGTCATCTAATCTTTCTGTTTCTGTCTCTCTCTCTGCCTCCCTCCCTCTCTCAATAGATAAGGAAATTGAGGCCTGAGGAGGAGAACTGACTTACCCATGTTCAAATGGGTTGTAAACATCAGAGGGAGGATCTGAACTCTTCTGACTCCAAAGCTGGGGCTTTCTCCACTGTACCATACTACCTCAAAAAGGAGACACAATCAAAGAGCCGTTTGGTTAATATCCCCTAAGTCAAGTCAATATCCCCTAGAGGGAATATGGTGAACAATAGCTATATGATTGGCCTGTGAATCAGATTGAAAGGCCCAAATCCTGTACTATTATTCGTTTACCATGTGATAGACATGAATTCATACCTTAATATTTGTCTCTATGACATTAAGGCTGGGTTACTGTGTTTACTTCCTTCACTACATGCCCCTCTGCTCTAACCTCAGATACATGGTTCAGAAAGAATTTAGTGCTGAACGAGCCTGACCTCTAATGAGAATAGGGCTAGGCTTCATTTTCTTCAGTTCATTAAACCCCCACACCAGCCTCTCTGAAAACAAATTATTTAAAACTTAGTTCTAAGCATATGTCTAGGGTTTCTGCAAAGGATATGGTTTAAAAGGTAGTCAGTATATAATATGAATCAGGTGTAGGACAAATATTTCTTTCCTCCATACAAAAGAAATGCTAAACACAGAATACTACTCTAAAGGGTAGTAAGTACAGTGTATTGCCTATGTAGATTATGTGTGTCTATCTAGATGTGATAAGGAGGGAGGCATGAATAGATAAATATCTCCAGAGACTCCTCCACCCACTTGTCTGCCAAGCAGATTTGGATTCCTGCCAGGAGGGGAAGCAAGAGACTGGACATTCTGTTCTCCTCAGAGAAAGTGTACTAGGCTAGAATATACCTATCTGCCCCACCCCAACATTGTTAGTCCAGAGGAAATAAATTGTAGGTTCAAGTTGAGTTCCTGATCACTATGCCTTAAACTAGAAGGAACATGCAAAAATGTGCTTGGTCTTTTGAGCTATTCTTAAATTCCAGTCTTTCTATTCATGGGGAAGGAGTGCTCCAATGCCTGACTCTCTTTCTACCAAATATAAGTTAAAAGATTAGCATGTAGCAAACAGCAAATAGAAGTCTCAGATGTAGCAAGTTGGGAATAGGGACATGACTGAGGTGCCGGCTCTTCTATGACTTCTTCCCAGAGTCCTTCTCTCCCTTCAGAGGTCTAAAGAGAATCTGGAACAACATGTCTTCTTTCTTAAAGCCAGAAGCCAGAAGACCAGGATCTCTTCCCTCCTGAGCTTTTGACAACTCTGCTTTTCGTGCAGGTAAGGATCATTGAAGCATCAACTCTATCAATAAGGAGAGTCTTGTGAAAATAGGCTTTGAGCCAAGAGTTATCCTCAAAAGTGAACATTTGTCAAGAAGCAAACTTAAAACAGGATTCAATAACCTTAATTTATAATTACTGTCTGCTGGGAGGCTGATACTTAAATCTCATGGAATATTAAACAGTTTGTAGTATTGCCAATTAGATTAAATATTTTCTATAAATTTACATTTTATATTTTACTTCAGCTCTACACTTTCCAAACAACTCTTAGTACATCAGCTGATAAAAGGTCAAACTTAGGCTAATCGGGGCAGCTAGGTGGCGCAGTGAGTAGAGCATCGGCCCTGTAGTCAGAAGGGCCTGAGTTCGCATCAGACACTTAATGCACAAACAAACAAAAACCTAGCTGTGTGACTTTGGGCAAGTTACTTAACCCCAATTGCCCTCCAAAAAGCAAAAAAAAAAAAAAAGAATATAAACTACTTCTGCTGATTAGAAGGAAATCCCCATGGACACCAAAACTTTTATTGCAGTGCATTTTGTGATAGCAAAGTAAAGGAAACAAAGAGGATCCTCATTGATTTTGGGAATGGCTAAATAAATTTTGATACACGAATATAGTGAAATATTCCTGTGCTATAAGAAATGATGAATGCAGAGAAGTGTGGAAAGATCTACATGAAATGATGCAGAATGTAGGAAGCAGAATCAAGAAAGCAAAATATATAACTCTAACAATGTAAATGGAAAGAGCCCCTGTACCGCACATACACAATCAAAAGCAAATATAGCAAATTTAAAGGGATTGAGTATGACTCAGATGAAGAGATCTGAGAAGATACCCCCAATCCACTCCTTCATAGAGGTGAGATGTCCGTGTTTTGTACATTGCACATGTTTTCAATGTACTGATTACTTGTATTGGTTTTTTTCCTCTTTTTTTTCTTTAAAAAATACTACTTTTTAGTATTTAGATATGGCTTTCTCAGAGGGGAAGGAGGAAGTATACTGGAAAAAGCAATGATAATATAAAAGTCAAAAGATGTCAATAAAAACGTATTTGAAACACAAAAACAAATAAAAAACAAAATAAAAAAGAACGTAACCCTCTTCGGAGCAGTGGTAATATTTTGTTTTGTATTCCTGGTGCTTGGTTTAGTGTTTGGTGTATAGTGCTTTAAAGATAATGTTCAGTTATTCATTTATTCATTCATTCTCTTATCCTCTGGATTTCCTACCAAATATAGGAGAAGAACGTGAAGAGGGCTTGCTGCCTCCACTTTTTCGCAGAGGTCCTGTGCAAAGTCAAATAGGGAGGATTTTCACTGTGAAATAGTTATAGTAATAATAATAGCTAACACTTACGGGGTACTTTAAGGTTTGTAAAGTGCTTTATAAATATCTCATTTTATCCTCACAACATCCCCAATAGGGGATATTATTATGCCTGCTTTACAGATGAGGAAACTAAGGCAGATAGAGGTTAAGTGACTTGTTCGGGTCACACAGCTAATAAGTGTCTGGGCTGGATGTGAACTCAGGTCTTTCTGACTCCAGTTACAGGACTTTATCCACTGTGCCACCTGGCTGCATTTGATAAAGTCCCAAGTAAGAGGCTTAGATATACTCTCCACTCTGGGAACTATTGTAGAAATAAGAAAAAACTTGAGCTGGGTCAGTAGTGTATCCTGACTCCTGAGAGATATGGAAAACTTCTGCTTTGTATTGATCCTTGGAGTCATTCAGTGTTTGTGATAGTTTGATGCTAGCATATTCCTAGTTGGTTTTTATCAGTGGGGTCCACTATGTCCCTCAGTAACCAGGAATCTGGGCTCCAGAACAATGCATGACTATTGGGGTGCTACTCCAGGTCCTATACTGAAATTCATTTGAGCTTTTGGTATATGTCACCAATAAATCTCATTTGACTTCATAATGTTAAATCTTTTGTGTAGTTATTTTCCATGCCTCGACCTGATTTTAAAAAAAATTTAGTTTAGGTCACCTCAATTTCATCCAAGGTGAGTTTGCAGGGGCTAATCTCATCACTGACTGGCATAAAAGCTTGACCCTCTCCATTTCTGACCTGGGCTGGTTTGCTCCTCCTTAGACACCCTGGGGGTGTCTTCTAGGGGCTTGCCATATTTATGACACACAGTGAAGACACACAAAAGGCTTAACCCACTGTAGCTCAGAACTCCCAAGGTCAAGAAATCCAGGTATCTGGGATTACAAATGTGTGCCACTATGCCAAGCTGGTATTTCTTTTTTAAATATCATTTTATTTCCCCCCAATTACATATAAATACAATTTTTAGGATATTTTTTAGTTCTGAGTTTCAAATTCTGTCCCTCCTTTCCATCCCCCCTCCCTGAAATAGTAAGCAATCTGATATGGGTTATGCACATGTAATCATGTAGAACATTTTCATATTAGTCATTTTGTGGAAGAAAACTCAAACAAAAAAAAGAATAAAGAAAAGAAAATGGAAGGAAGGAAGGGAGGGAGGGAAAAACAGGATGCTTTGGTCTGTAATCAGACACTATCAGTTCTTTCTCTGAAGGCAGACAGGATTTTTATCATTGTTACTTTTGAATTGTCTTTGATCACTGTATTGCTGTGAATAGCTGTCATTCACAGTCGTTCATCATGCAATATTACAGTTACTGTTGTCCTGTTTCTGCTCACTTCACTCTGTATCCGTTCATGTCTTTCCAGACTTTTCTAAAATCATCTTGCTTATCATTTCTTATACCAGCTAGGATTTTTTATTTGAGGCAGAGTTCTGATTAGTTTACCATTAGATTAAAGTAAAGGAATACAGCTGACTTTAATGAATATCACCTCTTCTCCTATCTCATAGGGCCAACTTGCTTTTCTGAGTCAAAGCAGTAATGGTGTCTCCATGCCAATAAATACTAGCTGTCTCCCATGCCTGATACATTCCCTCTCTACTTTTACCTCTTAGAATCCCTAATTTCCTCCAACGTTCATATCAAAGGACACTGTCTATATGAAGGCTTTCCTGATCCCCCCAGGCCCCAACAAAAAATGATCTTGTATCCATCTTGTATATATCTAATAATTGGGAACTAAACTTAGATCGTGCCCAAATTTTCCCTTCTTGGTGAGTTATACAAAGCATGCACAATATTCTTTGCCTGCTACCAGTTCAACACATGAAACCTGGAAAATTATTTTCTGGCCAGGAATGACTAAGGAGCTAGTACTACATGATGATGAAAAGTCCTTTAATTGGCTTCAGAGATAAAAGGGCTGATGACTCACAAATTGCCAACCCAGAAATGAGCGTATTTACAAAAGCTCTGAATAGATGATCTCTCCCTCTCTTCCCTGGTGATTTTTGAGCAAATAAGATTGCTGTGAGCTACTGGGTAAGGGAGGGCGTTGGCAGGCCCTACCTCCTACTCAACTGCCATGCATCTATAAACAGAGGAAGGTTCTGTTTCTTTTCTCTCTTTTGTGTTTATGCTTTCCCGATCTTAGGTAAATGAATATCCTGTGACAGAACTGAATGGGTTATAGCCTTATGAGCTTCAAAAGGTTAGAAGAGCCATCAGAGGTCCCTTTGGTCCCTTCAGCAACTACAGTCAATACTAGAGCCAGGAGAAACACTAGCAAAGTCCACTCGGGCAGCAGCAGAGTGACTCATTCCAGCAATGGTTTGACTTACCGAGGGAGAAACCAAGTCTTAGAAGGAGCTATAATAATTGAACATGCTTGATTGATGAATGCTGTGCTTGATTGATGAAGGTATGGGTACAAAATCATCTAACTATCTCTACCTAGCCCCAGACTATGCATCACATCCATCCCCCTTTATATCTTGGAAAATCTCACCATCTGCCCTCCATGGCCCATAGCTTCACCTCCAATCTCCACCACTGTCAACCTCTTGTTCTGAGAACAATAATCAAGTCAAATGTTATCATTGCCTCTGGAGGGGGCCCATTGATCAACTGCACTATGGTTCCACTCATCATTTCTATGACAGATATAAACTCTTTTCCCCACTTACCACTCCCCTATATGTATTGTTGCCTTCTACTAGAATAAACATTTCTTGAAAACTGTCTCACTTTTGTATTTGCATCCCCAATATCTAATACAGTGCCTGGTACATAGCAGGTGTGTAGTAAATTAGAAGTGATCATTAAACCCATGGGCAATTAATGAGGTTGCTGAGGGTGTAGAAAGGCAGAAGGAAGGAAGAATCAGGACAGAGCATTGGAATCCATAGTTGGGTTCAGTGGATAACAATCCAGCAAAGGAAACTAAGAAATAATGGCCAGATGGGTAAGAGAACCAGAAGACAACAATGTGGTCAATAGTGTCAGATGCTGCAGAGACATCAAGAAGGATGAGGACCGAGAAAAAGTCCATTGATTTGGAAATTAAGAAATGATTGATAACTTTGAAGAGAGCAGTTTCAATTGAGTGATGAGTCTCCAAGCCAGACTGCAATGAGTTTAGAAGTAAATAGGAGGTAACAAAGTAGAAACAAGAATACCCAGCTTTTTTTCTAGGAGTTTAAGAGTTTTGTTTTTAAGAATGGGGCAATTTGTACATTTTGTCAGCAGGGTAGAAGGAGGTAGTGGAGAGAGGATGAAGATGAGAAAGAGGGAGGGAATGATTGAAGCAGAAAACCAAGAATACAAGAGGGGATGAGATCCAGGACCCAAATAGAGGGGGTGACCCTGGTAAGGAGCAGGACCACCACATTCTCCAAGAATAGAGAAAAGGAGGAGATTTTGAGGGGATTTGAGGTATACAAGTAAGAAGCAAATGGAATTTCTGAAAAATGACTTCAATTTCCCCCCTGGAAATATTAGGTGTGATATTCAACTGACAGAGAAGAGGAAGAGGGTAATGTAAGTGGCTCGAGGAGAAGAGAATGTTATGAACAGATGCTTTTGGAAGTGTGATAGGGAATAAATCAGGAATGTGTAAAAGGATTGACATGGTCCAGTGAGGGTCCACTTGAGTTTAGATAGCATGAATTTGTAGTGAACCCAGTTAGCACTGTTGTGTGATTTCCTCCAGTTATGATTAGCAACTCAGGAGTATAAGTGGAAATGGCAGATGGTAGGAGTAATTCAGGACTAGGATTTAGAAATCAATGAATAGCAGTAGAAAAAGAGAGATTCAAGAGATTCAAAGACAGAGAATAGGGTAAAGGTGAACTGATTGACCATAATATTAAAATTTCAAAAGGAGAAAAGTAAGAGCAGTAGAAATACACTGAAAATAATAGGAGAGGGAAAATGACTGAGGTTGTCGTGAGACTGAAATTTGGTTTAGAATTAGAATCATAGACCAAGAGCTGAAAGGGACCTAAGAAGCCATCTTGTACAATCTCCTAATTTTACAAATGAGGAAACTGAGGCTCAGGAAATTAAATGACTTGACCAGCATCACATAGGTAAGAGGAGTGAAACATAGGGAAAGGTGAAAGGACAGGAGATCAAACATAGGAACCGCAGAGTCTGAGATCATCTGGTGCAATGCAAACTGACTCCACCAAAAAATAATCTGTGCTTGAATATTCCATAACTAAAACAACTGTTATTAGTCTTAATTATATTCATCTTTACTAAGATTTGTAAAAGAGCTAATTTTTTTTGGTACAAAGACGGTTGTTTCAGGTGTTAAGACTCCACCAAAAAACAAATCCATGCTTGATTATTTTATAAGTAACTAAGACAACTGTTATTGGTCTTAATTAGATTCATCTTCACTAAGATTTGTAATAATTTTTTTTTGGTACAAAGACAGTTGTTTCAGGTGGTTATGGTTCCCAACAAGATAAATACCACACATTACAGTGTACTGCCTGTGCAATATGCTTTATTAATAACATGCCTTGGCAGCTTTAGAGAGCTACACCATGGATGGATGACTACAGCAAAACTGTGTCTGTATCTGATAGTGGTATGGGTATCATCTGACATGTTACTATATCGCTGTTCATAGTCAGGAAACTGCCAGATCTTATTTAGCAGTGTGTTTTTAGAATCATTGTCAAGGAAGAGTAAAATTTATGGTTAAATGCCTTCCTTTCTCTCCATGTAATTTGGTTACACTCCCTCTAGGGCTTATGTCAATATCAAATTTTAAATTATTATTGTACATCTCCAAATTCACTTCTAATATTACATCCATTTTCATTCTAAGTAGTAAATATTTACATGGCCCACAAAAACGTTTGATACTATACTGGGGGAGAAATCTCATTTTAATATTAATAATGCTTCTATTGTGCACAATACTTAAAATTATATCTATGTAGCTTTGCCTGTTCTGGTAATTAATTCATCCTGGGAGTGTCTGCACTGATGGTAAACCTGTGGGTCCTGAAATAAAAGGCAGAAGAAGGTAGAAGCAGTAAAAGGCAAATTAGAGAGTTTAATTGAAATATGGACCTCAGCTAATCTGAAATGATTTCCCTAGCAGTATAAGCTAGTCACTGATGAATAGGCCCTATAAGGATCTAAATCCCCAGCCTTCACCTATGGATTTAGGGCATGGTTCTGAGCAAGTCAGTTAATCCATTTATATCTTAGTATCTCCATCTTTGAAATGGGGTTAATAATACCTGCACTGCGCTTGCCTTGGGGGAAGTTAATGAAAATTAGAGCTTGAACTCCAGATGTTGAGATTCAGTAGAAAGGAGAATTGGACTCTTTCCTAAGTTTAGCTGACAAGTTATAGCAATTAACAACAGGTATTTATTGCTCAGCAATAAGACTTGGGCCCAGGTCTTTGCTGGCATGGAGGCTCTCTATTCGTTATGTCATGCTGCTTCTCATTAGGCTGCAGAGATGCACAAATTGGGCAAATTAATATATGCTCAGTTCTGAGTAATATTTCCATAACTGTAGAGAGCAGTGGGCTATAGTGAAAAGTGCACCTTGGTAGGTAAGAGACCTATGATCTGCCTCCAGCTCTGCCACGGACTAGGTGGGGGATTTACTTGATCATTGGAATGACTGGGTTGGGAACTAGATTAAAAGGGGTTGAAATTAATGAGAGTTGAACTAGATGATCCCTATGATCCTGTCTAGTTATAGATCAGAGGATTCTTAACCTAGAGTTTGTCTACCTTAAAATTTTTTTGCTAATATGATTGGTTTCCTTTATACTCCTATGTATTATGTGCATTTAAAGAGAGATTGCTGTGAAGCAATCCATATACTTTGCCAGGTTTCCAAATGGATCCTTGACACAAAAAAAAGGCCAAGAACCTCTGCTTTATATCCTAGGATTTTGTGGGTTTGACAGTTGAGAATGAGCAGTGAAGAACTGAAGGCAACAGCTATAGATTACTTCCCCTAGAAGTTTAAAAACAAAGACAAGAAAGTATAGAATAAGAGCATAGGGAATGGCAGGGGCAAAAGAAATTTTTTTTTTCAGCAGGGGAGACCTGGACAGGTTTGCACTATAGAAGGAGTCAGAAGTATAGGTGGGTAGGTATAACAGAAAGAGAGAAATAAAGACAGGAACAATAAGAGAGAAAGGAGGAAAAAAAAGACAGAGAAATAGTAAAAAACAGAGATAAGGAGAAGGAAATGGAGAGTAAGGGTTGGAGGATATGGGGAAGAAGAAGGGGAGGAATATGTGAATATAGTGATTATTCACTATATTAGTATAGTGTATATTAGTATAGCATACTCCCAGAGGAGATGGGAGGGGATCAAGGGAAAGAGCCAGTCTTGGAAAAGAGAGAATAACTCATCCTTGGAATTAGAGCAAATAATTATGAATAAAGACACAGAGAGGTATGGAGGATGGGAGACGTGAGAACACATGAAGGATGGTGTACATCTTCTCAGGGTTATCACAGCACTAAAATGTGACCTGCTTGAGGCCAGGCCTTGGTTTTGCCTTTCTTTGTATTCCCACTAATTGGAATAATTCTTGGCACAAAGGAAATACTTAATAAGTACTTGTTGACTTGATATGGTAGAAGAGAGTGGGGTTGAGGTTTGAAGATTGAAGAGATTGGAAATTTGGAACACTTGCTATGGGAAATGTGATAGAAAATCAATCAGATTAATAAAAGAATTGCTCTGCAAAGGCAGATAGTATGAATTTACAGTAGATCTATTAAATGCCACTGTGATTTCCTTCAGCAGCCTTTGGTAGCCTGGAGTGAAGAGAGAATTAGCAGGATGTGACATCATCACTCACTTCCATTTTAAGACTATTCTTCCTCCTTTATGGTGCCTTTGCTTTTCCCCACCAAGCCTTTTCCCATCCTGTCACTGCCTAGGGCTCTCTACCAGGTCCAGTATCTTTCAAAACATATTCTCAGCTAATTGCCAGTTAAGCAGAATCAGCACAATCATTTTACTCTGAGATCATAGAACCATAGAATTTCTAGTTCCTGGTCCCTCAAGGAGTTTAATTATTGACATCTTTAATGAACTATTGTTGTTGTGTCATTTCAGTCATGTCTGTACTTGGGGTTTTCTTGGTAGAGATATTGGAGTGGTTTGTCATTCCCTTCTCTGGCTCATTTTACAAATGAAGAAACTGAGGTAAATAGGGTTAAGTGACTTGCCCAGGGTCACATAGCTAGCAAATATCTGAAGCCTAATTTGAACTCAGGAAGTTGAGTCTTCCTGATTCCACTGCACCACCTAGCTGCCTTAGTATAAACTGGGAAAAGGATAATTGCATTTTTACTCATCATGAATTGCTTCTAATGACTAAAACCCTGATGAAAGAATTTTAGGCAACAGCATTAACCCAGAGGGGAAAAGGCAAAGTATTTTAGTGGAAAGAACATAGGATTTTATAATGAGGACCTAGGTTCAAACCTTGATTCTACTACTTGCTATCAAGTCACTGACTTGTTTACTCTTCTTTAAATGAAGGAATTGAGCTACATAATATGGAATACCTTTTTAAGCTCTAAATTCAACAATCTTATAAACTGAGAAGATCCAGTCCCTTATTCATCTGTATAGTTCCCAAATAGAAGGGTGTTGCTGTACTCAAGACTTTGGCTAAGATGAGGATCTAGCCTCTTCACCACCGGCCCACAATTAATTTTAATTTAATCGATGTTCAGGCAAAATCTAGCTTGTCAGGGCAAGACCTAGAAATCAGATAGTGATGCAAATGGTATAAATAACTGGAAATAAGCCATCTCAAATGTCATCAGTTCCTGTGTGTGTTTTGTAGCTCCCTGATAAGCCAATGATTGGATAAAAGGGAAGGGAGGATACCAAAAAATATATTTAGCAATGCTTGGGCCAATTTAGAAGGATCTTAATGAGCATTTATGTTTCTAATCAATAAGAACAGGAAAAAAAAACAGCCCTCATTCCTTCTCTCCATTCCAAAGCCACACAAAATGACAGAAGAGAAGAACTGTAATTAAAGTAACAACAAAAGGAATTTAGGTTAGATTTAATGAGTATCACCATCTACTAAATATTGACACTTGCCATCTGAACTTAAATTTATCATATTTAATACTGGATGCAAGTACATAAGTCACTTCTCTCCTATAACTTGTCAATCTCTATTAATTGTATCATTTTTATGACCCAGGATCAAAATCTTAGAGATCTTCTATGTATACCTTTCCTTTATTGCCCGAGGCAATAACAAAGCCCTATTGGCTTATTATTATTATTATTATCATCTAATTTTCATTCTCTCCTCTCAGCCTTCCCTCACACCAGGATAGTTGAAAGAGCACTGGACAAGAGTTAGGAGAACTGGGTTTCATTCCTGCTTCTGACTTTATGACTTTGGAGAAGTCACTTTGATTAATTGGATCTCAGTTCCCGGTTGTGAGACTCAAAGCAGCCGGTATGTGCAAAGAGGTTTGCAAATCTTAAAGCACCAAGTAAATACGAACTATTAATATTATTGTCATAGTTGCTCAAAAAATGTGAGGATACTATGGGAAGAGAAAGGGAGAAACGATGTTAAGAGTCTGTAGTATCTGGAGCCTTAGTTGTCTTGACTATATGCACTATCAGTAGACTGTGCCTACCCTTCTCACGGATGCTTTGTGTATTTGTGGAAGATGATTCTCCTCACTGGGAGTTCCCTTACTAATGATATCAATGCTTTGGTGTTTGTTTTTAAGGCCGTTAAGAGGTTATTCAGGAAAGGATTAGATCGAGTCACTGAAATACTCAAGGCATTCAAGCAAATGGTTCCTTTACTAACATAAAAAGGATATACTTCTCAAGCTCTGTTGCAAGGCTATGCTGTGGACACAATATCCTGTTCTCCTTCAAAGATGTACTAGGTGACCCCTGGTAGAAGATGGGGAGTGGGAGAGGTTCTTTTTAGATCTAAAAAACCAATGAGATATAGGGAGAGTGATCCTTATCTATTCTTCAGCTGTCCCTGTCATTAGATGATCAATGACTCAAAGGCCTGAGGGTATTTCCCTGGGGATGTCCCCTTACTAGCTCCTACTAAAAAAGCCGTGTTTGTGGTCTAATGCCCTTTGGAGCCTCACTCTTAACTTCTGGCCTACCACATAGATGATTGTTAAATTTCATTACCCAAGGCAGTTTATGACAAAATCTCTCTCTAATCCTGCATTGAAGTCACAAAGGTAAACTTTGTCTCTGTATCTCGATGACCTACAAGCATCTAGGTTCTAGGTTCTACTGATGTAGCTAGAATCAGGAAGATCTGGGTCCAAATCCAGCCCCACAGACTTTCTAGCTATGATCCTGAGCATCACTTAACCTGCACCTGCCTCAGTTTCCTCATCTGTAAAACAAAGAATTTAAAATAGCACCTACCCCCAGGACTGTTGTGAGAATCAAATGAGATAATGTTAGTAAAGAGCAATCTAAACCTTAAAGTGCTATATAAATGCTAGCTATTACTCCTATGACTACTAATACAATTATTATTACTTCAAAGAGTAAATATATTTCCCAGAATAATAATTTATTCCTAGGGTGACTTAGAGTAAGTACATTTCACAGAATACTAATTTATTCCCAGGGTGATTTAGACCAGGGGTACCTTTCTCCTGATTACTTGTTCTATGGCATTCAGAGCTAGTCCTATATGTGGATAATGTAATTTCAGTTCCACTGGAAGGCCCCGCTTACCTTCAACTATCTCCCCTCCTAACATACTATAGTGCTTGCTTTCTTTGCTGCATTGCCTCAGTATGTATACAATTAAACTGAACATAGACTATTGGATTTATCTATCAGATTAGCAAGGTTGAAGATCTTGAGGACATTCTTGTTCCCTGTGAACTGGAATCTGTTTCCTCCCACCCATTGTTTCTCATTCTACCCTCTTAAAGGAGGACCAAATAATACTGTCACACACTGCCCGATCATTTAATTCAACCTTATATCTTACTACTTGTTCAGTTATTTCAATTGTGTTTGACTCTCTGTGATCCCATTTGGGATTTTCTTGACAAAGATACTGGAGTGATTTGCCATTCCTTTTCAGCTCATTTTGCTGATGAAGAAACTGAGGCAAATATAAATAAATGACTTGCCTGGAGTCACACAGCTAGTAAGTATCTGAAACTGGATTTTAATTCAGATCTTCCTGACTCTATCTACTGCACCACCTAGCTGGCCCATATTTTACCACACAGAGTAGCAATCCCAACGGTGGGATTGCTATCATCCCTATCACCAACAATACCAACCAGCCAACTAGCACTGAAGCCAGGCAAACCAGCCTTGAATGCTCCAATGTGCCCAGAGGGAAGTTATGGGGAAAGAACACGGGATAAGTAAGACAATCTATAGCAATTGCCTTGATAACAATTTCCCCTTGGACTCTAATACAGATAGTCCAAGGTCTTACATCTAAGAGTTCCAATCCTGGAACAGAAATTCCAGCCTGCCAGCCCTGCCTCTAGTCTGGTCCCATAAAGCTCATGGGAACTGGGAGGAACAATACCTGTGGAAATTTTGACAACAGACTCTGCAGGTATACTAGCTCCAGGCTCCTCAGCAAACATAGGTAATGAAAAGCCTGACGAGAAAGTTCTTGACACACAAGTCTTCATCCAAAGTCAGGAATGGTTATAATTTTATTAATGGAAATGATAATACATGGAATTATAGGCTGCTCTATCATGGCATCCTAAGGAACAATGGGCCTTTCCACATGCCCTGAAGATGAACCCTTCTACATGTATGTCAAGGTAATATTCACAGTATCAACAGCAACTATGAATATGCCAGCATGGCTCTGAATCACAAAATATAACAGACTCTCCATATAGAAGACAGAAGCAAAACATTTATTCAGATGCCAAAAAGTCACATCCCAACACCAGAAAACCAAATCCATCATAGCAACAAGGAAGTTAATATATCTTATCAGTGCAAGAAGCAACACTGTCCCAAAGCCTTCCCCGACTTGGGCCTTCCCACAAACACAAGTCTAGCTGTCTCCTTGCCTGCATTCTCTCCTCCCTCCATTCTAAATGCTCTGACTCCCACCTTCCTCTGGGCTCTGCTTCACTCATTCAGCAAACTCCTCCCACCACAGCTCCATGTGATTACATTCTGCCTATTAAGGGGCAGGGAAGATCTTCAAATTCCCATTACCATTACAGTATAATTTCCCTTTACATGGGACATTGTGCTTCTCTGTTTGTATCCAAAAGGTATAGTCTTAGCACTGTATTTTGCACATAGTAAGAATTCGATAAATGAATTTTTATTTATTCATGTATTGACAGCAAAAATGTCTGATGTGTAGAGAAAGTACCTAATTATTAGAAAGCGCAAATACCAGCAGGAGAAAGGTTTTGAAAGGGAATTTTAGGAGTACAAGAGACAAATGTTATCTATTTCTTCATTTTACCTAGGACAAGACATGGTGGTTCTGTGTATTTTACAAATTCTCCTAACAACTGTCTCTGCCTTCAATGAAAGAATGGGCTGCCAGAAATGAGTGGAACCATCTAATTCTCACAGATGTGAGGAACAATGTGAAAGGCACAGATAATTACTACTTTATCTGCCCAATTCTAGTACCCATGGCTTGGAGACTGGGCTGGTATCATGGAGGCCAAGGAGAAGAGTGAAGAAAGCACTGCATTTGAAAGCTGAAAGTCTACATTTAAATCCTGCCTTTGATCCTCATTATCTGTGAGACTTTGGGTAAGCCACCTCATTTTTCTAAGATTAATTTTCCTCATCTGTAGAATGAAGGGTCTGGAGTTAGATGATCTCTGAAGTTCCACATAGCTCTAATAGTATGAAAACTATGGACTATTCAAAATCTCATGGCATCCCATCCAGGTTGCCTAAGCACTCAATTGTACATTCCTGTGGTTGATCTACTCCAAAACTCCCCTGTGCATTTGTGAGGCATAGACCTGGCAATTTAGGGTTTTGATTTTGGGGACAATGATTCAGTCTTAAAGCACAGAATGAATTCAGTTCTAAGAGAAAGGGACTGGAGGTAGAAGGGTAGAGGAAAGCCTCTTTTATTCCTAGACTTGGGGAACCATACCTTCCTGGCAAAGAAAAGAATCATCACATTAATGAAGTTTTGCCATTTGGTAAAATACATACTCTTGAAAATACATTTTAAAAGACTTTATTATATGCATTCAACCTAATCTCTGCTTCACTATAAAAAAGCAATGACGGGGTTAAATGGAATTGTATAGCATTGCTCCTATGATGTCTAAATAAACCTAATTAAAATATTTAGTGGATAGCCTATATTGTAGCTCATCAAAACAGTTTCCCAGACTCTATGAATTAGGCAGTCATTTTGCCTAAGGTGAATGCTGCCATCTAGCAAGCAGCACAGGTGGTCTCCAAGTGATTCAAGTTTCCAGAGAAGAAGAAAAACACTTCACAATTCTCGGTATGGATAGTGATTTCCAATTATGTTCTGTACTCAACCTCTCTTCTGCACTGATTTTTTAAAAATTCCAGTACACTATCACACCAGCTGGCCTCCCCTCCTGGAAACCCACAACTGTCATAGTCAGGAGCAGAAAGAGTGAAATTTCCTGGAGGCACACTTCAAAAATGCCAGAATTCCACATTCCATTTAGAACCTTGGGATGGATTAACTCTTTAGTTTCTGCTGCTGCCTAATTACTGACAACTGGGCAATCTGCCTTCCACCAAAATGCTACTCAATTCAGTTGGGTTCAACATGAATTAATTGAGTATTTATCAGAAAATAATCTTGTGAACTTTGAAAGGTCAGAAGATTTTGGGCTTCCAATGAACATCCTAGCAGTGTCTCTAGAACATGAGTGACAGATATCAGTCTGTATTGAGTCAAGGACAAAATAGATGTATTGAGGAAAGGCAGCTTTGGGACTCTACAATTAATGGAGGGAAGGGAACGAATGAAGAGAGATTGGGAAAGACTTCCTCCAGAAGGTGAGATGTTAGCTGGGACTTGAGGGAAGCTAGAGAAGCCAAGAGGCAGAGATGAAGAGATAGAACATTCCAAGCATAGAGGATAGCCTAAGAAAATATCCAGAGCTGAGAGGTAGAATGCATTGTTCATGGAACAGCAAGGAAGCCAATGACACTTGATGGGTGATTGATGGCACTACATGGTAGGTGTTAAGGTATAAGAACACTGGAAAGGTTTAGGGGAGAATTAGGTTATGAAGGGCTTTAAATACAAAATAAAGGCTTTTGTATATGATCCTTGAGGTGATAGGAAGTCACTGGAATTTATTGCGTATGGGGGTGACATAATCTGACCATTGCCTTATAAAAATCATTTTGGTGGCTGAATGGAAGATGGATTGGAGAGGGGAAAGATTTGTGGCAGACTATCAACCAGCAGACTATTTCAGTAATCCAGACATAAGGAGATGAAGGCCTATACCAGGGTAATGGCAGTATAAGGGGAGAGAAGGGGGGTATATTTAGGAGATATTACAAAGATAAAACCAGCAGTCCTTGACAACATATTGGATAAGGGAAGTGGGAATAGGGTAGATGAGAGATGATGAGAAGATGGTACCCTTAACAGTAATAAAGAAGTTAGGAAGGGGGAAGGGTCTAGGGGAAAAGATGAGTTCAGTTTGGGACATATGGAGTTCATGATGTCTAGTGGACATCCAGTTTGAGATGTCAGAAAGGCAGTTTTGATGAAACTGGAGGTCAGCAGAGAACTGGATAAGTGGATTTGAGAATCATCAGCAGAGAGATGGTAGTTAAATACATACAAATTAATGAGATCACCAAGTGATGTATAGAGTAAAAAGAGAAGAGGGCCTAGGATAGAGCCCAACTGGACCCCTATAATTAGTAGACATGACCTGGATGTGATCCAACAAAAGAGAACAAGAAGGAGTAGTCATATATGTAGGAGGAGAACCAGAAAAGAATGGTGTCCCAAAAGACTAAAGAGAAAAGCATATCAGGGAGAAGAGTGATTGACAGGTCAAAGGCTGCAGAGAGGTCAAGAAAGAAAAGGATGAGGAAAAAGTCAGATTCAGCAGTATAAATTCATGATGCCTAATCTTAGCTGGGCCCTCAGTGCCATCCAGCAAATCTTCTACTGTGTTCTAAACATCCCATCTCATTTCCAAAGAGACTTTTTCTTCGTAGTTAATCCTTCAACCACACCCTTACATCCCACACTTAACATCAAATTGCTTAATTTATTACTTGAGTATATCAAGACCATTCTATGGGCTTCCTCCATTAGCCCTCCTCCATTTACCAAAACCTTTCAGCAGCATCACCCACTCTCTCCTCCTTCCTTCATGTCTCAAAAGAAGAGTTATTCCTGCTCCTTCTTATCCACATATGCTTTGATACCAATTTCTTCCATCTCCTTCAGAACCTTGCTCCAATAATATCCCCTGATGATGCTATTACTTCTATTGTTATTATTATTATAAGCAGTACTTATATATTATATAACATACATTATGTATTATAAGCAGTATTTACATATTATTATAAGCAGCACTAATATAGGAAGCATTGTGGGATCAGGGATCAACCACAGTCACTTGCAGGTATAAATAAAATAAGAAAATTTAATAAAACTTTGGGGCAGCTATGTGGTGTGGTGGAAAGAGAGCTGGCCCAGGAGTCAGAAGGACCTGAGTTCAAATCTGGCCTCAGACACTTAATAGCTGTGGGACCCTGGGCAAGTCATTTAACTCTGCCTCAGTTTCCTCATCAGCAAAATAAGCTGGAAAAAGGAAATGGCAAACTACTCTAGTATCTTTGCCAAGAAAACTCCAAATGGGGTCATGAAGAGTCAGACATGATTAAAAAACGACTGAACAACAAAAATAAAATTTTGCCATTAAAATATTCTGTCTTTCATATCTCTAAAAATAATAGATAAAAATGTATTGTAAGCTCCATAAATGTAAGACTGTTTATTATATTTCTAAATTCATGAGAAAAACTAAACTTTGGTGGCTTACCCAAAGCTTACCAAGTTCATTTTGGAACTGAAATGAAAATTCAAAATTTTAGATTCCATTCCTGGGCTCCCATTTTTGCTGTAAGATTCCTTTGTAAATGCCAGTTTAAAAAAATTAACAACTTAACAAAGTTAATAAAGCCAATGAAGAGACACAATGTAATAACAAAACCTCAAGTCCATAAAATAGCCAGTAAATGCTTTTGAAAAGGCCTATGGACAACAACAAAAGTGTCTTTTATTTTTTTTTTCTTTTTGGAGGGGGAGGGCAGGGCAATTGGGGTTAAGTGACTTGTACAAGGTCACATAGCTAGCTTTGTGTTAAGTGTCTGAGGTCACATTTGAACTCAGATCCTCCTGACTCCAGGGCTAGTGCTCTATTCACTGCACCACCTAGCTGCCCCTAAACAAAAGTGTCTTAATATAGAATTGGAATCCTCTTAACATAATGGTTGATCAAAAGTATTTCTTACAGAATATATATACATACACACATATGCATATTCTGCAGGGGATAATAGCGCTATCAGATTTTTTAATTAGTCACTTTTGAAAGGGCAGATATATACTTATTGATTAGAGTATTATAATTCTGCCTTTCGCCAAAAAATCTAAGAAATATTCATATACACTCAGTTCTCAATTGTCTTCAGTAGTGGCCACACTTAAGGATAAGTTAAGTGGGAAGCTTGTGATTTAACGCACTTCAGAGGTTGCCTGCCCCCTCAAATATACCTGACTCCTCCTCCAGCTCACTCTAGAGCCAGACTTCCTCTATTACATCTTCTCCTTTGGATTAAGGTACTGAAGTCTCCAATAACACGCAAATGTTCACTTGGGAAGAGTACATATTAACCAATTAGGCAGATTGGTTATTAGCCAAATTTGCTATTCACTTAGCTGGGGAGGACTTGAGGGAATGAAGCACATAGAAGCTTGAGAGGAGGAAGGATAAAGCAGGGAGAATAGACTATAGAGGGAGAAAAATTGGAAAAAGATCAGTCTGGAGAGTAAATCTCTGTCAGGAGACTATAGGCTCAGGGCCAGCATATGATTATTGTGCCTCTTTGGGGAAGGGAGGAGAGCATCAAAGACAAAATGTCTACTTGACAGTTTTGTCAAGAACCTTTACATTAATGGAATTCACATTAATGGGGTTTCAGATAAACCAAAAACAGGGGTTTTAATTAAAAAATAATAATAGCTGGGGCGGCTAGGTGGCGCAGTGAGTAGAGCGCCGGCCCTGGAGTCAGAAGGACCTGAGTTCGGATCCAGCCTCAGACACTTAACACACACAAACAAAAACCTAGCCGTGTAACCTTGGGCAAGTTACTTAACCCCAATTGCCCTCCAAAAAGAAAAAAAATAATAATAGCTAATAAAGCTAGAATTCACAGTGTTCTTTAAGGGTTATATAGTGCTTTCTCTCATTGTATCCTAATAGCGACTCTGAAATATCCCTATTTTACAGATGAGGAAAATGAGGTTGAAAGAGTTTAAGTGAGTTGCCCAAGGCCACAAAGTTAGTAAGTGACTGAGGTCAGATTTGAACTCAGGTATTCCTGATGCCAGGTCCCTTGATCTATCTAGTCACTACCTAATTGCATTTCCATTTGCCTATGAAATAGATTTTTGAATTTATATCTGTATATGGGTATGTCTGATGCTCTGGGAATTCATTTCAGATAAAATAACTGTGGAGACCCTACTCTAAAGGAACTAGAAAGCTAACCACTCTTCCCATCCTTATAGTCATGCAAACTTACTCCATGCTGGGAATTTTATGACTCTCCCTTGGACTGTTATGTGTTTACCTCTTTGATAGCCTCTTTGGAGAAGGGAAAGTGGATAAAAGTTTGGGTTCCAAAGGGCTACTCAGCAAGGGAACAAAGAAGAGAGAATTTCAATATTAACAGAACTACTGGTAAACCCATTAAGTGTTAACTCTCTGTAGTAAATGCTCAAGATGACATCAGAATAAATATTTGAGCAGAATAGTTGACATTAATATATTTAAAATTGAGATATGCTGCTGAAAAGCAAAAATTTGGATAATCTATTCAAGAAAATAAATTAAGAATTTAATACTTAAAGTGTAAGTGGGAAAAATTTAACAAGCAACACCCCACCCCCAAACATAGATGATATTACTTTTTAAAACTAAATCACTATGTGTCTCCACCAGGGATCCTCATGTGTGGGTTAATAATCTTGTTTCTATCTGAGTTTAACACTGCTGATCTGTATTTCCCAATGCATTTTACTCTTCTCCCTACTCCAATTTTTTTCTAAAGAGGAAAAATGAGTTTAGTAAAATTAACCAACATATTGAAAATAATCTAACATTATATGCAGTGTTGCTATATGGAACCTATATGCAGTGGCCCTGTAGTCCTCCACCTCTGCAACAAAGCAGAGAGAATTATGTTTGCATATCTCTTCTTGGGAGACAAAACTGATCATCATAATTATTTAGCATTTCCATTTTTATCTTTGTTATCGTTCTTTACATTTATATAAATGGTAGTCATTTGGTCTGTTGTTTTCCTAGTTCTGCTTACTTCACTTTCCATAGTTCACATAAGACTTCTGATGATTCGTTGTATACATTATATTTATCACTAATCACTAATTTATCACTAGTTTGCCACCACATATATGTACCACAATTTGCTTTGCCACTCCCCATTCAATGAGCATCTATTTTGTTTTGAAACTCTTTTCTACTATAAGAAATGCTCCTATAAATACTTTGGTGTATATAGGGTCCCTCTTTTTGTCATTGATGTTCTCAGAATATATGCCTAGCAGCAAAATCTCTGGGTCAAAAGGCACATGTATATAATTGTCATCTGGGTTGAAAAATGCCTGGGGACATTGCTACTATTTAGGTGTGATCTCAGATTGGTGGAGAGAATAGTTACTGACTGTGCCAACATGAGGATGGAACTAGAAGGAGAGATTTGGAGAGAATAGACAATCTTCATTCCTATTACTTCAAGAGAAGACATATATAGTTCCAACCTCTCTTCTGGAAGAGAACTCTGGAGAAAGGTGGGGAAGAGGGGAAGACTTTATGAAGAGATAGACATGTAGAGAAGCAAATGTTTCTGGTTAGAGCCCTGATTCCCAGTTTTCCCTTTCCCTTGAAATGATCAGGAAAGTGACTTGAACTTTCAAATAACTGTGCCTCTCAACCATCAATATTATCTTTTCTCTTGCTCCTAGCTAGGCAGGAATCAAGGTCTTCCTTAGAGAGAGGTACATAAGATCCTAAAGATATCTATCCATACCTTCCCGTGATCTACATCTAGACAACCCATAAGGACTCACACCTGGATTAAATAATCTGCATAACCTGCATATCCTAAACAAGTATTGATGAAATTTAGTTGGATATAACTCATAGCTAAAATATGCCAATGCAAAGAAATAGCTTATTGAAAGGGAATAGATTAGATAAAAGGGGCAGTAGAGTAGCATCATATATCATGAAGATATATTAATGAGAAAATCTATGAGTTGAATAGGGAACTGTGATGGAGAACACTTTTTGCTGAAGGAACAATAAAGACAAAGACAGAAGCAATATTGTGACAGGTCCATGCTATATCCAGAAGCAGGAAATAGATAAGGCATTTGTGAAACAACTTACAAATCTGGTACAGAGGTATATTATATCACTAATATAGTAGTGATGGGAAGCTTCAATTGTTTTGAAAGCTTTTGCTTTCTACTACAAGTGGTGCAGCTGATTATTTATTAGCTTTTAGGAAAATTTAATCCTTCAAAAAGGAAAAAGGAAAAAACAAGAGAGGAACTGTTACTCTGGTGCTGATTATGATTAATAAGAAAGGTTGGTTGTTGAAGAAGCAATGAAGAAAATATTGGAAGGAAGTAACCAGACCATCTGATCCTTGAAGGGAAAGAAAGAGGGGTATATGGTCTGATGTAAATCCTTGATTATGAAATAAAGAAATTCAAAAAGTTTATAGACAGGCTAATTCCCAATGACTTAAGATTTCACAAAGGAATCAATTTAAGAGTGACAGTATGCTTCTAAGAAAAAAAGCTCTGATAACATAAATACAAATTACTCTGAAGAGGAAGAAAAGTGTAAGTTCTCGGGGTGGCTAGGTGGCACAGTGAGTAAGAGTGCAGGCCTCGGAGTTGGGATGACCCGGGATCGAATCCAGCCTCAGAAAATGAGCCCCCACACATAGATAATGACTGGCCATGTAACCCTGGGCAAGTTACTTAACCCCAATTGCTTTAAAAAAAAAAAAAGAAAAGCGTAAGTTCTCTAAATATTCTCTTAAACATTAATACATTATATGAATGGGAGTTATGATTATTATGTACAGAGAATTCATATATCCACTTAAATTTTTTAAATGTACTAAAGGAAGCAAGGGTAGGTAACTGAAAATGAGTAGCAACAACAAAATGTGGCAAAGGCTTATAAGAAAAGAGTCAAGAATGCTAGATCCCAGAGTGAGCTAAGGCTAATGATGAATATTAATGACCATAAAAAGATTTGTGATTGTTTGTTTTTTAGCTATTTTGGGGGCAGGAAGAAAATCAAAGAAGGGACAAGACCATTGCTCAAGTTAATGGGATGAGGACAGCAATGATAGAGAGAAGGCAGAATGAATTATTTTGCTTCTGCTTTCTCTACCAAAGAGAATGAGTATCAGATTGGGAAACAGAACAAAGAACAGTGCCCAAAGAATAATGATTAATGGCTTGATGTTAGCTTAGAGTGAGGTCTGGAGTGGAACACTCTGGGGCACTGTCCTTGGCCATTTTAGTTCAACATTTTTACCAATATCTTGCATAAAGAAATGAATGGCATGTTACGAATTATGCTGATGACATGAAGTTATTCAGGATAGTGAGCATAATGGATGACAGAATTAGGATCTGAAAAGATCTTGATAAGCCAGAAAAATAAAATAAGATGAAATTTAATGAGGATGAATTGAAAATCTTTCATTTGGGTTGAAAAAAATCTATTATAGAAGTAAATACAAAATAAAGCAGTCATAGTTCATAAGGAAAAAAACCTGAGGGGTTAGTAAACTATAAACTCAATCTGAATCAATAGTGTGATGTGACAACAAAAAAAAGTTATTGTGGTCCTGGGTTGCATTTATAGAGGCTCTTTTTGTGGTGATGGTCAATTACTGTGACAATGAATTTGAATCTAGAGTGTTTCCTCCTAACTCTCCCACATATTAATATAAATAGTACCCTAAGATGATATTTCTCAGAGTAGCTATTATGAGAAAATTCTGAAAGAACTAGAGTAGTCCTCCTGCTCTTTCAGGATTTCCTTATTTCCAAAGGAACAGGGACACTTCTAGACTTAGTCTCCCCTTCCCCACCCTGAATAATGAGCAGTTTGGTCCAGATAAACTGGGCTTAGTGTTATTTTTTTGGTACAATGGTGATGTGAACTATAAAGACCCATTAGTTATGACTGAAAAAGATTAAGATTAAGATGACCTTACAATTAGAAAGATGTTTTTTATTCAAAGGAGCAAGTTATCTATAGGAACTTTAAGTGAAAATACTTAATACATATAAAGAAAACATTTTTATTGCATTTGTAACTTGAGTCAGAGAAGTATGAAGCATTAATTTGAGGCAGGATAGCATCCATTTTTCTCCACTTGAACTCCCACCCAGAAACTTGGGAAAATTTCACAGAATAAGGGAAGTCTTTTTTTTATATATTTATATAGTATGTTATTTTAAAATTTTGATTGCTTTTTAAAAATTATACAAACAAATTCAATTCAGTTAAGATTAGAAAGGAAGGGGGGGCTAGGTGGTGGAGTGAATAGAGCACTGGCCCTGGAGTCAGGAGGGCCTGAGTTCAAATCTGGCCTCAGAAACTTAATACAAAAATTAGCCATATGACCTTGGGCAAGTCACTTAACCCCAATTGCTCCTCCACAAAGCAAAAAAAAAAAAAAAAAAGAAGACTAGAAAGGAAAGACAGCTAGCTGGCACAGTAAATAGAGCACCAGCCCTGAAGTCAGGAGTATCTGAGTTCAAATCCAGCCTCAGACAGTTACTGTCTATGTGACCTTGGGCAAGTCACTTAATTCCAATTGCCCTGCCCTCCTACCTCCAAAAAGAAAAAAAAAAGATTAGAAAGGAAACAATTAAGTGAGGGGAAAGTCTTTGCTGCATGTTTCTCTGATAAAAGTCTTATTTCCAGGATTAAAAATGAATGGACTCAAATTTATATAAATAAGGGCCATTTTCCCATTATAAATGTTCCAAGAATATAAATATGCAGTTCTCAAGAGATGAAATCTAGGCTATACACAGCCCTATGAAAAGATATGCCAAATTCCTAATATTTAGAGAAACGCAAATTAAAGCAACTTTGAGGTTCCTCCTTACATCAATTAGAATGCCAAAGATGACCAAAAACAGGGCTCTTTACCCAGTTACATTGTTTCTAGATTTGTGTCCAAAGAGATCAAAGAAAGAGAAAAGGATCCTACATACGCAAAAACATTTACAGCAGCTCTTCATGTGGTGACAAAATAAAGTACCAGAAAGCTAAGAGACGCTCATCAAATGGGTAATGGCTAGCAAATTTTTTCTCAGTGACTTAAAAGGTTATATTTTTTTGGAAGAGACTTTAAATTTTATTTATTTGTTTGTTTTTAGGTTTCAACATTCACTTCTCTAAGATTTTGAGTTCTAAATTTTCTCCCCCTCCCCCTTTCTCCCCAAGACAGCATGAAATCTGATATAGGCTATACATGTATAATCATATTAAACATATTTCCACATTAGTTATGTTGTAAAGAGAATTAGAATCAAAGGGGAAAACCACAAGAAAGAAGGAACAAAACAAAAAAAAAAGAGAGAAAGAAAGCAGTATGCTTTGATCTCCATTCAGACTCACTCCATAGTTCTTTCTTTGGATGTGGATAGCATTCTCCATCAAAAGATTTAGAACCTTGTATTGCTGAGAAGAGTTAAGTCTATCAAAGTTGGTCATCACACAATGTTCCTTTTACTGTGTACAATGTTCTCCTAGTTCTGCTCTCTTCAATCAACATCAGTTCATGAAAGTCTTTCCAGGTTTTTCTGAAGTCCACCTGCTCATCATTTTCGTGGAATAGTATTATTCCATTACATTAATATACCACAACTTGTTCAGCCATTCCCAATTGATGGGCATTTCCTCAGTTTCTAATTCTTGGCTACCACAAAAAGAGCTGCTACAAATATCCCTTTACACGTGGGTCTTTGTCCCTTTTCTATGATGTCCCTGGTATACAGACCTAGAAGCAGTATTATTGGTCAAAGGGTATCCACAGTTTTGTAGCCCTTTGGGCAGAATCAGAAAATTCTAAAGTTTAGGGGGGTGGAGCCAAGATGGCAAAGTAGAAACAGCACTTCCAAGGCACTCCAGCCCCTGCCACTTCCAAACCATGTAAAAGGTGGACACTGAACAACTTCTGGAGCTCCAGTGCCCACAGAACAACAGAGAGAAGCTAACCTCCCACTGAGGGCAGCCTGGCAGGGAACAGCCAGCGCAGCTCGCTGGGAGCCAACAGCACAGAGCTCTGAGAGCCAAGCCCAGGCCCGGTGAGTCATGGTTTTAGCCCCAGGGCATCCAGGCCAGCAGCTGGCTGGGCCAGCAGCTGGCTGGAGGGACCCCAGAACACCAGCAGCTGTGGCAATTCCAGAATTATCAACACAGATATACCTAGGACAAAGTGAGAGGTTAGTGCCCTATGGACTTTGGGACCAGTATTTGGGGAACACGTCGGGTTCTTCCCCTGGGGATGAGAAGCAGCTGAGGAGACATGGCACAGACACCATTTTGCAGCTTCAATGGCAGCTTCAGCTTCTGGCCTGCGAACTGTAGGGAGATCTAGCGATCAGGTTTGGGGGGTAATCGCTCTTGCTTTAACCTCCCTGGATCTGGATTGCAGTCTGGGGTGGAGGTCTGGGGTGTGTGTCCAGCTTGCCAGAGTGTGTGGGGGCTTCAGGGAGGGCACCCAACTAATACCTCCGGAAGTTGTGAAGACCCCAACATTTGGGATGGAAGCTCCCCTGTCTGGTGGCAGAGTCCTACTGTGGCAACAAGCCCAAAAGTCAAGTAATTAAGCGGCAACATGCCTAGGCAAAGGAAACAAAATAAACAGAAAAATGCAACATTAGACTCCTATTTTGGGGGCAAAGAGGATGGAAGCATGGAACAGGAGGAGAACTGTGAGGTCAGAAATCCTGCACCAAAAGCCCCAAATGAAAATATGAGTGGGTTACAAGCCATAGAGGACCTTAAGAAGGATTTTAAAAACCAAATAAGAGAAGTGAAGGAAAAATTGGGAAGAGAAATGAGAAGGATGCAGGAAAAGTATGAAATGAGAGTTAACAGCCTGACTGAGGAAAACAACACCTTAAGAAATAGACTAGAGGGGCGGTTAGGTGGCGCAGTGAGTAGAGCACTGGCCCTGGAGTCAGAAGGACCTGAGTTCGGATCCGGCCTCAGACACTTAACCCACACAAACAAAAAAAAACCTAGCCGTGTGACCTTGGGCAAGTTACTTAACCCCAATTGCCCTAAAAGGGGCAGCTAGGTGGCGCAGTGAGTAAGAGTGCTGGCCTTGGAGCTGGGATGACCCGAGATCAAATCCAGCCTCAGAAAATGAGCACCCACACATAAATAATGACTAGCTGTGTAACCTTGAGCAAGTTACTTAACCCCAATTGCTTAATAAAAAAAAAAAGAAAGAAATAGACTAACTCAAATGGCAAAGGAGGCTCAAAAAGGCAATGAGGAGAAGAATGCCTTAAAAAGCCAAATTTGCCAGATGGAAAAAGAATCTCAAAAGCTCACTGAGGAGATTCATCCCTTCAGAGTCAGACTGGAGCAAATGGAAGCTAGTGACTTTATGAGAAAGCAAGATGCTGTTAAACAGATCCAAACAAATGAAAGAATAGAAGGCAATGTGAAATATCTCATGGGAATATCACTGAACTGGAAAATAGATCCAGGAGAGAAAATTTAAAAATTATTGGACCACCTGAAAGCCATGATCAAAGAAAGAACCTAGAAATCATCCTTCAAGAAATTCTCAAGGAAAATTGCCCTGATGTTTTAGACCCAGAGGGAGAAATAGAGGTTGAAAGAATCCAGAGATCACCTCCTGAAAAAGATCCTAAAAAGAAAACTCCTAGGAATATTATAGCCAGGTTCCAGAATTCCCAGATCAAGGAGAAAATATTCCAAGCAGCCAGGAAGAAACAATTCCAATATTGTGGAAACACAATCAGAATAGCACAGGACCTGGCAGCTTCTACACTGAGGGATCAAAGGGTATGGAATATGATATTCCAGAGATCAAAAGAGCTGGGATTGAAACCAAGAAACACCTACCCAGCAAAACTGAGTATCTTGTTTCAGGGGAAAATATGGTCATTCAGTGGAATAGAGGACTTTCAAGCATTATTGAGGAAAAAACCAGAGTTGAATAGAAAACTTGACATTCAGACACAAAAAGCAAGAGATGCTTGAGAAGGTAATCAGGGAAAAGAAATCAAAAGGAACTTATCAAAGTTGAACTATTTACATTCCTACATGGAAAAACAATAACCGTGACTGATGAAACCTTTCTCAGTATGAAAATAACTGAAGAAGGATATATGGGCATATGAATACATATGTGAATGTGTGTATATATGTTTACAGGTATACATTGATAGAGGGCATAGGTTGAATTTGTTGGGAAGGGATGATACTTAAGGGGTGAAATTTTGAGGTGAGAGAGGAAAGTGGCAAGAGGAGATGGGGAGAGACAGGGTAAGGTAAACTATCCCATGTAGAAGAGTCAAGGGGAAGTGGTTGCAGGGGAGGGGAAGAACAGGAAGGCAAAAAGGCAAAACCATATTCTCATTGAATTTGGCTCAGGGAGAGAATGACATACATACTAAATGTGATATCTCACCCTGCAGAAGAGTAGGAGGAAGGGGGATGAGAGGGGGGATGATGGAGGGGAGGGCATTCTGGGGGGAGGGGAAGTTGGAAGTACCCACTTTCGAAGAGGGACAGGATCAAAGTAGGGAATGGACCAGGTGGGGGGTGGGATGGGTTGGAGGGAAATATAAGCAGTCTTTTACAATATATCTACTATGGTAATGTTTTGAATAGCTATATATGTACAACACATACTGAATTGCTTATCTTCCCAAAAGGAGTGGGTGACAAGGGAGGAAGGGAATGGATCTGAAATTTGGAGTTTTAAAATTAAATGTTTCAAATATATGTAAATACTATTATTAATACTATTTTGCATGTAATTGAGAGATAAGATGTGCAGGCATTGGGGCACAGAGATTCACCTTGCCCTAATGGTAAAGTTGAAGGGGGTATGGGAGAAGATATGGGAGAGAGCAGATGGGATGAGGGGATATCCTGTGGGACTGCTATTCTGGGGTGGTGAGTAGGGGGAAAATGGGGAAAAAATTGTAACTCAAAATCTGGCTGAAATGAATGATGTAAACCAGAAGTTAATAAAGCATTTGTTTAGTTGAAAACAAAGAAATCCATGCAATAAGTTTCATTAAACATGGTTTACTCTACAAGGATGAAAAAAAAAATTCTAAACTTTAAAGGATCCTCAGTAGGTGGACTTGAAAAAAAACATTGTTATGTAGCATACTTGGCAAGTGGTTGAAGGAACTCTGATTTCGTCTCTCCAATATCTTTTATCTTCTCTTTCTACCCCCTGCCCTTTATTCAGTCTCTTGTAGTCTTTTTACTGGAATATTGTAATAGCCTCCTGACATACCTGCTTCGGGTTCATACTTTTTCCAATCCTTCCTTCAATCCGTTTCCTGAAAATTCTTCCTAATGCATCACTCTTTTTTTCTGGAGGGCAATTGGGGTTAAGTGACTTGCCCAGGGTCACACAGCTAGTTTTTTTGTGTTAAGTGTCTGGGGCCACATTTGAACTCAGGTCCTCCTGACTCCAGGACCACTGATCTATTCACTGTGCCACCTAGCTACCCCCCTAATGCATCATTCTTATCAGCTAAGCTTCCCTCCAAAATATTAGTAGCTGCTTATTGTCTAGTTAATAAAGTAAAAATAGATTCTGTCAAAGGGGGAAAATGAGCCAACATATAAAAAGATAAACATAAATAAAACAATAACAGGGTGATTTTATTCCATTCTCAGTTTTGGACAAATCTAACAGAAAAATGAGAGGAAAATATAGAAATGAACAAATTACTGTAGAAAGAGCTAAAAGATTTATGATGTCTTTCAATGGAACTACTAACGAATATAAATATTTTGCAGTACTATATGTAGGTTTTACCCCCGAAAAAGACTAGGTACTAGGTCAAAGAGATTTTGAAAATAAATACAAAAAGGAAAAATAGTAAACATATTAATGCTATATCACAATACCATCTAGACCATAGCACACTAAAAATAATCATCACTTCAAAGAGAATAATCAAGAACCAGAGACCTCAATAGAGAGTTGACAACAAAATCCTAAATAATGAATGGGTCAAAAAAACAAATCATAGAAATAATAATTATATGAAAGAAATGATAATACTACAACAACATACCCAAAATTTTCTGGGATGCAATTAAGGTAGTTTTCAAGGAAGAGATTATATCCCTAAAATCATGCATTAACAAAAAATAAAAAAGAGAGAGGATTGGTGAACTGAATATGCATTTCAAAAATTAGAAAGCCAACAAATCAATAAATGAAAAATAAGCACAAAAGAGGAGCTATTGAAAATTATAGGAGAAATTAGAAACCACAAAATATATAAATGATTTTTAAAATTTCAAAATTTTTTTCTTTGAAAAGACTAATAAAATTGATAAAGTGTCAGTGAACATGATTAAAAAGAAGGGAGCAGAAGATCAAATTAGCAAAGTAGCAAATGAATGAGGTAAAATCAAAACAAAATGAGAATATAAAGAATTATTGGAAAACATCTATGCACAGTTATATAACAAAACTGAGAATACAAAAGAAATAGAGGGATGCCTTCAGAAATATAAAATACCCAGACTAATTGAAAACCAAATAGAACTTGTAAATATTTTAATTTTGGAAAAAAGAAATAGAACTAGCTGTAGAGGAACTACTAAAGAAAAAACTACTGGTTCTGATGGATCCACAGAAGAATTCTATCAAACTTTTGTTTTATTTTGGTTTGGTTTGGAGGAGGGAAACAAGGCAATCAGTATAAAACAACTTGCCCAAAGTACATAGCTAGTAAGTGTCAAGTGTCTGAGACTGAATTTGAACCCAAGTCCTCCTGAATTCAGGGCTGATGCTCTATTCATTGCACAACCACTGCCCCTATCAAACTTTTAAAGAACAACTAGAACTGATATTGCTATGGGAAGGATAAAGCAAAGAAAGAGAATAAAAGATCAATATCACTAAGGAGTATCAATTCAAAAATTTTAAATAAAATCCTGTTAAACCAACTATAACAACCTAGCCAAGAAATCATTAGTTATAATGACCAACTTGGCTTTATATCAAGAAGGATGATTCAGGGGCGGCTAGGTGGCGCAGTGAATAGAGCACCGGCCCTGGAATCAGAAGGACCTGAGTTCGGAGCCGGCCTCAGACACTTAATCCGCACAAACAAAAATCTAGCCGTGTAACCTTGGGCAAGTTACTTAACCCCAATTGCCCTAAAGGGGCGGCTAGGTGGCGCAGTGAGTAAGAGCGTCGGCCTCGGAGTTTGGATGACCCGAGATCAGATCCCGCCTCAGAAAATGAGCACCCACGCATAAATAATGACTAGCCGTGTAACCTTGAGCAAGTTACTTAACCCCAATTGCTTTAAAAAAAAAAAAAAAAAAGGATGATTCAACATTAGGAAAACAACGTAACTAATCGCATTAAAAACAAGGCATTCGAAACCACACAATTATTTTAAAATGCAGAAAATACATTTGACCAAGCACAACTCTCATTTATGACAAGAAAAAAAAAAGAACTCTATAAAAACCTATATCTATAGAGGAATGATTTTTTTAGAACCATAAAAAATGTCTTACACCAAAAGCAGGTACCATATGCACTGGGCATACATTAGAAGATTTCTTAATAAATACTGGAGTAAAGCAAGGATGCCCAATTTCCCATTATTTAATATAGCTCTGAAAATGTGCTAGAAATTAAAGGCACAAAGCTAGGAAAAGAGCAGATAAAACTATCTCTATTTGCTGATGACATAATGATTTACTTTAAAAATCCTCAAAAGAAATTAGCAAAGATACTAACTGAGATCATTAATGTCTTCAACAAAGTTGCAGGCTATAAAATAAACCTGTAAAATATCAACAGCATTTTAATATAACAAAGAAGCTATAATAAAAGGGCAATCATATTCAAAATAGTCACAAAATGTATAAAATATCTGGGGAGTGCTCTACCAAAGTACATTAAATATACTTGTATAGATTCAATTACAAAGTGCTCTTTGAAAAAAACGAGCTACTTAAATAGCTGAAGAAATATTTCATGCCCATGTCTGAGCTATGCCAGTATAATGCTACAAAAATTAATTTGCAGTTTTAATTCTATATAAATCAAACTATCCAAGGAATAGTTTCAAGAACTTGATAAAATAATAACAAAATTTATTTGGGAAAACAAAAGATCTAGAATATTTAGGACATGTTGAAAAAGAATTAGGAATGCTAGAGGAATAGTACTTCCAGATCTAAAACTGAATTATATTGTAGCAGCCATGCAAATAATTTGATATTAGGTAAAAAAAATAGAGAGTAGATCAAAGAAATAGACTAGACAAGGGAGAATATGAGAAATAATGGAACTCAATAACCCAGTGCTTGATAAACTAGAAAAAATATAGGATAGAATTCATATCTGATTAAAAACTGCTGGTAAAGCTGGAAAGCAATCTGATAGGAATTAAGAATAAACAAACATTTTACATTGTATTTCACAAAAGATTAAAAATTCTTATGTAATCTTATTAAGGATCATAATAAATATAGAAGAAAAGCAAATCATGCACCTTTCATAGTTATGGATAGGAGATATATATATATATATTAACCAAAAAGGAGATAGAGGTAATTACTAAAGATAAAATAGATAATTTTGATCCCACAAAACTGAAAAGCTTCTCCACAAATAAAACTAATGCATCAAAATTCAGAAAAGAAGAGATCAAATGAGAAAAGAGCCTTTCAAATTTCTCAGATAAGCATTTAGTATACAAGATCTATATAGACAACACATATATAGCATACACACATATGCATATATGGTATATAACATATATATGTCAGACATATATGTGTATATATGTATACATGTGTGTGAACAAAAGTATCCCACAAAAGTAAAGAGATCAAAAGATATGAACAAATAATTCTCAAAATAAGAATTGCAAACTATTAATAGAAATATGCAATAATGTTCCAAATCACTAATAATAAAAGAAATGAAGATCAAAATAATCCCAAGGTTTTGCCTCATACCCTGCAATTTGGCAAAGAGGACAAAAGATAGGAATGATCAATGTTGCAGGGACTGTAAGATAGGCATACTAATGCATTGATGAGCTATGAATCAGTACAACCATTTTAGAAAGCAATTTTGTAAATAAAGTAACTAAAACATCTGTACCCTTTGGCCCAGAGATTTCTACTATAAGGTTTATACCAAGGGGATCGCTGATAACAAGAAAGTCTCTATATGCTCTCAAAATATTTATAGTAGTATTTTTGTAGTGGTAGTAGTAGTAGTAGCAGCAGCAGCAGCAGCAGCAGCAAAGAACTCAGAACAAAGTAGATTCCCACCAACTGGGGAATGACTAAACCAATTGTGGTATATTGATGTAATGGAATATTACTGTGCTTAGAGAAATAATGACTATTATGAATACAGAGAAGCATGAAAAGGCATATATGAACTTATAAAGAATAAAGAACAACAAAAACAACAATAGCAAAAAAAAGCAACAATTTGCACAATAACTACAACAATGTAAAACATAAAGCACAACAACAAAATGAATGTTGCAAGATTACAAAAAACAAGCATGGCCTCAGAGTAGAGATATGAGAAGGCATATTCCTTGATTCCTTTGTAGAGATGGGATTGCAGGTATTTTTAGACTTTTTCAATGTGTTGATTGGTTTTGCTTGTTTTTTTTTCTTCCTTTTTTATCCTTTTTTTCTTTTAAAAAATATTCTTTGTTATATAGGATAGTTCTCTGGAAAGGGGAAGGGGATATATATTTGGAGAAATTTGGACAAGGTAAAGATAAATAATGTCAATACAGATTTTTTTGAAACTGATTCTGCTATTTGAAACCCTCTACAATAAGGTTCCAATCAATATCTTTACCTATTCCTCTTTATACTGAACTGAATGAAGTATTCTTCATCCCCTCTACTCATTGTATTTTCTCCTATCACTGTGCCTTTCCTTAAGATGCCACCTAAGGCCATATTTCTTTTCTTTTCTGCCTTTCTCCAAGCCATTTCAGTCTGTTGAAATTTCTTCCCTTCTTTAAGATTCAATTAAAATACACCCACTTTCATGAAGCTTTCTGGTCTTCCTCAGTTAATAGTTATCTCTCCTTCCTTAAATTTCTTATGCTAATTCACCTGGAACTCTCTTCTGCATTAATCTACCCCTATCTTAAGTATTTCTATACATGTCTTTTCCCCTCATTAGACTGCAAGATCATTGAAAACAGGATATGTCATATCTATCTTTGTACATTATTTTAACTGGATTCCTAATTACATTAGATGAGGAACTCCCAAAGAGAAAACTCCCTTTACCATTGCAGACTATCACCTGCCCCATAACTTGACTCAGAAAGTTCCCTTGAGCTCTGAAAAGTTAAGTGACTTGTGCAGGGTCACAGAGGCAGTAAGTGATGGGGACCCAGGTCAGCTCTCTATCTTTTACTCCTATATGGTTTTGCATATAATGAGCATTTCATTAATATTCTTAAGAATTGTTGCTATCAGTTCCTGTGCTAGTACCATTGTCCTAAACTAGCTTAGGAGGAAGTAGTTGGTAAGGAAAGAAAGATCTTAGCTTATACCAACAATATCCCTCTAGGATATATTTCTTGTATATATGGAATTTTCTGTGTTACAGAAAAATTTCTTACTTTCAAACACCGGCTTACCCAACTTAAATGCATCGAGGGAAAATCAGTCTTTGTCCTAATATTTAATTACATACTTTTCTCTGTTAGTAAGATATTTATTCTTTCTTTCTCTCTCTATTACCATACGCATGTGTGTACACACACACACACACACACACACACACACACACACACACACACCTCTGTGGGTGCTGTGCCTTTAAAAATCTGGTTAGTTAGCAAGTCAAAATGTCAAACCCTTCAGTCAGTGGCAGGTATGAAAAGCAGTATGCCTGTCATCGCTGAGCCAAACCACTTGCCGAATATTCCATATGTCAGGTGCTTAATTTAGGTTGGATCAGGAGAGAAAAAAAGTTCAAAAACACATTCCTTTCTCATTGCTCTTTATAGGGTTTCTTTCCTTTACAAGCAGATGCAGCAGTCTCTTGCAAAATGCTTTTGATGCTAGAAGCAAGACATCATTTCAATTTATTCACCCAACCACTTAAATAAATAGAGCTATTGGGTTAAGTTTATTGTTCTGCTGAGAATAAGGGTTGCGGCTGGCCTTGGATTGATGGAATTTAATGGCATTCCATGGCAGTGCTGACAAATTGGGATAAAATATTTGGCATTTGTACTTTATCCAGGGACAAATGACCAACTTTGCTTTATAGCTCTTCTCTGCAGCTAGTCAGTGGGTGGGCTGGCCAGGATTTACATCTTTTTTCATTGTTTTCATGTAATATTTCAAATGCAATGCCTTCCATTTTATATCTTTGACAAAATCCTATTTGTCTCATAAAATTTTCAAAATGTCTATATTCCTAAAATTCCTGTTAGTCTGGTATCTGGTACCTCCGTGACCTCTCAATTTGTATGCAGAATTCATTGTTTTGACAAGCTAAAGAACAGAATATATGCCAAATAATTCACAGGCCAAAGTGATATTAATAGGTATATTAGAAATGTGATCTTATCTTTATTCAAGTTACCATTCAAATTCCATACTAAATCTTTCCCAGATTTTAGCATATTTGTCTATTCAAATAGTCTATTTTAACACATCAGAATCAAATTGTGAGATTGGAGGGTGGTGACACTTACTACTCCCTTTATAGGGGAGATAGCTGGGTTGCATGGTGGAAAGGGTAGAGGTCCTGGGGTCAAGAAGAACCGAGTTCAAATCCAGCTTACTAGCTGTATGACCCTGGGCATGTCACTTAAAAGAACATATAAGAATATTTCAGTTTCCTCAATTGTAAAATGGTGATGACAGCACTATCTCACAGGGTTGTTATAAGGATCAGATAAGATAATATTTGTATTTTTAAAAATGCTTAGCACATAGCAAGCACTAGAGACATGATTATTCCTTTCCTTTCCCTTATGGTGTGTTCTCCCTGACTCTGTGTTAGCTTCTGATTACACGTCAGACTCCACTCCTTCCTCCATTTTTTTCCTATTAGTTTTAGCATTTCTAGTGAACTTAGCTTGACTTGGCCTGGCTTCTGGTTTTACTCTCTCACCACATTTTGGACCACAATGCTTTTCCTCAGGAGGGGCCTTCCCCTGAGCTGTAGTGATTACCCTTAATTATCATTATGTGTCTATCTCAGTTCTCCTGGCCTCCCTGTGGAACAGAGACCTGGCAGTCAGCTATTATTATTATTCCCAAGAAAATCTGGTGACTAAATAGGCCAAAAGGGAATATAACAACAGCTGGTTTCTTTTGAAGTGAAGAAGTCTAATGTCAGAGATGTGGGGAAATGAAATGGCATAGAAGATCCATATGAAAACATGTAACAGGCAGACCCATCAAAGGAACCAAAGAAGTCACCTAGTCAGACATGTCACTTTGTGTTGGAATCTCATCCATATCATTCCTGACAAGTGATCATCTAGTCTCGGCTCAAGCACTTCTGAGGGTGATGGGGATCTCGCTGCTTCTAAAAGCAGTCCATTCTGTTGTTGGAGATATCTGATTATTAACAAGTTCTTTATGCAAAAGACACTGGGACACAAGTCTGCTTTCGACAAGAAGCTGAAGTTGGGTCTGCCTTGGCAGTTCACTTGCAGAGGGCATAGGTCTGCTTGTGTTATTTTTATATGAGCTTTCCATAACCTATATACTAATAGATATTCCCCGAGACTATTGGATAAGTCCCTATCCCATCACCAAGTTATATGTAGCATTTACCTCCTCACTATGCACTCAAATCTGGTTCTATTGATTATTGTTAGGCAGGTCTGCAGTATTCAGTTCCCCTTTCCCAAAAGATGAGAATTTCCTGTTTTTCCATATTTTTAAGTCCCTGATATTTGTAATTTTGGTAGTACTTTGGTGCTCCATCACATTGGAAACCACAAAACTGTCGGACAATTGTGTTGTCTTTACTGTGTTGCTATTACAGATTTTAGAGCTATAAATATTATTTGTAAAAGTTATATGTATATATACATATATGTATATATGGGTGTGTATATGTATATGTATGTGGGTGTAAGTGTATATATACATACACATATAAAGAAATATACACATATACACACAGAGTATCCCAAAAGTCCCAATGAAGTTTTAAGCTACATGTATTTTTTTATTTTTGCTTTTTGGAGGGGGAAGGCAGGTCAATTGGGGTTAAATGACTTGCCCAGGGTCACATGGCTAGTAAGTGTTAAGTGTCTGAGGCTGTATTTGAACTCAGGTCCTCCTGACTGTAGGGCTGGTACTCTATTCACTGTGCTACCTAGCCACCCCTCCATGTATTTTTTAAATTGCATCTTTGACATATTCCCAGGGACTTGCCAATGAGACTTCAGTCCTTAGAGAATTGTCATATTTGCCCTACTTGTTGCATACACAGCATGCAAGATATTCTCTCTCTGGTTCCAATCCAACACATGGAACTTTTATTTGAAAATCCCCTATTTCACTGAATGTCCATCTTTTCCCCTCAAAGATTATGCAGTTTTTCTGGGAGCTGATTCTTGGTTGTAATCCAAACTCCTTTGCCTTCTGGAGTATCATATTCCAAGCCCTCTGATACTTTAATGTAGAAGCTGCTAAATCCTGTGTAATCCTAATTGTGGATCTTTGATATTTGAACTGTTTCTTTCTGGATGCTTGCAGTATTTTCTCCTTCACCTGAGAGTTCTGGAATTTGGCTAATTAATTTGGAATTAATATTCTTTGGAGTTTTCATTTTGGGATCTCTTTCAGGATGTGATCAGTGCATTCTTTCAATAACTATTTTTCCTTCTAGTTCTAGAATGGTAGGGCAGTTTTACTCGATAATTTCTTGAAAGATGTTCTTTTTTTATCATGCCTTTCAAGTAGTCCAAATTATCTCAGTAGTCTTAAAATTATCTCTCCTGGATCTATTTTCCAGGTCAGCTGTTTTTCCAATGAGGTATTTCACATTTTCTTCTATTTTTTTCTTCCTTTGAATTTTGGTTGATTGGTTCTTTTTTATTTTTTATTTTTTGCTTTTTGGAGGGCAACTGGGGTTAAGTGACTTGCCCAAGGTCACACGGCTAGTTTTTGTGTTAAGTGTCTGAGACCAGACCTGAAATCAGGTCCTTCTGACTCCAGGGCTGGTGCTCTATTCACCTTGCCACCCAGTCCCCCTAGGTTGATTAGTTCTTGATGTCTCATGGAGTCATTAGCTTCCACTTGCCTCATTCTAATTTTTTTTTTAAAGCAATTGGGGTTAAGTAACTTGCTCAAGGTTACACGGCTAGTCATTATTTATGCGTGGGTGCTCATTTTCTGAGGCTGGATCTGATCTCGGGTCATCCCAACTCCGAGGCCGGTGCTCTTACTCACTGTGCCACCTAGCCGCCCTTTTAGGGCAATTGGGGTTAAGTAACTTGCCCAAGGTTACACGGCTAGGTTTTTGTTTGTGTGGATTAAGTGTTGGAGGCCGGCTCTGAACTCAGGTCCTTCTGACTCCAGGGCCGGCACTCTATTCACTGCGCCACCTAGCCGCCCCTCTCATTCTAATTTTTAAGGAATTATTTTCTTCAATGAGCTTTTGTACCTCCTTTTCCATTTGGCCCATTTTGCTTTTAAAGGAGTTGTTTTCTTCAGTGAACTTTTGTACATCTTCTTCTATTTTTTTGTGCTTCCTTTACCAACTAATTGAGTCTTTTTCCATAATTCTCTCACATCACTCTAATTTCTTTTCCCAATTTTTCTTCTGCATCTCTTATTTGATTTTTTAAATCCTTTTTGAAGTCTTCCAAGAGGACTTTTGGGGCTTGAGACCAATTCATATTCCTCTTTGAGGCTTTGCATGTAGGCCTTCTGACATTGTTGTCCTTTTCTGAGTTTGTGTTTTGGTCTTCCCTGTGGCTGTCATAGCTTTCAATGGTCAGGGTTTTTTTGTTTGCTTTTTGCTCATTTTCCAGTCTATTTTTTGACTTTTAAGGTTGAACTCTACTACAGGGCTGGCAGCTTACCCACTGTGCTGGGGTGACCTGGCCTAGTCATGCCTGTTGTGCCAGGGTTTCTGAAACTGGTGATTTGTCTGCTATTCTAGGGCTGGAGATGGCCTGCTGTGCCACTGGCCTGCTGATTTAGGACTGGGGAGTCTCAGCTGCTGATCTGTGCTGTAGCTAAAAGCCTCCTGCTGGCACATTGCCTGTTCTGGGCTGTGCTCCCCTTTTGCCCAAGTGAGACAGACCTTTCCTATAGTCCTTCAAAGTTATCTTGGGATGGAAAATTGTTTCACCCTATATTTTTGTGAGTTCATTTGCCCCAGAATTCATTTAGAGGCTTGATTTAAGGTTGTTTCAAGGGAGAACACAGGCAACTTCCTGGATTTTGTCCACCATCTTGGCTCTGCCCAATACATGGAACGTTAGAAGCCTATTTCTAGTCATATATAACTGAGGTATTGGTACTGAGTAATGATGGAAAGATTTTTCTCTGGTTGCAGCCAAGAGAATTGATGACTCAGAAGGTGCTGAACCAGAACTGAGTTTAAATACAGAAGAGACAACCTACTGATCTCTCAGGTTCTTTCCCTAGCATAGCAGTAAGTGAAATAATAATTTCTGTGGACTTCAAAATGGGAGAAGAATATATGTCCTGTCTTCCATCCAGCTGTTATGTGTCTATGGCACTTTTGTTGCTTTTGATTTTATTCTTTTAAGCTCTAACATGTATGAGTATTCTGTGTGGAGGCTGCCATCTCATTGTATAAGTTCTAGAGATACATCAAAAGTTCTTCTGGCACTAGAGCTGGTAACAGAGTCCATTAGAGGCAATGCCAATAGCCTCTAGAATGGTAATTGCCAACCTCAAAAGAGGCACCTGCAGACAGGTGTGGAAAGGCAGATACCCCAGGACAAAAGTAGTTTCAAGAATCATGACCCCTCATGACAGATAGAAGTGATAGTAATGGACTAAAGAAAGGTGGGACTTTATGAAGACTCCAAGAATGGAAAAAAGCACATCCAGAACCAGAAGCTTTGAAGTATCCCTTTGCCATACATGCTATCTACATAAGAGTCTCACTACTATTTTATATTAAGTTTGAACCCACTTTCCCCAGGAATCTTATATGTGCTGGGGGAGAATGACTAGGTTTGGAGAGAGCATTATGTGCCAACTCTTGTTATACCACATAAGTAAATACCATTTCTATAAACTAATCAAAGTCTAGATGACTGATATCAACGGTAGTATACCAGTCTTTTACATTTACTCCTAAGAGTAAAAATAGTTAGCCATGCTATGGAGATCCAGCTTACCAATAACTTTGGGAGTTGGAGGAGTATGCCCAGAGAGCATACTAGTAATACTAGTAACAAAATTTCTAAGCAAAAATCTATAACCACATATATAAATTTTGTTGCATATTGTTACATTATTATTTGAAAAATTACATAAATTTAGAATTCCATCAGCAATGTAAAAATATACACAACCCTATGATATACCATACCATTCATAACCCACTTATTACTGAGTTTGGTCACTTATGATTATTTTTACCAATTTTATGAATGTGAAATGGTTCTTCAAAGTTGATTTAATTTATGTTTATTTGATTACTAGTGAACATTTTTTACAAAATACTGAGCATTTGCAAAAAAAATTTGTATAATTTGTGTCTCCTCTCTTGTTAAGTGTCTGCCATGTCCTCTGATCCTTTATCCATTAGGAATTAGATATTGCCAATGCAGTACGTAGGCTGGTGTATCTGTTATCCCTAACTCCTAGTGTGTGAGCAACTCACCTCTCTTTTGGGTCATATATTTCTTTGATCATATCTTCCACATAGCTTCCATGATTCACAAACATCAAGCATCATTGAAAGAATATTAGTGTTGGCAAATATGGGGTTTTGTTTCAGGGAGAAGTTTAGAATCATTAAATCACTTTCTAAAAGGACAGGCTATCTTGCTCACTTCTTCCTCTTTAGTCTTGAGTCTCACTCAATGTCCATCTATGGCTTCTACCTAAGACATAAGTATTATTAATGGATTGGTTCTCTGTATTGGCCATCCAAATGCACATCACACTATGCATAACAGGCATTCTCCTTTCTTTATCCATGTGTTTTTTTCCTAGTAATTAGGCCAAATTTGATTTCATTTAGGAAACTGCAGTTTTGTAGGGCTGGATGCAACTAGCAAAACGTAATTTCCAAACAGCTCCTTCCTCATGAACCTCACCATTTATAGGAAATAACCAGTTCAACTTGATCTCTGCTGATTCTCCTCCATGCCAGTGATGAACTCCTTCACCAAGAGTATATCTCTCTACTTTATGCCTCACATAGTATTAAATAATCCTAGTGATAGGGACAGGGATCAGACCTCTGATTTTGTTGTTACAGTGAACTCCTCTACCAACAGAGATGGATTCCATCTCTTCAAATTTATAATCTAGAGTTACCTAGACCAAAGTGACTTGATCAGAGTGACACAGCTATTATGTGTCAGAGGCAGGGCTTGTTTCCAGATGTTCCTGATTCTGAGGCCAGCTCTTTACCTATGTTGCTTTTCTATTACCCTTTTCCCAAACACACACTTTAACAATCATGGGGTTGTCAAAGTTATCCTTGTAATTATACCTTTTAGAGGATCTTATATGATTTTGATACGTTTCATTACTTGGTGGCATTGATATTACCTGATCTTGTTTAGCAAGAAGGAATTGAACACGAAAAATGCTACACTAATCTTAGTGGTTTGCCATCTACTGCACCGAATAAAAATTATGAATTCTCTGTGATGGAGAGAATTAAGTGGTCTGTATTACTTTTTTATTTAAATGTATTTTATTTTTAACTTATGGAACAAAATAAGCATTTCTGGAACACATATTGTTGGGGTGGCTAGGTGGTGCAGTGAATAGAGCACCAGCCCTGAAGTCAGGAGAACCTGAGTTCAAATCTGGCCTCAGATATTTAACACAAAAACTAGTTGTGTGACCTTGGGCAAGTCACTTAACCCCAATTGCCCTCCAAAAAGCAAAAAAAAAAAGACGATTGTATAGGAAATTTCAAATCTATTATATACAACTTGCTATTCCTTTTAAATATATAAAGATATCATGCAATTTTTTTCATTTTTTTCTTCCTTCTTCCCTCTGCCCTGCCATAGAGATGGCTACCATTAGATACAAATAGGTGTATGTATGGATGTATGGATGTGTGTGTGTGTGTGTGTGTGTGTGTGTGTGTGTGTGTAAAATTATTCTATACATACTTCTATTTATCAGTTCTTTCTCTGGCTGTAGATAGCATCTTTCTTCATAAGTCCTTTATTTTTAATTAGTGTATTTAAACTGGCAAAATGACTTAGTCACTCAAAGTTGTATATTTGGCCTATATTTCTGCTTCATCTCTCTTTAGAGGGAGGCACTGACCACCATCCATGGATATGCGAACTTGTGGATTTCCTCAATCAGAATAGCTCTTGAGCTCCTTCCTCCTTCTGAATTTACTGTATTTTGGGAAACTCTAGTTCCATTCCTTTCTCCCAAGAGAGTTGACTCTCCTAAGAAACAAACAAACAAGGCTGCTGTATGCAACCTTTACTCAGCATGGTAACAATAAAGAAAAATGAAAAAGGCAAAATAACAAGAAAATCATGAATAATAACGCATCTGAAAAAAACTGTGAACCCACCACTCTCTTAGACCCCAAAAGTACTTGGAAATAGCATTAAAGCCAGGAGTTCTAAAAAATGCAAAGTATGGGCATCTTAGTATTCTATGTTCATGTCCCCTATAAGTAGGCAAAAAGGAATACACACTTGGTGCTTGGTCCAGGACTTCAGCAAGTCTAGTCTTCAGAGAAGAATACAGAAACTAGGGAAACTTTAGTCCTGGACTTGGGATCTGTGAAGACTTGAGAGAAGACCAAAGCTCCTGTAACTGCTACTGTTCTTGGTTTCAGCTCTCTTGTTCTTGGCAAGGAATGCAGCCTTCTAGCTACAACCAATCCATTACTTGTACAGCAAGGTAAGTGAGGCCAAAATTCTACCCCAGTGAGGATAAAACTCCTTCCACCATTGCTTACACAAGGTTCATTTTTTGGACTTTATGCTTGATGCCCTTGTACTATAGTTGCATCACCCCATTTCCTCTCTCATTCCCTACCGCTAAAGCCCCTTAGATCTAAACAGGAATGGGAAAGGGCAACTAAAAAAGAAGGGCAATTACTTATTGAGATCTTTTTTGACGGTGAGCCATTACAATGCATTTTTGTATCAAATCACTACCGGTGAGTGTCTCTTGGTGTTATGCTTCAATTGATTGATAAACAGAAGATCATTTAACAAAGTTATATTATTATATTGTCTCATCTTAGAAATTTGGATGATATTAATGTTCATAGGAGACAACATGTTGGAGGAGTGCATTTAAGGCTGCATTTTGCTCTAACAAGGGCAGCTAGGTGGAGCAACAAGTAGAGTGCCAGATCTGATGTCTGCAAGACTCATCTTCCTGAGTTCAAATCTGGCCTCAGATACTTGACTAGCTGTGTGAACCAGAGAAAGTCACTTAACCCTGTTTGTCTCAGATTTCTCATCTGTAAAATGAGTTGGAGAAAGAAATGGCAAAGCACTCCAGTATCTTTGCCAAGAAAACCTCAAATGGGGTCATGAAGAGTTGAACACAACTGAAAAAACAGCTGAACAACAACAACTTTGCTCTAACAAATCAAATTCTTTTTTGTAAGGTAAGGGCACCCTATACTCTCTCCCCAACAGAGATGAATGTTATTTCTGTTTGTGTTTTTTATTGTTTCGATAACTGATCCAGATAAAACTTATTTGTAATGTTTGTTATGAGGTAGAACTTCACATGGGTTCTAAGACAGAAGGGATGTAATGGTTATCTACTATGACTCACATAGAGTAGATGCACTTAAGGAGGAATCACATATAACTACCAAGACAAACCCAGGAGGTATGTGGGCATCATTACAAAAAAACACTTTTCACTTAAGTAAAGACAGATCTAAACAACTGAAGAAATACTAATTGCTCATGGGTTGGTGGAGCCAATATGATAAAAAAATGATTGTCTAAACGAATTTTATTTCATGCAATACTGATCAAACTACCAAAGAATTATTTTCTAGAGCTAGAAAAAGATGACAAATGTCATCTGAAAGAAAACAGTATCAAGTGAATCAATGAAAAAAATGAAGGAAGGCAGCTTAGCGATAACAGATTTCAAACTATATTACAAAATGGCAATCATAAAAATCTGGTCATCACTGCTAGGTCCATATCCCAAAGACATCCAAAAATTGGAGGAAATGATTTATTTGTGCAAAAATATTTTAGCAGCTCTTTTTGTGATGGCTAAGAATTGGAAATCAAAGGGATGCCCATCAATTGGAGAATGGCTAAACAAACTGTGGTACATGATTGTAATGGAATATTATTGTGCTATAAGAAATAACAAGCAGGATGAGTTCAGAAAAAAAACTGGAAAGACTTACACAAACTGATGCATAGTGAAGTGAACAGAACCAGGAGAATGTTGTACACACCAATAGCAATATTGTTCAATGCAGAACTGTGAGTGACTTAGGTATCCTCAGTAATACAATGATCCAAGATAATTCCAAAGGACTAATGATGAAGCATATTATCTACCTGCAGAGAAAGAACTGATATCATATTTTCACCTTCTTTCTTTTTCTTTTGAGTCTTCTTATACAAAATTACTAATATGGAAATGTTTTACATAATAGCACATGTATAACCTATATCTGATTGCTTACTATCATAGGGAAGGGGGAGGGGAGAAAAGGAAGGATAGAATTTAAAACTCAAAACTTTAAATAAAAATGTTTAATTTTTTTGAAAAACAATCTGGTACTAAGAAATAGAGGACTGGATCAGTGGAATCAATTAGGTACACAATACACTGTGGTAAATGACCATACTAGTCTAGTGTTTGATAAACACAAATATCCAAGCTTTGGGAATAAGAACTCACTATTTGACAAAAATTGCTGGGAAAAACTGGAAAGCAGTTTGACAGAAACTAATTATAACCCCATATCTCACACTGTATACCAAGTCAAAATGGGTACATGACATAGGGGGTGATATCATAAGCAGATTAGGGAAACATGGAAAATTTTGCCTATTAGATCTATGGATAAGTGAAGAATTTATGACCAAATAAGAGATAGAAAGGATCTCAGAAAGCAAAAGGCATATTTTGATTACATTAAATTAAAAAGGGTATGCCTAAACAAAACCAGTGCAGCTAGAATTAAAAAGAAAGCAGGGGGAAATTCTTATAGCAAGTTTATCAAATAAAGGCCTCATTTCTCAAATATACAGGGAACTAAGTCAAGTTTATAAAAATGTGAATTGGGAGTTTTCAGAGGAAGATATCAAAGTAGTAATATAGTATATATAGTAATACGAAAAAATTCTCTAAGTCACTATTGATTAGAGAAATGCAAATTAAAACAATTCTGATGTACCACCTCATCATAGCCATCAGACTGACTATCAGGACAAAAAAGGAAAGTGACAAATACTGGATGGATGGAGAAAAATAAGTACATAAAACATGAATAATGAACACTTTTCATTCACATTTTTTCTCCATTATAGATAATCAGGTTAATATCTAATGAGTAATTATGAGTTTCACAGAGAGGATTTTGTAGTATCTAGGAATATTATTATATGTCTTAGCAAACACTTCAGATAGACAATGAAATAGACAGGAGGACAACAGAATACAAGAAGCCTGGTGTAGTGGAAAAAGAGTTAGACTTCAAAACTTCAGTGTGGATACTATTCTAGACACTTACTAACTATTTGACCTTAGGCAAATGACTTAACTGGTTTCTCATTTTTTAAATGAAGAGGGTAGAGTTGATGATCTTGAAGTCCCTCCCAGTTCTAAATCTATGATCCTATGATAGATAGAAAAAATAGGATTTAAGAGACAGTTCAGTGATTTCATTGACACCCCCCCACCCCAAGCCACTATCACAGAATCCCAACTTTGTGGTAATAATATTCTCCTATTTTGTGACTGTGGATCATGGAGCACCAGAAATTCAAAAGAAACAGAACTCCAGTTAACCCAAAAGGTGATGAAAAGATAAATGGGGGATGCAATGTGAGGACTTGCATAATGTACCATAAAAGACGTTATCAAGGACACATATGAGTAGAAAAGGAGGCAGTTCAGTTACACATCAAGAACAATAGATAACATAACAGTCTGAGCACCAAAGATTAAAAGCAACATAGAAAGGCTTCCAGAGTGTTGAGTAGATCCCCTCCATATGGATTTACAAAGAGAGATGAACAATAATTTATACATGCCAAGAAAACACAATTTGTATCAATGAAGAGAGTATTCATACCCGTGAGATCAGTCATTTCTCAAAATGTCTCACAGTGGTATGAGATACAAGACTTATTCTTCATCTCTTTGCAATATAGTTTTCCCAGGCATATTTATTGAATATGGATTCCTTTACTCAGATTTTAATATTCATAAGTTTATCCAACACCAAGCAACTTTTTCTATGTCCATGCCAAGATCAATTTCTACTATTATTTTTTTTTTTTGCTTTTTGGAGTAGGGAGGGCAGGGCAATTGGGGTTAAGTGACTTGCCCGAGATCACACAGCTAGTAAGTGTGTCAAGTGTCTGAGGCTGGATTTGAACTCAGTTCCTCCTGACTCTAGGGCCAGTGCTCTATTCACTGGACCACCTAGCTGCCCCCCAAGACCAATTTCTTGGCTAGATGTAATGACATTGAAATCTTTGTTATGTGATTTCCAGCTTATTAACATTAAGCAAGGCCTGACACATGTTCACCATGGTATTTACTGCTGTCATTAAAGAAGCCCAAGTCAGTGTCCACATGTAAGAGGGATTCTCTACAGATATTAAGATACTCCGAATGCTCCTTTTTTGTGAATGACATTATACTGATTATATCAAACCTGCAATATTACAGAGAGCTATAATCACTTCAAGAGTTTTGTCTAACTGATCATATAGGTGGAAAATGAATGAAGACAGGCTATTTTCCAAACTATAATATGCAGTTGGACAGACAAGCCTCAGAGTTTGTCCATTAGTATAAGTACATTGAATGGAGACTACAAATGTATGAGCTAGGTCGAGAAAGGAATAGGTGAAGCAGGGAAGGATAGACTGACTTTGGAAGATTGCAAAGTTTTTAAATGACCTCCAAACTTCTCCCAGAAACAAAGGCCCATCTTTCTAACACCAATATTTGTCTATTGGTGTATAACTGCAAATCATGGGATACTAAGGTCTCTGAAGAAGTGAAATTGAGTTTTCTGACATGAACAAGATGGGGATTTGTTTTGTGTGGCTGAATCTTTGTTACAAACTACTAGAGTCTTTCATTTTGAACCACATTTACTACTATATATATGTACATATATATGTATATACACATATATATACATAGTATATATAACCATTTATGTACTTAGGTGTTTATGTGTATTTATGCATTTATGTATATATATTTAGTGATTAACTTTATATTTATGCTGCACATTTTTATATGTACATATAGTCTCCCTCATTAGAATGTTAGCTAATTAAGAGTGAGATAATTTCATTCTTCTTATTTATATGCCCAGAGCCAATTGCAGAACATTGAACATAGGAATTTAATAAATACTTGTAGATTGATTGATTTTTCTTTTCTTTTTCCGATGGGAGTGGAAATGAATACTTACTAATTAAAAATAAATTCAATGTATTTTTTTAAATGAACTGAAGTTGAGGATCACCCAAAGGGCAGCAGAGAAGTTCATGATAGGTATGAGTGAACTGCCACACATAACAACAGAGGGATTGTTGAGGAGAAATGGTTTAAAGGATGTCACCAAAGAAATATACAACCAGAAGAGGAGATAGGCCAGCACCTGAATGAATAAGGGATAACCAGACTGCAGCCCTTGTGTTCCACTGATATCCACCCACTGCCAAAAGAATGTGGAGGTCCTAAGTGTATTGGCTGATTTATGTAAGGGAGGGTATGAACAAGAGTCACAAAGCATGGAAAAGGATTGATGGATTAATTTCTGCATTTTAATTATAATAATCATAATAGATAATGTTTATAATGGTGCTTTAGAGATTGCAAAGCACTTTATAAATATTAACATATGTGATTCTCACTACAACCCTGTGAGGAAAGTGCTATTATTAACCCCATTTTATAGATTAGGAAAGAGGCAAGCAGAGAGACATACAGTCAGGAAGTGTCTGGGCAAGATTTAAATTCATTTTTCTTTACTCAAAGTCCAACTTTATTCACTGTGCCCACCTAGGCAATCCCTACACCAATGAGATCATCCATCTATCACAATATCAAAGTATTTACATTGTAAAAAACAAAAAACGCTGACAATATTTTTCTCATAACAACCCTGTGAAGTAGGTTGTAAAGTATGATCCTCAGTTTACAGATGAGAAAACTGACACTTTGAAGGCTTAAGCAAGACTACCCACAGTTGTACAGTTAGTAAATGTCAGAGCTGGATATGAAATTTAGGTCTTTGTCACTCTCTCTGCTATAGAGGTCACAGAGGAGGCAGGAAGCAATTAACTCAAGCGCACAGGTGTGTGTGTGTGTGTGTGTGTGTGTGTGTGTGTGTGTGTGTGTGTGTGTGTTTGTGTGGGGGGGTGGGGTTAGCCTTCAAAATGAAAGACACTTCTTCCGAGACAGGAAGCAGCCCTGCAAAGATAACAATTGCCCATATTTATATAGCGCTTTAAAATTTGCAAAGCATTTGACTCACAATGCTGTGGGTTTTGCACTGCAAATTTCATTACTCCATATTTTAAGGAAATAAGGAAACCGAGGCTCCAAGAATTTAAAGAACTTGCTTAGGATCACAATGCCCTACATGTTAGCTCCAGCTCTCCCAACTCTTTTAAGTTCAGTATTCATTCCACTCTACTACTATGAAACCGTTAGGTGTCGAAGTAGATGAAGCCACTGCCCCGAAGTTAGGAATTGAGAGTTCAATTTCAACCTCAGATACTTAGTACTGTGTGACCTTAACCAAGTCATTTAACCTCTGTTTGTTTTTTGTAGAATGGGGATAATAGCAACACCTATTTCCTAGTGTTGTTATGTGAGAATCCTATGAGATAGTATTTGTAAAGTGGTTAGCTCAGTGCCTGGCACATAGGTGGTGGTGTATGTATATGGAACAGGTTTCAAGAGTGTTATTGAAGGCAGCTTTCCATACTGAAGGAAGAGTTCAAGTTGCTTCTCCTGTTAGCCACCATCTTTCACAGATCATTGCTAGTGGTTTAGCAATCACATCTGCTGTTTCTTTTAGTACCTGGAATATAATTTGTCAGGGTCTGGTGACCAGAACTCATCAAGGTCAGCTATATGCTCTCTTATCATCCTTACACTTAGCCTTGGTTTTAACTCCCTATTAGCCATTTTTGTTTCAATTTGTACAGCTCAGAGATTTTCCCCCACTTATCAGAGAAAAGAGAAGCAAAATAAAAGATAAGAGAGGAAATGAGATAGAGCATGGACCTGGGAATCAGGAAAATCTAGGTTCAAGTTCCATCTGTGAATACATCAGCTACACGAACCTGAGGAAGCTTTTTAATTTCTTGTGGCCACCAGATAAATAAAATTGTAAATTGCATTGTAGTTTCTGACCTGCATCAGTAAAGGGAGTTTAAACATGACTATTATGGAAATGTTTTACATGATTACATATGGATAACCTAAATACAATTGCTTGCCTTTTCAATTGGGGGGAGGGGTGCTGGCAGGAAGGGAGAGCATTTGGAACGCAAAATTTTTAAAAACAAATGCTAAAAATTGTTTTTACATGCTACTGGGGAAAATAAAATACTACATAAAAAAGTAAAGGCAATTTACTCATTGGGAAGTCTCTTCAAAAGGGGCGAGGGAGAGGGGAAGAGGGGAGGAAGAAGGGGAGAGGAAAAGGGAGTAGAGAGAGGGTGACAGGGTGGAAGTGAGAGAGAGAGAGAGAGAGAGAGAGAGAGAGAGAGAGAGAGAGAGAGACAGAGAGAGAGAGAGAGAGAGAGAGAATCAAGTCGTTCTGGTTACTTCCCAGAGTCTGTTATCATTCATCCATCTAAGCAAAGATCACATGCCTTGTTGGATTCCTCAGATGTTGACAGAGTATCAAAAAATGGACTATAGGGGCGGCTAGGTGGCGCAGTGAGTAAGAGCGCCGGCCTCGGAGTTAGGATGACCCGAGATCAAATCCAGCCTCAGAAAATGAGCACCCACACATAAATAATGACTAGCGGTGTAACCTTGAGCAAGTTACTTAACCCCAATTGCTTTTTAAAAAAATGGACTATATAGTAAACTTTCTCTTCCAAGAGCTCAAAAATAAGCCTTTTAAATTCAAGTAGTTGTTACCCCAAACTCCCCACCATTTTGTCCCAAAGGTGACTGGGGTCAGGGAGTCTATGAACTCTCACACTCATTCATATCCTGAGTTCCAGGTAACTTTTTGTCTTTTTCCCCGAAACCTCCTCTGTCTTCCCGGATACATTTTATTCCCTTGCAAAGAAAGGGGAGCTCATAAATTCACTGATTTGGATAAGTGGTACAAGGTCAAATATAATGAATCTCATCACTGCTCCCCATACTGGCATCAGCTGAGTGTGGGTTAATGAGGTCACTAGGACCCAAACCCCTCATACTTTTCCAGCCCTTATCCTTTGATCCCCTCCCTGGATTCTTCAGTCCAGCCACAATCTCCTTTCTATTTCTAGAACACAACATTCCATCCTCACCTCTGTGTCTTTGCACTGGCTGGCCTTCTGACCTGAAATGCTCTCCCACCACATGTCTGATCCCTAGATTTTCCAGCTTCCTTAAAAACCCAGACCATAGAGGGTGGAGCCAAGATGGTGACACAGAAGCAGGAAAACTCCATATGCCCCCTCCATAACTACCTCAAATACCTATAAAAATGATTCTAAACAAACTTTAGAGCCACAGAACCCACAAAGTGGCAGAGAGAAGCAAACCTCCTGCTAAAGATAGCCCGACAGGCCAACAGGAAGGGTCCATGGAAGCACGCTGGGATCCAAGTCCAGTCCCACGTGAGTCCACAGTTTTAGACTCAGGGTGTCCATGACCAGCCGCCGGCTGGATGGACTTCAGGAGAGTGGATTACTAGCAGCTGTGGCGGTTTCCAGAATTATCAACCCATAAATGCCAAAGACAAAGTGAAAGGTTAGTGGACTTTGTGAGAACAGGGGCTCTGGGAGTGTGGTCCGACCTCTGCCCCAGGAGGGAGAAGCGGCTGAGGCTCAGCAGCCACCCCTGTCATGTAGCTGCTTCAGAGCTCCTGACCTGCAGATTGTAGGGGGACCAAGCAACCAGTCTTAGGGGTAATGGCTTTTGCTTTAACCTGCTTGGATCTGGATTGCTGTCTAGGGTGGAGGTCCTGGGGTACATGACCAGTGTTCCAGAGCCAGTGGAGGCTTCTGAGAGGGCACCCAATTAATAGCTCTGACAGCTGAGAAAACCCCAGCAATTTGGGACAAAGATCTCCTCTCTGGAAGCAGAGTTTTACTGTGGCAAAAAGCTCAAAAGTCAAGTAATTTGGCAACATGAGCAAACAAAGGAAGCAAAGCAAGCACAGCAATCTGACTTTGGATTCCTTTTTTGGGGACAAAAATGGACATGGAACAGGAGGAAGACAATGAAGTCAGAACTCCTGCACCAAAAGCTTCCAAGAAAAATATTAACTGGTTACAGGACATAAGAGAAGTGGAGGAAAAATTGGGAAGAGAAATAAGACTGATCCAAGAAAATCATGAAAAGAGAGTCAACAACCTGACTGAAGAAAATAACACCTTAAAAAATGGACTAACTCAAATGTCAAAAGAGGCTCAAAAAGCTAGTGAGGAAAAGAATGCCTTAAAGATTCAAATGTGCCAGATGGAAAAAGAATCTCAAAAGCTCACTGAAGAGAATCATTCCTTCAGAATTAGATTGGAGCAAATGGAAGCTAGTGACTTTATGAGAAATCAAGATACTATTAAACAGATCCAAACAAATGAAAAAATAGAAGGCAATGTGAAATATCTCATTGGAACAACCACTGACCTGGAAAATAGATCCAGGAGAGATAATTTAAGAATTATTGGACTCCCTGAAAGCCATGATCAAAAAAAGAATCTAGAAATCATCCTTCAAGAAATACTCAAGGAAAATTACCCTGATGATTTAGAACCAGAGGGCAGAATAGAGGTTGAAAGAATCCACTGATCACCTCTTGAAAAAGATCCCAAAAAGAAAACTCCTAGGAATATTGTAGCCAGGTTTTGGAGTTCCCAGATCAAGGAGAAAAATATTACAAGCAGCCAAGAAGAAATAATTTGAATATTGTGGAAACGATCAGGATAACAAAGATCTGGCAGCTTCTACATTGAGGGATTGAAGGACCTAGAATATGATATTCTGGAGGTCAAAAGAACTGGGATTAAAACCAAGAATCTCCTACCCAGCAAAACTGAGTAGTATGTTTTAGGGGAAAATATGGTCATTCAATGAAATAGAGAACTTTCAAGCATTCTTGATGAAAAAAGCCAGAGTTGAATAGAAAATTTGACATTCAGATACAAGAAGCATGAGAAGGTGAACAGGGAAAAGAAATCAAAAGAAATCAAACAGGAAAAAGAACTTATCAAAGTTGAACTATTTATATTCTTACATGGAAAAACAGTAATTGTAATTTATGAAACTTTTCTCAGTATAAGAATAGTTGAAGGGAATATAAATGTGTATATGTGTGTGTGTGTAAGTGTATGTGTATATATATGTACGTATGTATGTATACATACAAATATATGTGTATATAGGAAGGTATATGGGTGTATGAATGCATATGTGAGTGTGTGTATATATGTGTACAGGTATACATAGACAGAGAGCACAGGACCAGGGATCCTGTGGGATAGGGAGGGATGATAGGAAGGGATGATACTTAAAAGGTGAAATTGAGAAGTGAGAGAGGAATATAATGATAGGAGATGGGGAGAGACAGAATGAGATAAATTATCTCATATAAAAGAGCCAAGGGGAAACTATTACAATGGAGGGGAAGAACAGGAAGGCAAAAGGGAATGAGTCATCCTTACTCTCATTGAATTTCTCTTAGGGAGGGAATGACATACACACTAAATAGGAGTGAGAGACTATAGGGGAAGGGGATGAGAGGGGGGATGATGGAGGGGAGGGCAGGTTTGGGGGAGGGAAGTTGGAAGCACACACTTTTGAAAAGTGACTGGGTCAAAGTAGAGAATAGAACAAGTGGGGGGCGGGATAGGATGGAGGGAAATATAGTCAAAACTCAGATCATATCCAACCTTCCACTTTTCTGGGTCCACTCCCCATCTCTTGTATGTACAGGAGGCTTCTTTTCTTTCTCACATTAGTATGTGAGGTCTTTGAAAGCTGGGATCTTGCCTTTCTTTGCATCTCCAGCCCTTGGCACAGTGCACACTGCATAGTAAATACTTAATAAATGCTTGCTGAGGGGTGACTAGGTGGCACAGTGAATAGAGTACCAGCCCTGGAGTCAGGAGGACCTGAGTTCAAATTTGACCTCAGACACTTAACACTTACTAGCTGTGTGACCTTGGGCAAGTCACTTAACCCCAAGGGCCTTGCCATCCCCCCCTGTAAAAAAATTTTTTTAATGCTTGATGAATGACAAACCTTCTTCTACCCACACTCCCCTCATATTAGATCTTGCACAACCACTAGTATTGCTGTCCCTGCCGGAGTTCACACTGATTCTCCTAGCATTAACATATGCTACCACACCAACAAGAGAACTTTCAATACAACCTCACACATATCATGCTCTTTTTTTTACCCCCTTACCATCTGTTTATTATTGCCAGTTTATATCGTATATTTCTCGTTTGCATAGAATTGTTTGCATGTTGTGTCTCTCTCCCCACCCCCATGAGCTCCTGGACAGCAAGGGCTTGGTGCAGGGTGGGGAGAGGGAACTGTCTTTCTTTGTATCTTCCACGCTTAGCTCAGGGTCCTGGCATGCAATAAGTGCCTGATAAATGCTTGTTGACTAGACTTGACTATTGTCCTTTAGGCTTCTCATTCACTCTGCTGTTCTTTGCAATGACTAATTACAACATCATGTGTTTTCCTTCCGTATATTAAGGGTTAGCTTATATCACCAATGACTCTGAAGAGCACCAGCCAAGAATCCATCTTGTTGCATATGTTTGCCCCATTAGTATAAAAGCTTTTCCCTACTATCAGGAACAGGGACTCTACCAGCTTTTCCAGACTCCAACCATGTTGAATTTGAGGTATCAGTAGGCCATCCAGGCAAAGATGTCCAGCAGGCAGCTGGATGTATAAGACTGTAATTTGGGTGACAGATTGGGACTGGTTCTATAGATATCACTTACATAGAGGAAATAACTAGGGTTGTAGATTTACCTTGGAGACCATCAAGTCCAACTTCCTCGTTTTACAAATGAGGAAACTAAGGGTAAAAAAGGTTGTGATTAGGGGAAGCTAGGTGGTGCAGTGAATAGAGCACCGGCCCTGGAGTCAGGAGGACCTGAGTTCAAATCCAGCCTCAGACACTTAAAACACAAAAAACTAGCCGTGTGACCTTGGACGAGTCACTTAACCCTAATTGCCCTCCAAAAAGAAAAAGAAAAAGGTTGTGACTTACCCAGGATTACATAGCTAATAAGTGTTTGAGAAAGGATTTGAATAAAGTCTTCCTGACTCCAAGTCTAGTGCCCTATTTGCTGTGTCTTGACTTGCTCATGATTATACAGGTAGTAAGTATGAGAGATTGGATTGGAACCCAGGTCCTCTGATCCCAGAGACATGTTCTTCCCTCTATAACATGCTGTCTCTCTTCATGCTATTTGTTTAGTTGTTTCAGTCATGTCTGACTCTTCATGACTCCATTTTGGGGTTTTCTTGGTAAAGATACTAGAGTGGCTTGCCATTTCTTCTTCAGCTTATTTTATAGATGAGAAGCTGAGGCAAACAGGGTTAAGTGACTTTTCCAGGGTCTCACAGCCAGTAAATGTCTGAGCCTAGATTTGAACTCATGAAGATGAGTCTTCCTGACTCTAAGCCCAACATTCTATCCACTGTACCACCTAGCTTCCCCAATCATGGGAATGGGTCAAATCACAAAGGAAGACAGTGTAGAAGCGAGAGGAGGTTCTAGGACAGAGCCTTGGTGGATTCCCACATTTAGGTGGTGGATAGCTGACAATGAACCAGCAAAAGAGACCAAAAAGGAGCAGTTAAATACTTAGAATGAGATTCAGTTGAGAGAAACATCATGGAAGCCAAGGAAGAAGAGGGCGCGAAAGACAAGGATGATTAACCTTGCTGAATGCTATAGAAAGGTCAAGGCTGATGAAGACTGAGAAAGACCATTGGTGGGGGTGGAGCCAAGATGGCGGAGTAGAAATAGCTCTTCCAAGGTGTTCTCCCCCACACCACTTCCAAACAATGTAAAAGGTGGACTCTGAACAACTTCTGGAGCTCCAGCACCCACAGAATGACACAGAGAAGCTAACCTCCCGCTGAGGACAGCCCAGCAGCCCTACAGGGAGCGGCCAGTGCAGCACTCTGGGAGCAGTGCCTAGGCCCACATGAGCCATGGTTTTAGCCCCAGGGCGGCCTGGCAAGCAGCCGGCCGGAGGGACCCCAGAACACGAGCAGCTGTGGCAATTCCAGAATTATCAACACAGATATGCTGAGGACAAAGTGAGAGGTTAGTGCCCTATGGACTTTGGAACCAGTATTTGGGAACGAGTTGGCTTCTTCCCCTGGGGACAAGAAGCAGCTGAGGAGACACCATTTTGTAGCTTCAGTTGCAACTTCAGCTCCTGGTCTGAGAACTGTAGGGAGATCCAGCAATCAGTCTGGGGGTCAATCGATCTTGCTTTAACCTCCCTGGATCTGGATTGCGGTCTGGGGGGTAGGTCATGGGGTTGGGTATTCAGCTTGCCAGAGCATGTGGAGGCTTTACAGAGGCCACCCAACTAATATCTCTGGAAATTGTGAAGCTCCCCTGTCTGGTGGCAGAGTCCTACTGTGGCAACAAGCCCAAAAGTCAATAATTAAGTGGCAACATGCCTAGGCAAAGGAAAAAAATAAACAAAAAATGCAACATTAGACTCCTATTTGGGGGACAAAGAGGATCGAAGCATGGAACAGGAGAAGGACTGTGAGATCAGAAATCCTGCACCAAAAGCCCAAAATGAAAATATGAGCAGGTTACAAGTCATAGAGGACCTTAAGAAGGATTTTAAAAACCAAATAAGAGAAGTGGAGGAAAAATTGGGAAGAGAAATGAGAAGGATGCAGGAAAAGTATGAAATGAGAGTCAACAGCCTGACTGAGGAAAATAACACCTTAAAAAATAGACTAACTCAAATGGCAAAGGAGTCCCAAAAGGGCAATGAGGAGAAGAATGCCTTAAAAAGCCAAATTTGCCAGATGGAAAAAGAATCTCAAAAGCTCACTGAGGAGATTCATCCCTTCAGAGTCAGACTGGAGCAAATGGAAGCTAGTGACTTTATGAGAAATCAAGATGCTGTTAAACAGATCCAAACAAGTGAAAGAATAGAAGGCAATGTGAAATATCTCATGGGAAAAATCACTGACCTGGAAAATAGATCCAGGAGAGATAATTTAAAAATTATTGGACTACCTAAAAGCCATGATCAAAGAAAGAACCTAGAAATCATCCTTCAAGAAATTCTCAAGGAAAATTGCCCTGATGTTTTAGACCCAGAGGGGGAAATAGAGAATCCAGAGATCACCTCCTGAAAAAGAAAACTCCTAGGAATATTATAGCCAGGTTCCAGAATTCCCAGATCAAGGAGAAAATACTCCAAGCAGCCAGGAAGAAACAATTTCAATACTGTGGAAACACAATCAGAATAGCACAGGACCTGGCAGCTTCTACACTGAGGGAATGAAGGGCATGGAATATGATATTCCAGAGGGCAAAAGAGCTGGGATTAAAACCAAGAATCACCTACCCAGCAAAACTGAGTATTTTGTTTCAGGGAAAAATATGGTCATTCAGTGGAATAGAGGACTTTCAAGCATTCCTTTTTTTTTTTTTTTGCTTTTTGGAGGGTAATTGGGGTTAAGTAACTTGCCCAAGGTCACACGGCTAGGTTTTTTTTTATTTGTGTGTGCATTAAGTGTGTGAGGCCGGATCCGAGCTCAGGTCCTTCTGACTCCAGGGCCGACGCTCTACTCACTGCACCACCTAGCCACCCCACTTTCAAGCGTTCTTGAGAAAAAAACCAGAGTTGAATAGAAAATTTGACATTCAGACACAAGAAGCAAGAGTTGCTTGAGAAGGTAATCAGGGAAAAGAAATCAAAAGGAACTTATCAAAATTTAACTATTTACATTCCTACATGGAAAAACAATAACTGTGACTGATGAAACCTTTCTCATTATGAAAATAATTGAAGAAGGGTATATGGGCATATGAATACATATGTGAATATGTGTATATATGTTTACAGGTATACATGGATAGAGGGCACAGGTTGAATTTGGTGGAAAGGGATGATACTCAAGGGGTGAAGTTAAGAGGTGAGAGAGGAAAGTGGCAAGAGGAGATGGGGAGAGACAGGGTAGGGTAAACTATCTCATGTAGAAGAGGCAAGGGGAAGTAGTTGCAGAGGAGGGGAAGAATAGGAAGGCAAAAAGGCAAAACCATATTTTCATTGAATTTGGCTCAGGGAGAGAATGACATACATACTAAATGGGATATCTCACCCTGCAGAAGAATAGGGGGAAGGGCTATGACAGGGGGAACAATGGAGGGGAGAGCATTCTGGGGGGAGGGGAGGTTGGAAGTACCCACTTTTGAAGAGGGACAGGATCAAAGTAGGGAATGGAGGGGCGGCTAGGTGGTGCAGTGAGTAAAAGCGCCGGCCTCAGAGTTGGGATGATCCGGGATCGAAACCGGCCTCAGAAAATGAGCACCCACGCATAAATAATGAGTGGCCGTGTAACCTTGAGCAAGTTACTTAACCCCAATTGCTTTTAAAAAAACAACAACAAAGTAGGGAATGGACCAGGTGGGGGGTGGTATGGGTGGGAGGGAAATATAAGCAGTCTTTTACAATATATTTACTATGGTAATGTTTTGCATGGCTATACATGTACAACATATGCTGAATTGCTTATCTTCCCAGAGGCAGTGGGTGACAAGGGAGGAAGGGAATGGATCTGAAATTCGATGCTCTAATGATCTAATGGTAAAGTCGAAGGGGGTATGGGAGAAGATATGGGAGAGAGCAGATTGGATGAGGGGATATCTTGTGGAACTGCTATTCTGGGGAGGTAGGTAGGGGAAAAATGGGGAAAAATTGTAACTAAAATCTGGCGGAAATGAATCATGTAAACCAGAAGTTAATAAAGCATTTGTTAAAAAAAAAAAAAGACCATTGGCCTCCTCAATTAAGAGGTCATCGTTGGCCTTTGAGTAGTTTCAACAGTATTAATAATCATAATGCAGGGGGTTAAGAAAGTGGAGAGACTGAACATCAACTACTCTTCTAGTAGATTGGCAGTGAGAGGGAGGAGAGGTAATAGCTTAAGGTAGCAGCAGAATCAAAGGGAGGTTGTTTTTGTTCTTATTTTAAGGAAAGGAGAGATATATGAATATGTTTGTAAGTAGTAAGGAAGAAGGCAAGAGAGAGAGAAAGACTGAAGATGTGAGGACTGAAAGATTGAAAGATTATAGAGACAACACCCAGAAAAGATGGGAGGGTACAGTATCAAGTGTAAGAGTGGAAGGATTAACCTTGATAAGCAAAACAACCTTGTCCTCTGGTACATGGGCAAAGGACAACATGGATAAAGATAGAAAACTAAGGGTTTAAGGTGTGAAGGAGGGAAGATGAAGAAGTTCATCCCACCTTTGCAGAAGGCCTTTCTAGCTCCCAACCCCCTACTATTAGTGCCTTCCTTCAGAGATTAACATCCTTTTATACAACATATATCTTGTATGTCCAGTTTTTTGCAAGTTGTCTCCCTCAATACAATATGAGCTCTTTCAGGAGGTACTTTGTTTTTTATCTTTCTTTGTATCCCCAGTATGTTTTATGTGCCTGAGCCATAGTAAGCACGTACCAAATACTCGTTTATTGAGATAGCCTCAATTTTTAAAAATTAGGTGACATCATGTGTTGTGGAGTCAATTGTTTTATCCCTTCCAGAAACAATGATAATATTGGTTTGATTATAGTTTTTAAAGCAGATTTTTGTTGTTTGTCCTTAGTTCTTGAAGAGGACCAACGACATCAGGAGGAAGATGTCTTCATTTGCAAGTTTTTAAAGCAAAAGGCCGGAATTGGATGGTGGGTAAGTGGGGGAAATGGGATATTGCATAGGGCAGCAGGATAGATGGAAGGGTGATGCAGTTGGATGGGATGTGAAGTATGGTCTGATCTGGTCTGATCTAGAGGTGACTAAATAAAGAGGGCTATAGGGATTTATTTTCTCTGATTCACCAATCAGGACAACTTAGGCCCAGGAGAGATATGGCTTCTAAAGGGAGCAGAAATGGCCAAGGTTTGAGATGACAATGACTAAATGTCTAGTTATGACTGAATGAGATATGACACACCAGCTCAATTTCAAAACTTTCCAAGGTTTTTATGGAGGGTATTCTTGCTAAGATATGGGTTGTGCTATATAACCTCTGAGATCTTTGTAACTCAATTTAGTTCAATAATTCTCTTGTCTATGTACATCCTGCTGTAGTGAAAAGAGTCCTGGATTTTTGAATCAGAGAATCTGGGTTTGAATCCTAGCTGAGCTATTTACTATCTGTTTACTACCAGTGAATAAGTCACTGCAACTTTCTGTGCCTCAGTGGTACAGGGGTAAATATTTAACAACCAGATCTCAAATACACACACACACACACACACACACACACACACACACACACTTCCTTGTAATAAACTTATTACAAATTTTACTGATATAAAGGATATATAGCACACAGTTTACAAATAATAACAAAACATTTGGTGTTCTTTATTGTAAATTCCATATATCTAACTGATTCTCACAGAATGCTTTTCACTCATTTTTGCCAAACTCTATGCCAGACCATGGTTGCAATTCAACCATGATTTGGCAAATGAGGTTGCATCTCAATCTCCTCTTTTCCCAATAATTTTATTGCCATTAAATCTGATGTGATTGTCACACAATTATATTCATTAAAGAGAAACTTCTTTCAGCTTCTGCATAACTGATTTCAATAGGATTGCAATATTACTTTTTTACTTCCCATCAAGGGATGGGAATATCATTTGATTCTACATCATTATCTACAAAACCCTTTTAAAAAGTTGAAATCAGTTCCATGTTTTAAAATTTCACTTAATGATACGATTTTCTTTTTATCAACTATTTGTGATGAAGTTAGTTCTTCATAAGGAATAAATCAAAATAATTTAAAACACTTTCATAATTGTTTTAGTACAATAGAAGTTATACATTTCTATGTTGAATTCTATTTTCTAATAACATATTCATATGAAGAGCATTAGATATGGAATAACTTGAGACTTATCTAACTTCAAATTGAGATTAATGCTTTAAAGTACCAATATTTAAATTTTCCAAAGTTATTATGGTACATTTAATTAATTTTGGGACTTTTTGAATATTGGTTGATCTTGACTACAAATTAGTTGAAAATAATGAAAATTCAACAATTTCAATCATCAAAGCAAAGTTTTGCACAAGAGAATGTTAAGCTAATCACTATGCCAATTTAAAATAAAAAAATGAAAAAAATGCATATATAATTCAAGATATGCCCACCATAAAGAAGTAGCAGTTTGTAAAATCCATGTTGCCCACCTTGGTTCCAATACTCAAGTTCTTTTTTTTTTAAGTTTCTAGTTTTTTATTTTTATTAGATTGCTAGTGAGTAGCATACATCTTACAAAACTATTTTAAATGATTATTTTAGGCATTGAATCTCAAATGATAATTGTAATGAATGATTTGTTGTCATTGTTCAGTCATTTCAGTTGTACCCAACTCTCCAAAGCCCCATTTTGAGGTTTTCTTGGAAAAGACACTGGAATAGTTTGCCATTTCCTTCTCCAGCTCATTTTACAGATGAGTAGAACTTGAACTCAGGTCTCTTAACTCTGAGACCAGCTTCCTTTTCCACTGAACTATGCCATATCTGAATAGGAGGGGAAAAAAACCCAAAACATTTTTTCAGTTACTTTTGATTCTGTTGCATCTGCATAAAAGCAATTTTTAACTTGAATAGATATATCTTTTGTTACTATAATTAAGATGCTTAAGTTGGTTCTTTCTTTGTCTGACATGAGGAAAAATTGTTCTTTGACGAACTACTTCAAGGGAGTTTTTGACTAACAGGGGCAGCTAGATGGCTCAGTAGAAAGTATGCTGGGCCTTAAGTCAGGAAGGCCTGAGTTCAAATCTGGCCTCAGATACTTACTGTATGACCCTGGGCAAGTCACTCAACTTATGCTTGCCTTAATCCATTATGGCAAACCACACCATTCCCCTTTCCTTTGGAAGGGGAAAGGCAAGGTAATTGGAGTTAAGTGACTTGCCTAAGGTCATATAGCTTGTGAGTGTGTCAAGTTGTAGCACCAGTGAAATATTTACAGCACCCACAATCATGATAAAGACCACGACTATAAATATCATATGACGTTCAATTGCAAAATATAGCAAACTCTCTATACAGAGGACAGAACTGAAGTATTTATTTAGACACCAGAAAACCAAATTCCAAGACCAGTAAGCTGATTCCATCATAGTGCCAAAGACATTAAGAAGCTATAATAACACTGGGAGCCACAGCATCCTTCAGCCTTCCCACAAACCAATACTAGATCAATAGTTACTCACAAACCTCTCTTATTGCCTGAGCACCTCTCTCTCCCACCATCTAGCTAGCTCTGATCAGCTTCCTGTGGGCTCTGCTTCCCTTCAGCAAACTCCTCCCACCACAGGCTCCATGTGATTACAGTCAGCCTTTTAGGGGGCAGAATTTATTTTCAAAGCAGGGGAGGTCTTCAAACTCCTCTCTAGGTCTATTAAGGGGCAGGGAAGATCTTAAACCTCCCATTCCCATTACACAAGTGTCTGAGGCGGGATTTGAACTCAGGTCCTCCTGACTCTAGGGCTGGTGCTCTATTCACTGTTCCACCTAGTTGCCCCTGTAGCCTTTTTTATAAAGGAGAAAGGCTATTAACTATAGTATTTGATAGCAGAGGGGACCAAAAGAGCTGCTTAACAGAGCTCTATTACTCCCCCTGAAGGAAAAAGGTTTATTCACTATAGCATCCCTAGTGGATGTAGGGCAGGTATTAGATGACCCTGAAGATAGCTGAATAACTTAAAAAAAAAACTGGAGCAGAAAAATGACACCCAGTGGGGAGTAGCTGAAATGCAAGCCCTGGCAGGGATTAGTCAAGAGCGAGGATGGACGAATTGTCCAACAAAGAAGGGCAAGGATATCAGTAAAGGATGTCAGCTGCTTTGCAGTATCAGATACAAAATGCCCTTCCATACATGTATCCTGATCACAGGTCCTCTCTGTCCATGTACTCTTCCATGTACTCTGTCCATGAGAGTATCCTTACCATGTGCATTCTCCACATGTGCATTCCCCATTCATGATTCATTCATCCCACTGTGTGTGTATTTGTGGATGAGTGAACCCAAGATTTATTGGTGGAATATTTTGTTGTTACTATGTTGATATATCATTAATTGTCTGATATTTAATCCTTTGGCTGACTAGTAAAAGTAAATGCATTGATCAAGGCTTGTGAAGTGTGGTTTGGAGAAGATTTTGACACACAAAGTACTTAGGGGGTAGGTGCTAATTCCTAAGTAATTCATGATTATATAGTGATTCACTATATAATTATATAATAATTCACAATTACATAGTGCTTTAGAGTTTGTAAAGCACTTTCCTTACAGCAATCCTGTGAGGTAGTACAAATATTGCAATCTCCATTTTCCAGATGAAAAGACCAAGACTCAGAGCTTAAATGACTTGCCCATGGTCAAAGAGGCAATAATTGTCCAAAGCAGGACTTGAACCCAAGTCTCTTACCTCTGAGTCCAGCTTTCTTTTCCACTAAAACATGCCATCTTTAAATTAGAAAAAAACATTTTTTCAATTGCATTTGATTCTGTTGCATGTGTGTACAAGCAATTTTTAACTTGAGTTGATAATATCTTTTCTTACTATAATTAAGATGCTGCAGTTGGTTCTTTCTTTGTCTGACATGAGAAAAAATTGTTCTCTGATGAACTACTTCGAGAAATAGTCTTTGAGTTTGGAGTACCATGACAGTTTTATTTCAATACAATTTATGGCCATTAATAGAGTGAGAAACTACATACAGGTGGTATTGGATTTCTGGGTTCCTTGCCACCATTGAAATATCACAGATGTTTCATTTACCCATGCAGTGTAATGAAATCCTCCTGCAATTCATGCGTATGGAAGGAAGGAAAAGTGCCCCCAAAGGTCAACATACCAGGAGGGAAAAGGAGAAGCTTGGATTGTTCATGGAATAATTGAGAATTTGATGTATTTCTGTTAAAAAATGTGCTTTGCCTGTGAGCTAGTGAATCTGTAACACAAAAACTCAATCCAAATTTTGTTATTCTTGAAATAAGACTTGGACAAACAGGGCCATATTTCTTTATTTGCTCTTTGAGTTTCTGCTACAGAACTTCCCCATGACAGAAGAATTAAACTCAAACCGTTACACCCTCGCCATTAATATTCTGCATATGTTGCTCTCCTTTGTCTGTAGCTCTTGTGGTCTGTGTTACTCATTTTGACACGCAGATACTGCCCTGGTGTTACATTTTGCCTTCCCAGATGAATTGTAAGAACCTGGGGGTTGGTACTGGCTTATACTTCTTTATAATCTCCACAGTACCTAGCAAGCAAAGAGAAAGTAAAAATAGTAAGCTATGTCTTGTATTGAGTTGTTATGGGTATAGCAAACACTGAGTAAGTTTTGAATAAATAAATATCACTCTCAAGTCAGGAACTAAGATCTATGTAGAGGCAACTAGGTGGTACAGTGGAAAGAATGCTGGAAGACCTGAATTCAGATCCAGCCAGCCTCAGATACTTACTGGCTACATGACTCTCAGCAAGTCACTTAACTACCGCCTGCCTCAGTTTCCTCATCTGTAAAACGGAGATATTAATAGCACCTTCCTCCCAAGTTTGTCGTCAGGATCAACTGAGTTAATATTTATAGAGTGCTTTTTTCAAATGTGTAAATATTAGTTATTATATAAATGCTAGCTATTATTGTGTATTTGTGCATATAAAATGACATTTGGGGGTTCAAATCAGATCAATACCTATTAGAAATTATCGTGGATATACTCTCTGTCCAAGTATCCTTTTCTTATTTCTTACTACATATATCTGTAGGGCACTTTGTTGCAATTCATAAACACATATGAAAGGCAAGAATGTGGCTTGACAGGAAAAAGATGTGACTTGCTTTCCCCACCCCCACTCCTGGCTTAATTTTGTTCTTGTGACTTTACCCCCTCCTATTATTTGCATGAAAGATTCAAAAGAATTTTGGGGTTGAGAAAAATAAGGGGCTTGGAACCTAGAGACCTCAGCAGTTTGTTAGAAGCTAATACTGGTGGTATGCAATTAAGTAACTAGAGATTAAACATAAGACATTTCTAACCCTAAGTCAGACTAAGGCTTCTGCCCTTACTGAGCAAGAAATTGAGGTTAAAAATTAGACTTCCCTGAGGAAACTAGTTAGCTGGGAATAATTCTGTATTCCAATGAGCTTGGTGCCTAGGGGTGAGGAATTCCCCCCTGAATAGGCACATGCCCCTTACAGTCACAGTTATGAGAATAAGCATCCTTTGTTTTGGGAGTTAAAATGGCTGAGGGCTTTTCCCAAGTTAGTGTGGGAGTACCCTACTTTTGTAAAAGTGCTATTATTATTATTATTATTTCCATCTTACAGATGAAGAAACTGAGGCAGACAAAATGCTGAAAACCTCTGGGTTTTAAATTAAAACATTTAAAAGATTGCATAACTCACTCTTCTTTTTGTAGGAAAGAGATATCCCCCAATTGTAGACCACAGCTGAAATTAAGAAGCTGGAAATTTAGAGAAGTTCAGGCGCAGTGAGTAGAGAACCAGCCCTGGAGTCAGGAGGACCTGAGTTCAAATCTGGCCTCAGACACTTAACACTTACTAGCTGTGTGACCTTGGACAAGTCACTTGACCCCAAATGCCCTGCCTTCCCCCCTCAAAAAAAAGTTCTTCATGTTTGACAGTAGGGACTGCAGGTCTAGCAAGTCTAGAGGCAGCTCAGTGGAACAACAGATAATGTTGGACTTGAAATCAAGAGTGCCTGAAGTCAAATCCTGTCTCAGATACTTAATTGCTATGTCATCCTGGGCAAATGAGGTCTATGGGGTTCAGTTTCTTTAACTGTAAAATGGAGCTAATAATAGCATCTATTTCCAGGTTATATCAAATGAAATAATACATGTAAAGCATTCACACACTTCAAAATGACATGTAAATGCTAACAATCATTATTATTTATCTAAAGGCTTATATTCTTTGTAGAATTTCTCTACCTCTTTTTCCTCTGCAGTGCATAATCTGCAATAATCTTCTTGCAATTACATTTTTGGTCACTGTTAGTCATACTTCTACTTAGCTAAAACTTTTTTCTTTCATTGATTGTTAATTGTTCTTTGTTCTCAAAGAGGATGAATGACATCATTTAACTTGCAAGTCTTAACTTGCAAGTGAATTAGATTTAAGTGAGGCAGGGCTGTACAAAGTCACCAGCCCCACTCTCTCCTCCAGATTCATCTGGGTCCAGTGGCAAGACATAGATCGGGACAACTGGAGATATCCCAGGATGCAGTGGGAAACCTTGGTCTTTTTAAGCCAAGGTCTCTCCCAGGTCTCAGGCAACATCCATTCAGCGATCAAGGCCAGGTAAAAATTGAGGCAACGGGTTGAGATAGACACACAAAGTTTTCAAGTACCAAAAAATGCCACTATACATAGTACATGGGAAATAGGGAGAATGGATCTGTATGATGGAAGGAGTAATTGACTAGTAGGTTCAAATCATACCTTCAGCACTAACTAGCTATGTCACCATGACAGTCACTATTCCTCTCTTAAGGCCTAGTTTCTTTTTCTGTAAATGTTGGTGGCAGCAAGAACACCAACACCAACACCTGTAGTACTCCTTCTACATCCTTTCTGACCCACTCCTCCCCCTCCCACCAACATCCAGGGGCTGTCATAAGAATTAATGAGTTATTGTGAAAACTGTTTTGTAAAATTTAAATATATTTAAATATACATATCTCATCAGTCTTTCATTGATAGTGATAAGGTCAAGCTCGATATGTTTTAGCTCCTCTAACAGGATGTCAGCTCATTCTAACTGGACAAAAATCTATCATTTAGAGTACCTAAAATCAACATAAAACTCTACAGGTCTAAAAATGTTCTTAATACCATCTGACCCCTCCTCAATCTGTTATCATTGACATAGAAGTAGAAGGGGATCAGACAGTATTGAGGACTATTTTGTATTTGTCTTTGTTTCATGAATTTCTTGAATTCATCACCAGCTAGTCAGTCTACTGGTGATAACCATCTCCAGAGTAATCTAAGCTGGTCCTCAGAAAGCAGGCTTTATCTGTTGTTGGAACCATACTTGAAGTCTTTTTAATATAATCCAGCAGATATCACTATGGAGGGAAGGCTGGTCAAAGATCATTTTTTCCTCTCCTCCCTTCAGAGGAGAAAATAGAGCTCCCTTTCCTTGATTTATCTGTCTCCACCCACTGGGGTGGGCTTGGCTGGAGGTCCCCACTCCACTATCCTATCTACTCTCACCTCATCCTTTATACATCTTAGGGGATTAAGCCCAAAAACAGCTAGTGTAGAATTACCTTTCTAATCAGAGATGATCTAATTAGTTTGGGGGAATTTCTAGTCTAGGGTGAGGGTCTCTTCTTGGCTTTTTTTTTCCTGCAAAATGAGAAAGCTTAAAAATACAATTTATTAATAAAATTTATAAAAGCCCCAAATCCTCAAGAAATTGTTTGATCACTAGTCTGGAAATTAGGTCCTCCAGCTGGTTAAATTCTGGCTGGGAATTTAATTTTTAAATTAAAATCAATAACTAACTATCTTTCCCCCTTATCTATGGCAAAACACTAATTCAGGATGCAAAAAAAATCTTATCATTATTTAGAAAGAAACCTCAAAAGAAAAAACAAGTATGCAAATTTAAAACATCAGAGAAGTACTTAGTAGCCAGCAATGCCAACCATGTGTAAACAATGATGAAACAAAAGGGAGAAGCAGAGAGGAGAAAATTCACCATAGTTCCAGTAGTGTTTTGGGATTAGGTTCTGTGCAATCTCTCTTATCTAGATTCTTTCCTGATGAACTGATCAGATCCTTCCTAATGGGTATACCAACATACATAGAAAAGACTTCAGCCACTTCAATACTCTCAGAGAAAATATTGTACTCTAGTATTTTTTAAGGATCAAGTCAAACAGAAACTATTTTACTTAATTTAACATTAATCTATATCTAAGTAGGTTGGAGAGAGAGAAAGATGTCCAAATTGGCATAGTCTCCCATGTCCTCCAATTTGATTCTGTTTCAAAATTAATTTGGGTAACATTTATAACATTAGCCAGAAAGAAAAATCACAATATGTAAATTATGGTCTAGGTTAGTATTCCAGAATCATTAAGTAACAATCCTATTCCTCCTGGACTATTCCCATTGAGGAATCAAAAGTGATCCTTACAGAAATGTACATAAGAATCTAAAATGATTTGGAGATGGAGAAGGTCGCTCACTTTAAAGGGAAGTGGGCACTAATCTTGAGTGGATCCAATCTCTACTTGGGTAGGGAAGATAATTATCTTATCTAGATAACAGTTCAGTTTAATTACCACCATTATTCCATTTCCCTGTCTACCTTTCCTAGGATTTTTCCTCCAGGAGTATGGAAAATGCAGTAAAAATATTATTTCTTAATATTTCTAAAGAATCTAAAAAGGAAGTTTTTAATATATTTCCACAATGCTTAGGATCAATACTCATACACAACATCCACAATTGCTGTTAGCCTGCTACTGCTGCTGCTACTCTTCTCTCCCCTATTCCCCTCATAGTCTAATTAAAAAAAAAAAACAACCTTATGTGTAAGCAGTGATGTAATCACTAGGCTTGTGTAATCTTGTTGTAAAAGTTCTATCTCTTTCCATTCTGGGAAAATGCTATGAATATCAGGATCTTTAGCAATTTAGCCCCATTCTGAACAGCCAGTCTAAGCCTTGTCTGAATATGATAATAGCATGGCAAAACCTGGTTCCGCTGGCATGTAGCCTTTTAGAACCGGGGAGGGGGGGGTCACCTCCATGTTGTGATAAGACATGATATAGGGGGAATATGAATGTTAACTTGGGATAAGCAGCTCCATTTTGCTTTGTGTCCATTTGGTGACTGTTATATAAGCTATTTTCCTGCAACAAGAAAAGCTTGTGAGGGGTATAGCTTGGCAATGATTTATGTATGTGCCCCCCAAATTTGGTAAACAGCTACTAATGATGTATACATGTCCTAAATTTGGTAAACTACTGGTAGTGTGTATGTATCCCTCCTCCCAAAAAATATGGTAAACAATAAACACTTGCTAATGATGTTAATTTTGACTAATTGTTTGCTTTCATCATAGGCTTAGGTAATCAATCACCAATCAGAACTTAGACATAACTTGTAAATGGCCTTAGCCAGAATAAAAAATAAAAAATAAAAAACATTGGTGGCCCTGTTCCTAGGTCACAACTAAGACAAGTGCCTGGGTCCTTCACGATGGGAAGTGTAAACACTTAAGAACAGTGCTGACTAAAAGAGACTTGCCAGAATGCCACCTTAGAGGGAGATACTATCCTCTGACTGGATAGAGAGGGAACCTTGCCCTGAACACCAGTATGATACATGCTTATAGAGACATTGAGGAATCAGGGTGTTAGATTATTCCTAGTGGGTTTCATGTTTGTATTATTGAATACTCCATAAAGTTATATTTCATGCATTCCTGAATATAAATCTTATTAGTATACTGTAAGCCCTGATAAGCATGCACAAGAGTAAATTGACTTTACACATATGGGAGTATTATACATGGGAGTAGAATTCAGTGGAGAGGCTACATATTGAAATAAAGCTATTACTTTGTTATTGGTTCAACAGAACTTTGACATCACAATTCTAAAAATGCTAATGAGGGAAGCAGAAATACCATTTAGATACTCCTTAGAGCATTACAACTTAGAGCATTGCTTAGAGACTACTCTAGATGACAAGGATTAAAGGGAAGTGATGATTTGGTTATCATACAGTACATATATCTTTAAGAATATGTGATTTTGGGGCGGCTAGGTGGTGCACTGAGTAGAGCGTCGGCCCCAGAGTCAGAAGGACCTGAGTTCGGATCCGGCCTCAGACACTTAACACACACACAAACAAAAAACCTAGCCGTGTGACCTTGGGCAAGTTACTTGACCTCAATTGCCCTCCAAAAAGCAAAAAAAAAAAAAAAGAATATGTGATTTCCTAAGTGTAGATGCTGTCTCCATCAACATAACTTATAGTTGTGTTCTTTAGAAGTTGCTATAACTAAAAAAAAAAAATCATCATTTATTGGCCAATCTTCTTTAATGATGAGCCTCTCTAAACTTAACAAGGCTGGTCCTCACATATCACAAACAGAGAGTCTCTATAAAGGCCTGTAATTGAAGTCTCAAGAGCTGGAAAAGACATTCCAGAGCATGTATGCTTTGGTGACATAGCTGTTGAGCCCCCATTGTCACCTCCATTCTATTATGAAGCACTGAAGTAGGACATTTGAAAAGGCAACTTCTTTTATATTTAATTTTATTCCCTTACTCACCTTGAGCAAAAACTACTGTGGAATGTTTTTCCTGTTTTCTCCTTTTCCCCTGCTATTTTTCCTCTTCCATCTTCCTCTTACCTTTTCATATTCTGTTATCCATTTCAAAGTTTGAGGCTAAGAGGATGTATTTAAGAAATATATGTGTGATGGGTCAGGCAGGGGAAGAGGAGGAGAGTAGGAGTTCTCTAAACATTACCTTAAGCCTTGGTTATAATAGGACATACAAACTTCTAGATCATGTGACCAACAAGATAGAATATTAGACATTGCCTCTGAACTTATGACCTCTCACCCCTCTCTACAATGAGAATTATGTGTAAGAGGTAAAGCTATTTCAGCTGTCTGGGACCCCAAGAACCCTAACAAAGAAATAATTCAATGAATTAACAGTGGAAAAGGCTAATGTTTAACCCCTAATACAGTCACTCAGTACTTCTTCCTTCATCACCTACCATGCTCTCACAGTATGGTTGCATAAGAAAAAATTAATTGGCACAGAGAATAGAGCCCTGGGCCTGAAGTCAGGAAGACCTGAGTTTAAATCTGGTTTCAGCCAATTACTAGCTATGTGACTAATAGATAAGTTACTTAACCTCTGCCTGTATCAGTCTCTTCACTATAAAATGAGGATAATAATAGCACCTACCTCACATGATTGTTGTGAGAATCAAATGAGATAATATTTGCAAAGTAATTAGCTTTACAAATGTGCTGGCTCTATGTATGCCATATAGTAAGTACCATGTATATTCTTATTCCCTTCCCTTCCCAAGGGTTTGTAGAAGAACTAACCTCTACCTGTTCCCCTCCTCCCAGGGGCAGAAAACTAAAATACAGAAGCTTTATTGAGCTGGGAAAGCATCCCAGTTGTTCTGTGCTGCAAGAAAAACTGAGCCAGATAACTGAAGAACAGAGAATTGGGGTGTAGTTATAGGGCACATACAGCTAAGCCCAGTTCTATCCTACCAAGAAATTGCTTGGAGCAGAGACTGAGGCCTGTGAAACATGAATTGCTAATCATGGGTGGAGGCTGAGGGGACACTAATGTACAGTTGGTAGAGTTGTGAACTGATCTAATCATTCTGAAGAGCAAATTCAAACTATGCCTGAAAGGCTATAAAAATGTGCATACTCTTTGATCAAGCAATACCCCTACT